>CM072284.1:71904640-72074211 GCA_036873955.1 Mergus octosetaceus | reverse complement strand
AGGGGAGCCTTTATGCAGCCCCACATGCAACTGGACTCTCTGTGTTCACTCTTTCTTAAAAACCCTAAATACATACCTACCCGGAATCTAAGAGGAATTGAAAATAGGACCCCGGAAAACGTGTACAAGGCCCATTTTTCCCATCAAAAATTGCCCCCAAAGGAAGTGTTTGGGTACAACTGAACTCCCCAGGGGAGCCTTCACTTAGACCCACATGCAGCTGGACTCCTTGCGTTCGCTCTTTCTGAACAACCCTATATATCTCCCTACCCGGAATCTGCGAGAAATTGAAAATGGGTCCCCAGAAATCGCGTACAGAGCCCCTTACTCACATCAAAAATTGCCCCCAAAGGAAGCCTTTGGGTACAACTGAACTCCCCAGGGGAGCCTTTACGCAGCCCCACATGCAACTGGACTCTCTGTGTTCGCTCTTTCTGAACAGCCCTAAATACAGCCCTACCTGGAATCTGAGAGGAATTGAAAATAGGACCCCAGAAATCACGTACAGAGCCCCTTTCACTCGTCAAATATTGCCCCCAAAGGAAGCCTTTGGGTACAACTGAACTCCCCAGGGGAGCCTTTACGCAGCCCCACATGCAACTGGACTCTCTGTGTTCGCTCTTTCTGAACAGCGCTAAATATCTCCCTACCCGGAATCTAAGAGGAATTGAAAATAGGACCCCAGAAAACGTGTACAAGGCCCATTTTGCCTATCAAAAATTGCCCCCAAAGGAAGCCTTTGGGTACAACTGAACTCCCCAGGGGAGCCTTTACGCAGCCCCACATGCAACTGGACTCTCTCTGTTCACGCTTTCTGAACAGCGCTAAATATCTCTCTGCCCGGAATCTAAGAGGAATTGAAAATAGGACCCCAGAAAACGTGTACAAGACCCATTTTGCCTATCAAAAATTGCCCCCAAAGGAAGCCTTTGGGTACAACTGAACTCCCCAGGGAAGCCTTTATGCAGCCCCACATGCAACTGGACTCTCTGTGTTCGCTCTTTCTGAAGAACCCCAAATATCTCCCTATCCGGAATCTGAGAGGAATTGAAAATAGGACCCCAGAAAACGCCTACAGAGCCCCTTTTGCCCATCAAAAATTGCCCCCAAAGGAAGCCTTTGGGTACAACTGAACTCCCCAGGGGAGCCTTTACGCAGCCCCACATGCAACTGGACTCTCTGTGTTCGCTCTTTCTGAACAGCCCTAAATACAGCCCTACCTGGAATCTGAGAGGAATTGAAAATAGGACCCCAGAAAACGTGTACGAGTCCCATTTTGCCCATCAAAAATAGGCCCCAAAATAAGCCTTTGGGTACAACTGAACTCCCCAGGGGAGCCTTTAGGCAGCCCCACATGCAACTGGACTCTCTGTGTTCGCTATTTCTGAACAGCGCTAAATATCTCCCTACCCAGAATCTGAGAGGAATTGAAAATAGGACCCCAGAAAACGTGTACAAGGCCCCTTTCAACCATCAAAAATTGCCCCCAAAGGAAGCCTTTGGGTACAACTGAACTCCCCAGGGGAGCCTTCACTTAGACCCACATGCAGCTGGACTCCTTGCGTTCACTCTTTCTGAACAACCCTATATATCTCCCTAACCGGAATCTGGGAGAAATTGAAAATAGGACCCCAGAAATCGCGTACAGAGCCCCTTACTCACATCAAAAATTTCCCCAAAAGGAAGCTTTTGGGTACAACTTAACTCCCCAGGGGAGCCTTTACGCAGCCCCACATGCAACTGGACTATCTGTGTTCACTCTTTCTTAAAAACCCTAAATACATACCTACCTGGAATCTGAGAGAAAATGAAAATAGGACCCCAGAAAATGCATACAGAGCCCCTTTCACACATCAAAAATTGCCCGCAAAGGAAGCCTTTGGGTACAACTGAACTCCCCAGGGGAGCCTTTACGCAGCCCCACATGCAACTGGACTCTCTGTGTTCGCTATTTCAAAACAACCCTAAATACATCCCTACCCGGAATCTGAGAGGAATTGAAAATAGGACCCCAGAAATCGCATACAGAGCCCCTTTCACCCATCAAAAATTGCCCCCAAAGGAAGCCTTTGGGTACAACTGAACTCCCCAGGGGAGCCTTTAGGCAGCCCCACATGCAGCTGGACTCTCTGTGTTCGCTCTTTCTGAACAACCCTAAATACATCCCTATCCTGAATCTGAGAATAATTGAAAATAGGACCCCAGAAAATGCGTACAACGCCCATTTTGCCCATCAATAATTGCCCCCAAAGGAAGCCTTTGGGTACGGCTGAACTCCCCAGGGGAGCCTTTACGCAGCCCCACATGCAACTGGACTCTCTGTGTTCGCTCTTTCTGAACAGCGCTAAGTATCTCCCTATCCGGAATCTGAGAGGAATTGAAAATAGGACCCCAGAAAACGTGTACAAGACCCATTTTGCCTATCAAAAATTGCCCCCAAAGGAAGCCTTTGGGTACAACTGAACTCCCCAGGGGAGCCTTTACGCAGCCCCACATGCAACTGGACTCTCTGTGTTCGCTCTTTCTGAACAATCCTAAATACATGCTGTGGTGGTTTTAGCATGCTGGGCAGCTAAACCCCACAACCGCTCTCTCACTCCCCCTCTTCTTAGATGAGGAGGGGGAGAAGTAAAGCAAAGAATGACTCACGGGTTGAGATAAGGATAATTTAATTAAAGCGAAATAATAATAATAATTAAATAAAGATTAGTATGATCTAAACAATTTAAATAATTAATGATTATTATGATCTAAACAATTTAACTAAAGGGAAATAAAAATGGAAAGGGGAAAAGGGAGGGGGAAAGGGAAAATAAAAGAGGGGAGGAAAACAAACAAAATAAATGAAAACTATGTGGAAGTACAGAGGAAAGAAATTACTCTCTACTTCCCACAAATGAGCGATGATTGACCACGTCCTTGAAGCAGGGCCTCAACGCACGTAGCTGGTGTTCGGGAGGAGGACCGACGTTTTCACAACGAGAGCCCACCCCTCCCCTCTTCTTCCTGTTTCCACCTTTTATTGCTGAGTGTGACATCACATGGTATGGAATATCCCGTTGGTTGGTTTAGGTCAGCTGCCCTGGTGATGTTTCTCTTCTCACTTTTTGCCCAACCCCCAGGAGGGTTAGAGAGAGGTCCGATGCTGTGCGACTGCTGCTCAGCAGTAGACACAACACTGGTGTGATAACACTGCTGTTCCAGCTACAAGTGCAGAGTACAGCACTGTATGGGCTGCTGCAGGGAAAGTTAACATTCCAGCCAGACCCAGTACACATGCCTAACCGGAATCTGAGAGGAATTGAAAATATGACCCCAGAAATCACGTACAGAGCCCCTTTCACCCATCAAAAATTGCCCCCAAAGGAAGCCTTTGGGTACAACTGAACTCCCCGGGGAGCCTTTACGCAGCCCCACATGCAACTGGACTCTCTGTGTTCGCTCTTTCTGAACAACCCTAAATACATCCCTAACCGGAATCTGAGAGCAATTGAAAATATGATCCCAGAAATCACGTACAGAGCCACTTTCACCCATCAAAAATTGCCCTGAAAGGAAGCCTTTGGGTACAACTGAACTCCCCAGGGGAGCCTTTACGCAGCCCCACATGCAACTGGACTCTCTGTGTTCGCTCTTTCTGAACAACCCTAAATACATTCCTACCCGGAATCTGAGAGGAATTGAAAATAGGACCCCAGAAATCGCGTACAGAGCCCCTTTCACCCATCAAAAATTGCCCCCAAAGGAAGCCTTTGGGTACAACTGAACTCCCCAGGGGAGCCTTTACGCAGCCCCACATGCAACTGGACTCTCTGTGTTCGCTTTTTCTGAACAACCCTATATATCCCCCTACCCGGAAACTGAGAGAAATTGAAAATAGGACCCCAGAAATCACGTACATAGCCCCTTACGCACATCAAAAATTGCCCCAAAAGCAAGCTTTTGGGTACAACTGAACTCCCCAGGGGAGCCTTTACGCAGCCCCCCATGCAACTGGACTCTCTGTGTTCGCTCCTTCTAAAGAACCCCAAATACCATCAAAAATTGCCCCCAAAGGAAGTCTTTGGGTACAACTGAATTCCCCAGGGGAGCCTTCACTTAGCCCCACATGCAGCTGGAATCCTTGAGTTCGCTCTCTCTGAACAACCCTATATATCTCCCTACCCGGTATCTAAGAGGAATTGAAAATAGGACCCCAGAAATCGCGTACAGAGCCCCTTACGCACATCAAAAATTGCCCCGAAAGGAAGCTTTTGGGTACAACTGAACTCCCCAGGGGAGCCTTTACACAGCCCCACATGTAACTGGACTCTCTGTGTTCACTCTTTCTTAAAAACCCTGATTGCATACCTACCCGGAATCTGAGAGAAAATAAAAATTGGACCCCAGAAAATGCATACAGAGCCCCTTTCACACATCAAAAATTGCCCCCAAAGGAAGCCTTTGGGTACAACTGAACTCCCCAGGGGAGCCTTTACGCAGCCCCACATGCAACTGGACTCTCTGTGTTCGCTTTTTCTAAACAGCCCTAAATACAGCCCTACCTGGAATCTGAGAGGAATTGAAAATAGGACCCCAGAAAAAATGTACAAGGCCCATTTTGCCCATCAAAAATTACCCCCAAAAGAAACCTTTGGGTACAACTGAACTCCCCAGGGGAGCATTTACGAAGCCCCACATGCAACTGGACTCTCTGTGTTCGCTCTTTCTGAAGAACCCCAAATATCTCCCTACCCGGAATCTAAGAGGAATTGAAAATACCACCCCAGAAAACGTGTACAAGGCCCATTTTGCCCATCAAAATTGCCCACAAAGGAAGCCTTTGGGTACAACTGAACTCCCCAGGGGAGCCTCCACTTAGCCCCACATGCAGCTGGACTCCTTGCGTTCGCTCTTTCTGAACAACCCAAAAGGCATCCCTACCCGGAATCTGAGAGGAATTGAAAATAGGACCCCAGAAATCGCGTACAGAGCCCCTTTCACCCATCAAAACTTGCCCCCAAAGGAAGCCTTTGGGTACAACTGAACTCCCCAGGGGAGCCTTTACGCAGCCCCACATGCAACTGGACTCTCTGTGTTCGCTTTTTCTGACAACCCTATATATCCCCCCTACCCGGAATCTGAGAGAAATTGAAAATACGACCCCAGAAATCACGTACATAGCCCCTTATGCACATCAAAAATTGCCCCAAAAGGAAGCTTTTGGGTACAACTGAACTCCCCAGGGGAGCCTTTACGCAGCCCCCCATGCAACTGGACTCTCTGTGTTCGCTCCTTCTAAAGAACCCCAAATACCATCAAAAATTGCCCCCAAAGGAAGTCTTTGGGTACAACTGAACTCCCCAGGGGAGCCTTCACTTAGCCCCACACGCAGCTGGACTCCTGGCGTTCGCTCTTTCTGAACAACCCTATATATCTCCCTACCCGGAATCTGAGAGAAATTGAAAATAGGACCCCAGAAATCGCGTACAGAACCCCTTTTGCCCATCAAAATTGCCCCAACGGAAGCCTTTGGGTACAACTGAAATCCCCAGGGGAGCCTTTACACAGCCCCCACATGCAACTGGACTCTCTGTGTTCACTCTTTCTTAAAAACCCTGATTACATATACCCTACCCCGGAATCTGAGAGAAAATGAAAATTGGACCCCAGAAAATGCATACAGAGCCCCTTTCACACATCAAAAATTGCCCCCAAAGGAAGCCTTTGGGTACAACTGAACTCCCCAGGGGAGCCTTTACGCAGCCCCACATGCAACTGGACTCTCTGTGTTCGCTTTTTCTGAACAGCCCTAAATACAGCCTACCTGGAATCTGAGAGGAACTGAAAATAGGACCCAGAAAAACGTGTACAAGCCCATTTTGCCCATCAAAAAATTGCCCCCAAAGGAAGCCTTTGGGTACAACTGAACTCCCCAGGGGAGCCTTTACGCAGTTCCACATGCAACTGGACTCTCTGTGTTCGCTGTTTCTGAAGAACCCCAAATATCTCCCTATCCGGAATCTGAGAGGAATTGAAAATAGGACCCCAGAAAAAGTGTACAATGCCCATTTTGCCCATCAAAAATTGCCCCCAAAGGAAGCCTTTGGGTACAACTGAACTCCCCAGGGGAGCCTTTACGCAGCCCCACATGCAACTGGACTCTCTGTGTTCGCTCTTTCTGAACAGCCCTAAATACAGCCCTACCTGGAATCTGAGAGGAATTGAAAATAGGACCCCAGAAAACGTGTACAAGGCCCATTTTGCCCATCAAAAATTGCCCCCAAAGGAAGCCTTTGGGTACAACTAAACTCTCCAGGGCTGTCTTTACGCAGTCCCACATGCAGCTGGACTCTCTGTGTTCGCTTTTCCTGAACAGCCCTAAATACAGCCCTACCTGGAATCGAGAGGAATTGAAAATAGAACCCCAGAAAACGTGTACAAGGCCCATATTGCCCACCAAAAATTGCCCCCAAAGGAAGCCTTTGGGTACAACTGAACTCCCCAGGGGAGCCTTTACGCAGCCCCACATGCAACTGGACTCTCTGTGTTCGCTCTTTCTGAACAGCGCTAAATATCTCCCTACCCGGAATCTAAGAGGAATTGAAAATAGGACCCCAGAAATCGTGTACAGAGCCCCTTTCACCCATCAAAATTTGCCCCCAAAGGAAGCCTTTGGGTACAACTGAACTCCCCAGGGAGCATTTACGCAGCCCCCCATGCAACTGACTCTCTGTGTTCGCTCTTTCTTAAAAACCCTAAATACATACCTACCTGGAATCTGAGAAAAAATGAAAATAGGACCCCAGAAAATGCATACAGAGCCCCTTTCACACATCAAAAATTGCCCCCAAAGGAAGCCTTTGGGGACAACTGAACTCCCCAGGGGAGCCTTTACGCAGCCCCACATGCAACTGGACTCTCTGTGTTCGCTCTTTCTGAACAACCCTAAATACATCCCTACCCGGAATCTGAGAGGAATTGAAAATAGGACCCCAGAAATCGCGTACAGAGCCCCTTTCACACATCAAAAATTTCCCTGAAAGGAAGCCTTTGGGAACAACTGAACTCCCCAGGGGACCCTTTACGAAGCCCCACATGCAACTGGACTCTCTGTGTTCGCTCTTTCTGAACAGCGCTAAATATCTCCCTACCCGGAATCTAAGAGGAATTGAAAATAGGACCCCAGAATATGCATACAAAAGCCCATTTTGTCCATCAAAAATTGCCACCAAAGGTTGCCTTTGGGTACAACTGAACTCCCCAGGGGAGCCTTTACGCAGCCCCACATGAAACTGGACTCTCTGTTTTCACTCTTTCTGAACAACACTAAATACGTCCCTTCCCGGAATGTTAGAGGAATTTAAAATTCGTCCCCAGAAACCCCGTACAGATCCCCTTTCGCACATAAAAATTTCCCTGAAAGGAAGCCTTTGGGTACAACTGAACTCTCCAGGGGAGCCTTTATGCAACCCCACATGCAACTGGACTCTCTGTGTTCGCTCTTTCTGAAGAACCCTAAAGACATCCCTACCCGGATCTGAGAGGAATTGAAAATAGGACCCCAGAAGTCGGGTACAGAGCCCCTTTCACCGTCAAATATTGCCCCCAAAGGAAGCCTTTGGGTACAACTGAACTCCCCAGGGGAGCATTTACGCAGCCCCACATGCAACTGGACTCTCTGTGTTCGCTCTTTCTGAACAACCCTAAATACATCCCTAACCGGAATCTGAGAGGAATTGAAAATATGATCCCAGAAATCACATACAAAGCCCCTTTCACCCATCAAAAATTACCCTGAAAGGAAGCCTTTGGGTACAACTGAACTCCCCAGGGGAGCCTTTACGCAGCCCCACATGCAACTGGACTCTCTGTGTTCGCTCTTTCTGAACAACCCTAAATACATCCCTAACCGGAATGTGAGAGGAATTTAAAATAGGACACCAGAAAACGCATACAAAGCCCCTTTCACCCACCAAAAATCGCCCCCAAAGGAAGCCTTTGGGTACAACTGAACTCCCCAGGGGAGCCTTTACGCAGCCCCACATGCAACTGGACTCTCTGTATTCGCTCTTTCTGAACAACCCTAAATACATCCCTAACCGGAATCTGAGAGGAATTGTAAATATGATCCCAGAAATCACGTACAGAGCCCCTTTCACCCATCAAAAATTGTCCCCAAAGGAAGCCTTTGGGTACAACTGAACTCCCCAGGGGAGCCTTTACGCAGCCCCACATGCAACTGGACTCTCTGTGTTCGCTCTTTCTGAACAACCCTAAATACATCCCTAACCGGAATCTGAGAGGAATTGTAAATATGACCCCAGAAATCACGTAGAGAGCCCCTTTCACCCATCAAATATTTCCCTGAAAGGAAGCCTTTGGGTACAACAGAACTCCCCAGGGGAGCCTTTACGCAGCCCCACATGCAACTGGACTCTCTGTGTTCGCTCTTTCTGACCAACCCTAAATACATCCCTAACCGGAATCTGAGAGGAATTGAAAATAGGACCCTAGAAAACGCATACAAAGCCCCTTTCACCCATCAAAAATTACCCTGAAAGGAAGCCTTTGGGTACAACTGAACTCCCCAGGGGAGCCTTTACGCAGCCCCACATACAACTGGAATCTCTGTGTTCGCTCTTTCTGAACAACCCTAAATATTTCCCTACCCGGAATCTGAGAGGAATTTAAAATAGGACCCCAGAATACGCATACAAAGCCCCTTTCACCCATCAAAAATCGCCCCCAAAGGAAGCCTTTGGGTACAACTGAACTCCCCAGGGGAGCCTTTACGCAGCCCCACATGCAACTGGACTCTCTGTGTTCGCTCTTTCTGAACAAACCTAAATACATCCCTACCTGGAATCTCAGAGGAATTGAAAATTGGACCCTGGAAAACGTGTACAGTGCCCCTTTCACCCATCAAAAATTTCCCTGAAAGGAAGCCTTTGGGCACAACTGAACTCCCCAGGGGAGCCTTTACGCAGCCCCACATGCAACTGGACTCTCTGTGTTCGCTCTTTCTGAACAAGCCTAAATACATCCCTAACCGGAATCTGAGAGCAATTGAAAATATGATCCCAGAAATCACGTACAGAGCCCCTTTCACCCATCAAAAATTTCCCTGAAAGGAAGCCTTTGGGTACAACTGAACTCCCCAGGGGAGCCTTTACGCAGCCCCACATGCAACTGGACTCTCTGTGTTCGCTCTTTCTGAACAACCCTAAATACATCCCTAACCGGAATCTGAGAGGAATTGTAAATATGACCCCAGAAATCACGTACAGAGCCGCTTTCACCCATCAAAAATTTCCCTGAAAGGAAGCCTTTGGGTACAACTGAACTCCCCAGGGGAGCCTTTACGCAGCCCCACATGCAACTGGACTCTCTGTGTTCGCTCTTTCTGAACAACCCTAAATACATCCCTTCCGGGAATGTGAGAGGAATTTAAAATAGGACACCAGAAAACGCATACAAAGCCCCTTTCAACCAGCAAAAATTACCCTGAAAGGAAGCCTTTGGGTACAACAGAACTCCCCAGGGGAGCCTTTACGCAGCCCCACATGCAACTGGACTCTCTGTGTTTGCTCTTTCTGAACAAACCTAAATATTTACCTACCCGGAATCTAAGAGGAATTTAAAATAGGACCCCAGAAAACGCATACAAAGCCCCTTTCACCCATCAAAAATTGCCCCCAAAGGAAGCCTTTGGGTACAACTGAACTCCCCAGGGGAGCCTTTACGCAGCCCCACATGCAACTGGACTCTCTGTGTTCGCTCTTTCTGAACAACCCTAAATACATCCCTAACCGGAATCTGAGAGCAATTGAAAATATGATCCCAGAAATCACGTACAGAGCCCCTTTCACCCATCAAAAATTACCCTGAAAGGAAGCCTTTGGGTACAACTGAACTCCCCAGGGGAGCCTTTACGCAGCCCCACATGCAACTGGACTCTCTGTGTTCACTCTTTCTGAACAACCCTAAATACATCCCTTCTCGGAATGTGAGAGGAATTTAAAATAGGACCCCAGAAAACGCATACAAAGCCCCTTTCACCCATCAAAAATTGCCCCCAAAGGAAGCCTTTGGGTACAACTGAACTCCCCAGGGGAGCCTTTACGCATCCCCACATGCAACTGGACTCTCTGTGTTCGCTCTTTCTGAACAACCCTAAATACATCCCTAAACGGAATATGAGAGGATTTGATAATAGGACCCCAGAAAACGCATACAAAGCCCCTTTCACCCATCAAAAATTGCCCCCAAAGGAAGCCTTTGGGTACAACTGAACTCCCCAGGGGAGCCTTTACGCAGCCCCACATGCAACTGGACTCTCTGTGTTCGCTCTTTCTGAACAACCCTAAATACGTCCCTACCTGGAATCTGAGAGGAACTGAAAATAGGACCCCAGAAAACATGCACGAGGCCCATTTTGCCCATCAAAAATTGCCCCCAAAAAAAGCCTTTGTGTACAACTGAACTCCCCAGGGGAGCCTTTACGCAGCCCCCCATGCAACTGGACTCTCTTTGTTCGCTCTTTCTGAACAACCCTAAATACGTCCCTTCCCGGAATGTGAGAGGAATTGAAAATAGGACCCCAGAAAACGCGTACAGAGCCCCTTTTGCCCATCAAAAATTGCCCCCAAAGGAAGCCTTTGGGTACAACTGAACTCCCCAGGGGAGCCTTTACGCAGCCCCACATGCAACTGGACTCTCTGTGTTCGCTCTTTCTGAAGAACCCTAAAGACATCCCTACCCGGAATCTGAGAGGAATTGAAAATAGGACCCCAGAAATCGCTTACAGAGCCCCTTTCACCCATCAAAAATTGCCCCCAAAGGAAGCCTTTGGGTACAACTGAACTCCCCAGGGGAGCATTTACGCAGCCCCACATGCAACTGGACTCTCTGTGTTCGCTCTTTCTGAACAGTACCAAATATCTCTCTACCTGGAATCTGAGAGGAATTGAAAATACCACCCCAGAAAATGTGTACAAGGCCCATTTTGCCCATCAAAAATTGCCCCCAAAGGAAGCCTTTGGGTACAACTGAACTCCCCAGGGGAGCCTTCACTTAGCCCCACATGCAACTGGACTCTCTGTGTTCGCTCTTTCTGAACAACCCTAAATACAGCCCTACCTGTAATCTGAGAGGAATTGAAAATAGGACCCCAGAAAACATGTACAAGGCCCATTTTGCCCATCAAAAATTGCCCCCAATGGAAGCCTTTGGGTACAACGGAACTCCCCAGGGGAGCCTTTATGCAGCCCCCCATGCAACTGGACTCTCTGTGTTCGCTCTTTCTGAAGAACCCCAAATACATACCTACCCGGAATCTGAGCGAAAATGAAAATTGGACCCCAGAAAATGCATACAGAGCCCCTTTCACACATCAAAAATTGCCCCCAAAGGAAGCCTTTGGGGACAACTGAACTCCCCAGGGGAGCCTTTACGCAGCCCCACATGCAACTGGACTCTCTGTGTTCGCTTTTTCTGAACAGCCCTAAATACAGCCCTACCTGGAATCTGAGAGGAATTGAAAATAGGACCCCAGAAAACGTGTACAAGGCCCATTTTGCCCATCAAAAATTGCCCCCAAAGGAAGCCTTTGGGTACAACTGAACTCCCCAGGGGAGCCTTTACGCAGCCCCCCATGCTACTGGACTCTCTGTGTTCGCTCTTTCTGAAGAACCCCAAATATCTCCCTATCCGGAATCTGAGAGGAATTGAAAATAGGACCCCAGAAAACGTGTACAAGGCCCATTTTGCCCATCAAAAATTGCCCCCAAAGGAAGCCTTTGGGTACAACTGAACTCCCCAGGGGAGCCTTTAGGCAGCCCCACATGCAACTGGACTCTCTGTGTTCGCTCTTTCTGAACAACGCTAAAGACATTCCTACCCGGAATCTGAGAGGAATTGAAAATAGGACCCCAGAAATCGCGTACAGAGCCCCTTTCACCCATCAAAAATTGCCCCCAAAGGAAGCCTTTGGGTACAACTGAACTCCCCAGGGGAGCCTTTACGCAGCCCCACATGCAACTGGACTCTCTGTGTTCGCTTTTTCTGAACAACCCTATATATCCCGCTACCCGGAAACTGAGAGAAATTGAAAATAGGACCCCAGAAATCACGTACATAGCCCCTTACGCACATCAAAAATTGCCCCAAAAGGAAGCTTTTGGGTACAACTGAACTCCCCAGGGGAGCCTTTACGCAGCCCCCCATGCAACTGGACTCTCTGTGTTCGCTCCTTCTAAAGAACCCCAAATACCATCAAAAATTGCCCCCAAAGGAAGTCTTTGGGTACAACTGAATTCCCCAGGGGAGCCTTCACTTAGCCCCACATGCAGCTGGACTCCTTGAGTTCGCTCTCTCTGAACAACCCTATATATCTCCCTACCCGGAATCTAAGAGGAATTGAAAATAGGACCCCAGAAATCGCAAACAGAGCCCCTTACGCACATCAAAAATTGCCCCGAAAGGAAGCTTTTGGGTACAACTGAACTCCCCAGGGGAGCCTTTACGCAGCCCCACATGCAACTGGACTCTCTGTGTTCGCTCTTTCTGAACAAACCTAAATATTTACCTACCCGGAATCTAAGAGGAATTTAAAATAGGACCCCAGAAAACGCATACAAAGCCCCTTTCACCCATCAAAAATCGCCCCCAAAGGAAGCCTTTGGGTACAACTGAACTCCCCAGGGGAGCCTTTACGCAGCCCCACATGCAACTGGACTCTCTGTGTTCGCTCTTTCTGAACAACCCTAAATACATCCCTAACCGGAATCTGAGAGCAATTGAAAATATGATCCCAGAAATCACGTACAGAGCCCCTTTCACCCATCAAAAATTACCCTGAAAGGAAGCCTTTGGGTACAACTGAACTCCCCAGGGGAGCCTTTACGCAGCCCCACATGCAACTGGACTCTCTGTGTTCACTCTTTCTGAACAACCCTAAATACATCCCTTCTCGGAATGTGAGAGGAATTTAAAATAGGACCCCAGAAAACGCATACAAAGCCCCTTTCACCCATCAAAAATTGCCCCCAAAGGAAGCCTTTGGGTACAACTGAACTCCCCAGGGGAGCCTTTACGCATCCCCACATGCAACTGGACTCTCTGTGTTCGCTCTTTCTGAACAACCCTAAATACATCCCTAAACGGAATATGAGAGGATTTGATAATAGGACCCCAGAAAACGCATACAAAGCCCCTATCACCCATCAAAACTTGCCCCCAAAGGAAGCCTTTGGGTACAACTGAACTCCCCAGGGGAGCCTTTACGCAGCCCCACATGCAACTGGACTCTCTGTGTTCGCTCTTTCTGAACAACCCTAAATACATCCCTACCTGGAATCTCAGAGGAATTGAAAATTGGACCCTGGAAAACGTGTACAGACCCCTTTCACCCATCAAAAATTTCCCTGAAAGGAAGCCTTTGGGTACAACTGAACTCCCCAGGGGAGCATTTACGCAGCCCCACATGCAACTGGACTCTCTGTGTTCGCTCTTTCTGAACAACCCTAAATACATCCCTAACCGGAATCTGAGAGGAATTGTAAATATGATCCCAGAAATCACGTACAGAGCCCCTTTCACCCATCAAAAATTGCCCCCAAAGGAAGCCTTTGGGTACAACTGAACTCCCCAGGGGAGCCTTTACGCAGCCCCACATGCAACTGGACTCTCTCTGTTCGCTCTTTCTGAACAACCCTAAATACATACCTTCCCGGAATGTGAGAGGAATTTAAAATAGGACACCAGAAAACGCATACAAAGCCCCTTTCACCCATCAAAACATGCCCCCAAAGGAAGCCTTTGGGTACAACTGAACTCCCCAGGGGAGCCTTTACGCAGCCCCACATGCAACTGGACTCTCTGTGTTCGCTCTTTCTGAACAACCCTAAATACATCCCTAACCGGAATCTGAGAGGAATTGAAAATATGATCCCAGAAATCACATACAAAGCCCCTTTCACCCATCAAAAATTACCCTGAAAGGAAGCCTTTGGGTACAACTGAACTCCCCAGGGGAGCCTTTACGCAGCCCCACATGCAACTGGACTCTCTGTGTTCGCTCTTTCTGAACAACCCTAAATACATCCCTAACCGGAATGTGAGAGGAATTTAAAATAGGACACCAGAAAACGCATACAAAGCCCCTTTCACCCATCAAAAATCGCCCACAAAGGAAGCCTTTGGGTACAACTGAACTCCCCAGGGGAGCCTTTACGCAGCCCCACATGCAACTGGACTCTCTGTGTTCGCTCTTTCTGAACAACCCTAAATACATCCCTAACCGGAATCTGAGAGGAATTGTAAATATGATCCCAGAAATCACGTACAGAGCCCCTTTCACCCATCAAAAATTGCCCCCAAAGGAAGCCTTTGGGTACAACTGAACTCCCCAGGGGAGCCTTTATGCAGCCCCACATGCAACTGGACTCTCTCTGTGTTCGCTCTTTCTGAACAACCCTAAATACATCCCTAACCGGAATCTGAGAGGAATTGTAAATATGACCCCAGAAATCAGGTAGAGAGCCCCTTTCACCCATCAAACATTTCCCTGAAAGGAAGCCTTTGGGTACAACTGAACTCCCCAGGGGAGCCTTTACGCAGCCCCACATGCAACTGGACTCTCTGTGTTCGCTCTTTCTGAACAAGCCTAAATACATCCCTAACCGGAATCTGAGAGCAATTGAAAATATGATCCCAGAAATCACGTACAGAGCCCCTTTCACCCATCAAAAATTGCCATGAAAGGAAGCCTTTGGGTACAACTGAACTCCCCAGGGGAGCCTTTACGCAGCCCCACATGCAACTGGACTCTCTGTGTTCGCTCTTTCTGAACAACCCTAAATACATCCCTTCTCGGAATGTGAGAGGAATTTAAAATAGGACACCAGAAAACGCATACAAAGCCCCTTTCACCCATCAAAACTTGCCCCCAAAGGAAGTCTTTGGGTACAACTGAACTCCCCAGGGGAGCCTTTACGCATCCCCACATGCAACTGGACTCTCTGTGTTCGCTCTTTCTGAACAACCCTAAATACATCCCTAAACGGAATATGAGAGGATTTGAAAACAGGACTCAGAAAAAGGAAACAAAGCCCCTTTCACCCATCAAAAATTGCCCTGAAAGGAAGCCTTTGGGTACAACTGAACTCCCCAGGGGAGCCTTTACGCAGCCCCAC
Source organism: Mergus octosetaceus (assembly GCA_036873955.1). Taxonomy (NCBI): domain Eukaryota; kingdom Metazoa; phylum Chordata; class Aves; order Anseriformes; family Anatidae; genus Mergus; species Mergus octosetaceus. Next base: position 72,059,035 of record CM072284.1, on the reverse strand, counting down.
ATGCAACTGGACTCTCTGTGTTCGCTCTTTCTGAACAACCCTAAATACATCCCTAACCGGAATGTGAGAGGAATTTAAAATAGGACACCAGAAAACGCATACAAAGCCCCTTTCACCCATCAAAAATCGCCCACAAAGGAAGCCTTTGGGTACAACTGAACTCCCCAGGGGAGCCTTTACGCAGCCCCACATGCAACTGGACTCTCTGTGTTCGCTCTTTCTGAACAACCCTAAATACATCCCTAACCGGAATCTGAGAGGAATTGTAAATATGATCCCAGAAATCACGTACAGAGCCCCTTTCACCCATCAAAAATTGCCCCCAAAGGAAGCCTTTGGGTACAACTGAACTCCCCAGGGGAGCCTTTATGCAGCCCCACATGCAACTGGACTCTCTCTGTGTTCGCTCTTTCTGAACAACCCTAAATACATCCCTAACCGGAATCTGAGAGGAATTGTAAATATGACCCCAGAAATCAGGTAGAGAGCCCCTTTCACCCATCAAACATTTCCCTGAAAGGAAGCCTTTGGGTACAACTGAACTCCCCAGGGGAGCCTTTACGCAGCCCCACATGCAACTGGACTCTCTGTGTTCGCTCTTTCTGAACAAGCCTAAATACATCCCTAACCGGAATCTGAGAGCAATTGAAAATATGATCCCAGAAATCACGTACAGAGCCCCTTTCACCCATCAAAAATTGCCATGAAAGGAAGCCTTTGGGTACAACTGAACTCCCCAGGGGAGCCTTTACGCAGCCCCACATGCAACTGGACTCTCTGTGTTCGCTCTTTCTGAACAACCCTAAATACAACCCTACCCGGAATCTGAGAGGAATTGTAAATATGATCCCAGAAATCACGTACAAATCCGCTTTCACCCATCAAAAATTACCCTGAAAGGAAGCCTTTGGGTACAACTGAACTCCCCAGGGGAGCCTTTACGCAGCCCCTCATGCAACTGGACTCTCTGTGTTCGCTCTTTCTGAACAACCCTAAATACATCCCTAACCGGAATCTGAGAGGAATTGTAAATATGACCCCAGAAATCACGTCCAGAGACCATTTCACCCATCAAAAATTTCCCTGAAAGGAAGCCTTTGGGTACAACAGAACTCCCCAGGGGAGCCTTTACGCAGCCCCACATGCAACTGGACTCTCTGTGTTCGCTCTTTCTGAACAACCCTAAATACATCCCTTCCCGGAATGTGAGGGGAATTTAAAATAGGACACCAGAAAACGCATACAAAGCCCCTTTCACCCATCAAAAATCGCCCCCAAAGGAAGCCTTTGGGTACAACAGAACTCCCCAGGGGAGCCTTTACGCAGCCCCACATGCAACTGGACTCTTTGTGTTCACTCTTTCTGAACAACCCTAAATACATCCCTTCCCGGAATGTGAGAGGAATTTAAAATAGGACCCCAGAAATCACGTACAGAGCCCCTTTCACCCATCAAAAATTGCCCCCGAAGGAAGCCTTTGGGTACAACTGAACTCCCCCGGGGAGCCTTTACGCAGCCCCACATGCAACTGGACTCTCTGTGTTCGCTCTTTCTGAACAACCCTAAATACATCCCTAACCGGAATCTGAGAGCAATTGAAAATATGATCCCAGAAATCACGTACAGAGCCCCTTTCACCCATCAAAAATTGCCCCCAAAGGAAGCCTTTGGGTACAACTGAACTCCCCAGGGGAGCCTTTACGCAGCCCCACATGCAACTGGACTCTCTGTGTTCGCTCTTTCTGAACAACCTTAAATACATCCCTTCTCGGAATGTGAGAGGAATTGTAAATATGATCCCAGAAATCACGTACAAATCCGCTTTCACCCATCAAAAATTACCCTGAAAGGAAGCCTTTGGGTACAACTGAACTCCCCAGGGGAGCCTTTACGCAGCCCCACATGCAACTGGACTCTCTGTGTTCGCTCTTTCTGAACAACCCTAAATATTTCCCTACCCGGAATCTCAGAGGAATTTAAAATAGGACCCCAGAATACGCATACAAAGCCCCTTTCACCCATCAAAAATCGCCCCCAAAAGAAGCCTTTGGGTACAACTGAACTCCCCAGGGGAGCCTTTACGCAGCCCCACATGCAACTGGACTCTCTGTGTTCGCTCTTTCTGAACAACCCTAAATACATCCCTACCTGGAATCTCAGAGGAATTGAAAATTGGACCCTGGAAAACGTGTACAGTGCCCCTTTCACCCATCAAAAATTTCCCTGAAAGGAAGCCTTTGGGTACAACTGAACTCCCCAGGGGAGCCTTTACGCAGCCCCACATGCAACTGGACTCTCTGTGTTCGCTCTTTCTGAACAAGCCTAAATGCATCCCTAATCGGAATCTGAGAGCAATTGAAAATATGATCCCAGAAATCACGTACAGAGCCCCTTTCACCCATCAAAAATTTCCCTGAAAGGAAGCCTTTGGGTACAACTGAACTCCCCAGGGGAGCCTTTACGCAGCCCCACATGCAACTGGACTCTCTGTGTTCGCTCTTTCTGAACAACCCTAAATACATCCCTTCCGGGAATGTGAGAGGAATTTAAAATAGGACACCAGAAAACGCATACAAAGCCCCTTTCACCCATCAAAAATTACCCTGAAAGGAAGCCTTTGGGTACAACTGAACTCCCCAGGGGAGCCTTTACGCAGCCCCACATGCAACTGGACTCTCTGTGTTCGCTCTTTCTGAACAACCCGAAATACATCCCTAACCGGAATCTGAGAGGAATTGAAAATAGGACCCCAGAACTCACGTACACAGCCCCTTTCACCCATCAAAAATTACCCCCAAAGGAAGCCTTTGGGTACAACTGAACTCCCCAGGGGAGCCTTTACGCAGCCCCACATGCAACTGGACTCTTTGTGTTCACTCTTTCTGAACAACCCTAAATACATCCCTTCCCGGAATGTGAGAGGAATTTAAAATAGGACCCCAGAAAACGAATACAAAGCCCCTTTCACCCATCAAAAATTACCCTGAAAGGAAGCCTTTGGGTACAACTGAACTCCCCAGGGGAGCCTTTACGCAGCCCCACATGCAACTGGACTCTCTGTGTTCCCTATTTCTGAAGAACCCTAAATACATCCCTTCCCGGAATGTGAGAGGAATTGAAAATATGATCCCAGAAATCACATACAGAGCCCCTTTCACCCATCAAAAATTTCCCTGAAAGGAAGCCTTTGGGTACAACTGAACTCCCCAGGGGAGCCTTTACGCAGCCCCACATGCAACTGGACTCTCTGTGTTCGCTCTTTCTGAACAACCCTAAATACATCCCTAACCGGAATCTGAGAGGAATTGTAAATATGACCCTAGAAATCACGTACAGAGCCTCTTTCAACCATCAAAAATCGCCCCCAAAGGAAGCCTTTGGGTACAACGGAACTCCCCAGGGGAGCCTTTACGCAGCCCCACATGCAACTGGACTCTCTGTGTTCGCTCTTTCTGAACAACCCTAAATACATCCCTTCCCGGAATGTGAGAGGAATTTAAAATAGGACCCCAGAAAACGCATACAAAGCCCCTTTCACCCATCAAAAATTGCACCCAAAGGAAGCCTTTGGGTACAACTGAACTCCCCAGGGGAGCCTTTACGCAGCCCCACATGCAACTGGACTCTCTGTGTTCGCTCTTTCTGAACAACCCTAAATACATCCCTTCCCGGAATGTGAGAGGAATTTAAAATAGGACACCAGAAAACGCATACAAAGCCCCTTTCACCCATCAAAAATTACCCTGAAAGGAAGCCTTTGGGTACAACTGAACTCCCCAGGGGAGCCTTTATGCAGCCCCACATGCAACTGGACTCTCTGTGTTCGCTCTTTCTGAACAACCCTAAATACATCCCTAACCGGAATCTGAGAGGAATTCAAAATATGATCCCAGAAATCAGGTACAGAGCCCCTTTCACCCATCAAAAATTTCCCTGAAAGGAAGCCTTTGGGTACAACTGAACTCCCCAGGGGAGCCTTTACGCAGCCCCACATGCAACTGGACTCTCTGTGTTCGCTCTTTCTGAACAACCCTAAATACATACCTACCCGGAATCTGAGAGGAATTGAAAATAGGACCCTGGAAAACGTGTACAGAGCCCCTTTCACCCATCAAAACTTGCCCCCAAAGGAAGCCTTTGGGTACAACTGAACTCCCCAGGGGAGCCTTTACGCAGCCCCACATTCAACTGGAATCTCTGTGTTCGCTCTTTCTGAACAACCCTAAATACATCCCTACCTGGAATCTGAGAGGAAGTGAAAATTGGACCCCGGTAAACGTGTACAGAGCCCCTTTCACCCGTCAAAAATTGCCCCCAAAGGAAGCCTTTGGGTACAACTGAACTCCCCAGGGGAGCCTTTACGCAGCCCCACATGCAACTGGACTCTCTGTGTTCGCTCTTTCTGAACAACCATAAATTCATCCCTTCCCTTAATGTGAGAGGAATTTAAAATAGGACCCCAGAAAACGCATACAAAGCCCCTTTCACCCATCAAAAATCGCCCCCAAAGGAAGCCTTTGGGTACAACTGAACTCCCCAGGGGAGCCTTTACGCAGCCCCACATGCAACTGGACTCTCTGTGTTCGCTCTTTCTGAACAACCCTAAATACATCCCTTCCATTAATGTGAGAGGAATTGTCCTGGTTTCAGTTAGAACAGAGTTAATTTTGTTCCTAGTAACCGGTGGAATGCTATGCTTTGGCTTAGAATGAAAAGAGTGCTGATAACACCCCGATGTTTTAATTATTGCAGAGCAGTGCCTGTACTAAGCCAAGGACATCTCAACTTCTTGCTCTGTCCTGCCAACAGGCAGGCTGGGGGTGCAGCAAGAACTGGGAGGGGACAGGCCCAGAACAGGTGACCCAAACTAGCCAAAGGGGTATTCCATACCATCTGACGTCACGCTAAACAATATATAGGGTGGCTAGCCGGGGGGAGGGCGGGCGGGACTGCTCGGGGTTAGGCTGGGCATCGGTCAGCGGGTGGTGAGCAATTGCATTGTGCATCACTTGTTTGTACATGTTATTATTAGTAGTACTATTATCATCATTGTATCATTATTATTATTATTATTATTACTATAATTATTATTATTACTATTATTATTTTCTTGTCTTATTAAACTGTCTTTATCTCAACTCACAGGCCTCACATTCCATTTCTCTCCCCCGTCCCGGAGAGGGAGGGGGGAGGGTGAGCGAACGGCTGTGTGGTGTTTAGCTGCCGGCCGGGTTAAACCACTACAGTCTTTTTGGCGCCCAACGTGGGGCACGAAAGGTTGAGATAACGGCAGACCTGATCAGAGTGTGTTAAACTAAGATTGTTATAAGTATTAGACCTGCTTAATAGTCACTTGTCATAATGCTGATTGCTTTAATCTCAAGTCTGCTGCGCCTGTTTTTCAAATTGGGCATTATAGCACATTATTTTCCGTATGTGCTCTCTGTCATGTTGTTTATCCTGTCCGGGCCCTGGTTTCAGACCATTATGGTACTGTGTCTTGTAACAGTGGCTTATGAGACGATGAAATATCTGGTCATGACTCTAACTTGGTATTTGTACTCAGTAACATCGTCAACTTTATACTTTGGAAACCGTATCTTGGAAACTATTAGCAATTATACCTGTTGTTTTTTTCCATCGGGGAGTGAATCTGTGGAGAGGAAAGGGGAAGATATTTTTCCTTACTCGATCACTCTCCCTTTCTCCTTCACCACCCCCTTACCCTCTTTGATCACCCTCCCTTTCTCCTTCACCACCCTCTTATCTTCCGAGCTTGTTACAATAGCTCTCCAAGATATTGAATATCCTTGGGATACTCAGACCAGCATGGTCTTGCTCTTATGCCTCCTGAATGTGCTTCAGGTTTTGCTTAAAGTTAAACAACTATTTGGGAAGCTCATTCGGAGATCTGCCCGGAGGCAGTATAGTTGTGGGTGGCAGGGAGTATGGGAGGATATGGGCAGACATCTAGAGCAGTTAGCACCCCCAGTGTTTTGGAAATTCACCCCTGAACAACTGCAAAATCATAAAAAATTGGCAGAATGTTTGAAAAAAAGGTGTCATGACTCTGGCAGTTCCAAAGTAACACAAATCATTATAACGTGCTGGGGCCTGGCTCATGCCTATCGAGCTGCCATTGATACTGCTATCAACTTAGTGACAGACCCTGCGGCCACTCCAAGTCCTGTGACAGATCCAATGGCCACTGCGACTCCTACGGTGGACTCTGCAGCCGCTCCAGTTCCAGCTCCTGCAGACACTCCAGTTCCAGGTCCTGCAGCTGCTCCAGCTCCGGTTCCTGCAGACGCTCCAGCTCCAGCTCCTGCAGACACTCCAGTTCCAGGTCCTGCAGCTGCTCCAGCTCCAGCTCCTGCAGACACTCCAGTTCCAGCTCCTGCAGCTGCTACAGCTCCTGTGGCTGGGTCAGGGAAACGAGCTGTTGCAGTGCAAGTCGACCCTGCCGGGGGTATTCCAACCCCTGTGGCAGGCCCTGTAACGGGGTCAGAGAAACGAGCTGTAGCAGTGCAAGTCGACCCTGCAGAGGGTATTCTAACCCCTGTGGCAGGCCCTGTAACGGGGTCAGAGAAACGAGCTGTAGCAGTGCAAGTCGACCCTGCAGAGGGTATTCTAACCCCTGTGGCAGGCCCTGTAACGGGGTCAGAGAAACGAGCTGTAGCAGTGCAAGTCGACCCTGCAGAGGGTATTCTAACCCCTGTGGCAGGCCCTGTAACGGGGTCAGAGAAACGAGCTGTAGCAGTGCAAGTCGACCCTGCAGAGGGTATTCCAATCCCTGTGGCAGACCTTGTAACGGGGCCAGAGAAACGAGCTGTAGCAGTGCAAGTAGCCCCGGTACACAAGATGAAAAGATGGTATAGAGATACAGGTCGTTTAGAACGCAGAGAATCTTCTGCCAAATCTGATGGAGACGACGATGCTGGGCCATCAGGGCTTCAGTTGGAGGAAGATGACGACGCCGAAAAAGCAACAATAACTACCCGAAACCTAAGCGAGCGTGAGTTACGAGATGTGCGAAAAGATTTTGGTCGCTGTATAGGTGAGCAGCTTGTCACCTGGCTACTCCGGTGTTGGGACGCTGGAGCCAATTGTGTGGAATTGTCTGGCATTGAAGCCAGACGGCTGGGATCCCTTGCTAGAGACGCAGGCATTGACAAAGCAATTGCAAATGGAGCACAATCTCTCAGCCTCTGGAGGCGTCTCCTCTCAGCTGTGAGGGAAAGGTATCCCTTCAAGGAAGAACTTTTATGTGTACCAGGCAAGTGGACCACTATGGAGAAGGGAATCCAGTACCTGAGGGAATTAGCTGTACGGGAAGTGATTTATGAGGATCCAGTCCCCGGACAAACGTCCAAAGATCCAGATGGAGTCAGATGTACACGACCCATGTGGCGGAAGTTTGTACGGAGTGCACCATCATCATATGCCAGCTCATTGGCAGTAATGGCCTGGAAAAAGGATGAGGAACCCATAATAGATGAAGTGGCTAAACAACTCCGGCAGTACGAAGAAAGTCTCTCCTCTTCCTTACAGGCCTGCGTCTCAGCTGTGGAGAAACTTTCTGAAGAGTTCCACCAACTTAAAGAGAATCTATCTTCCTCCCCACCTGAACAAACCAGTGTCCACCGACCAAAAGAGAATACTTGGGAGAAACTTTCTGAAAAGGTTCACCAACTTGAAGAGAGATTATTCTCCTTCGCACCTGTACAAAGCAGTGTCTCAGCTATCAGGGGTAGGCGGTCATCTACACAAAGAAGACAATATGGTGGGTACTCACCCCGTGCCACCCTGTGGTTTTATTTACGAGACCATGGAGAGGACATGAGAAAATGGGATGGAAAATCCACCGCAACCCTAGAGGCACGGGTACGTGAGTTGCAAAAGAAAACAATCGGGAAAAAGGGATTCTCTGAAAAATTTACTGCTCCAACTTCCAGCAGACAGTCCTTCAAACCCAGAATTGAAGAAGATTCTGACCAGGATTAGGGGGGCCCTGCCTCCAGCCAGGGGGAGGAAAGGGACAATCGAGTTTATTGGACTGTGTGGATTCGATGGCCTGGCACGTCAGACGCACAGAAGTATAAGGCTTTAGTAGACACCGGTGCACAATGTACTCTAATGCCATCGAGCTATAAAGGGCCAGAGCCCATCTGTATTTGTGGAGTGACAGGGGGATCTCAGCAGTTGACTGTATTGGAGGCTGAAGTGAGTCTGACTGGGAATGAGTGGGAAAAGCATCCCATCGTGACTGGCCCAGATGCTCCATGTATCCTTGGCATAGACTATCTTAGAAGAGGATATTTCAAGGACCCAAAAGGGTTCCGCTGGGCTTTTGGTATAGCTGCCTTAGAGACAGAGGGCATTAAACAATTATCTACCTTGCCTGGTCTTTCAGAGGATCCCTCTGTTGTGGGGTTGCTGAGGGTCGAAGAACAGCAAGTGCCAATTGCTACTACAACTGTGCACCGGCGGCAATATCGCACTAACCGAGACTCCCTGATTCCCATCCATAAGCTAATTCGTCAATTGGAGAGCCAAGGAGTGATCAGCAAGACTCATTCACCTTTCAATAGTCCCATATGGCCAGTGCGAAAGTCTAATGGTGAGTGGAGACTAACAGTGGACTATCGTGGCCTGAACGAAGTCACGCCACCATTGAGTGCTGCAGTGCCGGACATGCTGGAACTCCAGTATGAACTTGAATCGAAGGCAGCCAAGTGGTACGCCACAATTGATATCGCTAATGCATTTTTCTCCATCCCTCTAGCAGCAGAGTGCAGGCCACAATTTGCTTTCACTTGGAGGGGAGTCCAATATACTTGGAATCGGCTGCCCCAGGGGTGGAAACACAGCCCTACCATTTGCCATGGACTGATTCAATCTGCACTGGAGCAGGGGGAAGCTCCTGAACACCTGCAGTATATCGATGACATTATTGTGTGGGGTGACACAGCAGAGGAAGTTTTTGAGAAAGGAAAGAAAATAGTCCAAATCCTTCTGAAAGCTGGTTTTGCCATAAAACAAAATAAAGTCAAAGGACCTGCACGAGAGATCCAGTTTTTAGGAATAAAATGGCAAGATGGACGTCGTCAAATTCCAATGGATGTGATCAACAAAATAACAGCTATGTCTCCACCAACTAGCAAAAAAGAAACACAAACTTTCCTAGGTGTTGTGGGGTTTTGGAGAATGCACATTCCAAATTACAGTCTGATTGTAAACCCGCTTTACCAAGTAACCCGTAAGAAGAATGAGTTTGAGTGGGGCCCTGAGCAACGGCAGGCCTTTGAACAAATTAAGCAGGAAATAGTTCATGCAGTAGCCCTTGGGCCAGTCCGAACAGGACCAGAAGTGAAGAATGTGCTCTACACTGCAGCCGGGGAGAACGGCCCCACCTGGAGCCTCTGGCAGAAAGAACCTGGGGAAACTCGAGGTCGGCCCCTGGGGTTTTGGAGTCGGGGATACCGAGGATCTGAGGCCCGCTACACTCCAACGGAAAAGGAAATATTGGCAGCATATGAAGGAGTTCGATCTGCTTCGGAGGTGGTCGGTACTGAAGCGCAGCTCCTCCTAGCACCCCGATTGCCAGTACTAGGCTGGATGTTCAAAGGAAGGGTCTCCCCTACACATCATGCAACCGATGCTACATGGAGCAAGTGGGTTGCACTGATTACTCAGCGGGCTCGAATAGGAAACCCCAGTCGCCCAGGGATATTGGAAGTGATTATGGACTGGCCAGAAGGCAAATACTTTGGGATATCATCAGAGGAGGAGGTGGGTCGTGCTGAAGAAGCCCCACTGTACAACCAGTTACCAGAGAATGAGAAGAAATATGCCCTGTTCACTGATGGGTCTTGTCGTATTGTGGGGAAGCATCGGAGATGGAAGGCTGCTGTATGGAGCCCTACACGACGAGTTGCAGAAGCTGCTGAGGGAGAAGGTGAATCGAGTCAGTTTGCAGAAGTAAAGGCCATTCAGCTGGCTTTAGACATTGCTGAACGAGAAAAATGGCCGGTTCTCTATCTCTACACTGATTCATGGATGGTAGCAAATGCCCTGTGGGGATGGTTACAGCAATGGAAGCAAAACAACTGGCAGCGCAGGGGCAAACCCATCTGGGCTGCTGCATTGTGGCAAGATATTGCTGCTCGGGTGGAGAACCTGGCTGTAAAGGTACGCCACGTAGATGCTCATATGCCCAAGAATCGGGCTACTGAAGAACATCAAAACAACCAGCAGGTGGATCAGGCTGCTAAGATTGAAGTAGCTCAGGTGGACCTGGATTGGCAGCATAAAGGTGAATTATTTATAGCCCGATGGGCCCATGACACCTCAGGCCATCAAGGTAGAGATGCAACATACAGATGGGCTCGTGATCGAGGGGTGGACCTGACCATGGACACTATAACACAGGTTATTCATGACTGTGAAACATGTGCTGCAATCAAGCAAGCCAAACGGTCAAAGCCTCTTTGGTATGGAGGACGATGGCTGAAATATAAATATGGAGAGGCCTGGCAGATTGATTACATCACACTCCCTCAAACTCGCAATGGCAAGCGCCATGTACTTACAATGGTGGAAGCAACCACTGGATGGCTGGAAACATATCCTGTGCCTCATGCCACCGCCCGGAACACTATCCTGGGCCTTGAAAAACAAGTCCTATGGCGACATGGCACCCCAGAAAGAATAGAGTCAGACAATGGAACTCATTTCCGAAACAACCTTATAGACACTTGGGCCAAAGAGCATGGTATTGAGTGGGTGTATCACATCCCCTATCATGCACCAGCCTCCGGGAAAGTTGAACGATATAATGGACTGTTAAAGACTACATTGAAAGCAATGGGTGCTGGGACGTTCAAAAATTGGGATACGCATTTGGCAAAGGCCACCTGGTTAGTCAATACTAGGGGATCCGCCAACCGAACTGGACCTGCCCAATCAAACCTGTTACGTACTGTAGATGGGGATAAAGTTCCTGTAGTGCATGTAAGAAATATGCTGGGTAAAACGGTCTGGGCTACTCCTGCCTCAGGAAAAGGCAAACCCATTCGTGGAATTGCTTTTGCTCAGGGACCTGGATATACGTGGTGGGTGATGCAAAAGAACGGAGAGGTCCGGTGTGTACCTCAAGGGGATTTAATACTGGGTGAGAATAGCCCATGAATTGGATTGTACCATGTTAATTACTATATAATATTGTATGTTATCACTATCATGACTACTATATACCCTAGATAAAAATGGTGACTAACTAGAATGTATGGGAAAGAGTGTAACCTGAGCATGACATAAATGGTATGGAATAAGGGGTGGATAGATGTCCTGGTTTCAGTTAGAACAGAGTTAATTTTGTTCCTAGTAACCGGTGGAATGCTATGCTTTGGCTTAGAATGAAAAGAGTGCTGATAACACCCCGATGTTTTAATTATTGCAGAGCAGTGCCTGTACTAAGCCAAGGACATCTCAACTTCTTGCTCTGTCCTGCCAACAGGCAGGCTGGGGGTGCAGCAAGAACTGGGAGGGGACAGGCCCAGAACAGGTGACCCAAACTAGCCAAAGGGGTATTCCATACCATCTGACGTCACGCTAAACAATATATAGGGTGGCTAGCCGGGGGGAGGGCGGGCGGGACTGCTCGGGGTTAGGCTGGGCATCGGTCAGCGGGTGGTGAGCAATTGCATTGTGCATCACTTGTTTGTACATGTTATTATTAGTAGTACTATTATCATCATTGTATCATTATTATTATTATTATTATTACTATAATTATTATTATTACTATTATTATTTTCTTGTCTTATTAAACTGTCTTTATCTCAACTCACAGGCCTCACATTCCATTTCTCTCCCCCGTCCCGGAGAGGGAGGGGGGAGGGTGAGCGAACGGCTGTGTGGTGTTTAGCTGCCGGCCGGGTTAAACCACTACAGGAATTTAAAATAGGACACCAGAAAACGCATACAAAGCCCCTTTCACCCGTCAAAAATCGCCCCCAAAGCAAGCCTTTGGGTACAACTGAACTCCCCAGGGGAGCCTTTACGCAGCCCCACATGCAACTGGACTCTCTGTGTTCGCTCTTTCTGAACAACCCTAAATACATCCCTTCCCGGAATGTGAGACGAATTTAAAATAGGACCCCAGAAAACGAATACAAAGCCCCTTTCACCCATCAAAAATTACCCTGAAAGGAAGCCTTTGGGTACAACTGAACTCCCCAGGGGAGCCTTTACGCAGCCCCACATGCAACTGGACTCTCTGTGTTCGCTCTTTCTGAACAACCCTAAATACATCCCTAACCGGAATGTGAGAGGAATTGAAAATATGATCCCAGAAATCACATACAGAGCCCCTTTCACCCATCAAAAATTACCCCCAAAGGAAGCCTTTGGGTACAACTGAACTCCCCAGGGGAGCCTTTACGCAGCCCCACATGCAACTGGACTCTCTGTGTTCGCTCTTTCTGAACAACCCTAAATACATCCCTTCCCGGAATGTTAGAGGAATTGTAAATATGACCCTAGAAATCACGTACAGAGCCTCTTTCAACCATCAAAAATCGCCCCGAAAGGAAGCCTTTGGGTACAACTGAACTCCCCATGGGAGCCTTTACGCAGCCCCACATGCAACTGGACTCTCTGTGTTCGCTCTTTCTGAACAACCCTAAATACATCCCTAACCGGAATCTGAGAGGAATTGTAAATATGACCCTAGAAATCACGTACAGAGCCTCTTTCAACCATCAAAAATCGCACCCAAAGGAAGCCTTTGGGTACAACTGAACTCCCCAGGGGAGCCTTTACGCAGCCCCACATGCAACTGGACTCTCTGTGTTCGCTCTTTCTGAACAACCCTAAATACATCCCTTCCCGGAATGTGAGAGGAATTTAAAATAGGACCCCAGAAAACGCATACAAAGCCCCTTTCACCCATCAAAAATTTCCCTGAAAGGAAGCCTTTGGGTACAACTGAACTCCCCAGGGGAGCCTTTACGCAGCCCCACATGCAACTGGACTCTCTGTGTTCGCTCTTTCTGAAAAACCCTAAATACATCCCTTCCCGGAATTTGAGAGGAATTTAAAATAGGACACCAGAAAACGCATACAAAGCCCCTATCACCCATCAAAAATTGCCCCCAAAGGAAGCCTTTGGGTACAACTGAACTCCCCAGGGGAGCCTTTACGCAGCCCCACATGCAACTGGACTCTCTGTGTTCGCTCTTTCTGAACAACCCTAAATACATCCCTAACCGGAATCTGAGAGGAATTGTAAATATGACCCTAGAAATCACGTACAGAGCCTCTTTCACCCATCAAAAATTGCACCAAAAGGAAGCCTTTGGGTACAACTGAACTCCCCAGGGGAGCCTTTACGCAGCCCCACATGCAACTGGACTCTCTGTGTTCGCTCTTTCTGAACAACCCTAAATACATCCCTTCCCGGAATGTGAGAGGAATTTAAAATAGGACACCAGAAAACGCATACAAAGCCCCTTTCACCCATCAAAAATTTCCCTGAAAGGAAGCCTTTGGGTACAACTGAACTCCCCAGGGGAGCCCTTACGCAGCCCCACATGCAACTGGACTCTCTGTGTTCGCTCTTTCTGAACAACCCTAAATATATCCCTACCCGGAATCTGAGAGGAATTGAAAATAGGACCCTGGAAAACGTGTACAGAGCCCCTTTCACCCATCAAAACTTGCCCCCAAAGGAAGCCTTTGGGTACAACTGAACTCCCCAGGGGAGCCTTTACGCAGCCCCACATTCAACTGGAATCTCTGTGTTCGCTCTTTCTGAACAACCCTAAATACATCCCTACCTGGAATCTGAGAGGAAGTGAAAATTGGACCCAGGTAAATGTGTACAGAGCCCCTTTCACCCGTCAAAAATTGCCCCCAAAGGAAGCCTTTGGGTACAACTGAACTCCCCAGGGGAGCCTTTACGCAGCCCCACATGCAACTGGACTCTCTGTGTTCGCTCTTTCTGAACAACCCTAAATACATCACTAACCGGAATCTGAGAGGAATTCAAAATATGATCCCAGAAATCACGTACAGAGCCCCTTTCACCCATCAAAAATTACCCTGAAAGGAAGCCTTTGGGTACAACTGAACTCCCCAGGGGAGCCTTTACGCAGCCCCACATGCAACTGGACTCTCTGTGTTCGCTCTTTCTGAACAACCCTAAATTCATCCCTTCCCTTAATGTGAGAGGAATTTAAAATAGGACCCCAGAAAACGCATCCAAAGCCCCTTTCACCCATCAAAAATCGCCCCCAAAGGAAGCCTTTGGGTACAACTGAACTCCCCAGGGGAGCCTTTACGCAGCCCCACATGCAACTGGACTCTCTGTGTTCGCTCTTTCTGAACAACCCTAAATACATCACTTCCCGGAATCTGAGAGGAATTTAAAATAGGACACCAGAAAACGCATACAAAGCCCCTTTCACCCATCAAAAATCGCCCCCAAAGGAAGCCTTTGGGTACAACTGAACTCCCCATGGGAGCCTTTACGCAGCCCCACATGCAACTGGACTCTCTGTGTTCGCACTTTCTGAACAACCCGAAATACATCCCTAACCGGAATCTGAGAGGAATTGAAAATAGGACCCCAGAAATCACGTACAAAGCCCCTTTCACCCATCAAAAATTGCCCCCAAAGGAAGCCTTTGGGAACAACTGAACTCCCCAGGGGAGCCTTTACGCAGCCCCACATGCAACTGGACTCTCTGTGTTCACTCTTTCTGAACAACCCAAAATACATTCCTTCCCGGAATGTGAGAGGAATTTAAAATAGGACCCCAGAAAACGAATACAAAGCCCCTTTTACCCATCAAAAATTACCCTGAAAGGAAGCCTTTGGGTACAACTGAACTCCCCAGGGGAGCCTTTACGCAGCCCCACATGCAACTGGACTCTCTGTGTTCCCTCTTTCTGAAGAACCCTAAATACATCCCTTCCCGGAATGTGAGAGGAATTGAAAATATGATCCCAGAAATCACATACAGAGCCCATTTCACCCATCAAAAATTTCCCTGAAAGGAAGCCTTTGGGTACAACAGAACTCCCCAGGGGAGCCTTTACGCAGCCCCACATGCAACTGGACTCTCTGTGTTCGCTCTTTCTGAACAACCCTAAATACATCCATAACCGGAATCTGAGAGGAATTGTAAATAAGACCCCAGAAATCACGTACAGAGCCGCTTTCACCCATCAAAAATTACCCTGAAACGAAGACTTTGGGTACAACTGAACTCCCCAGGGGAGCATTTACGCAGCCCCACATGCAACTGGACTCTCTGTGTTCGCTCTTTCTGAACAACCCTAAATACATCCCTTCCCGGAATGTGAGAGGAATTTAAAATAGGACCCCAGAAAACGCATACAAAGCCCCTTTCACCCATCAAAAATTTCCCTGAAAGGAAGCCTTTGGGAACAACTGAACTCCCCAGGGGAGCCCTTACGCAGCCCCACATGCAACTGGACTCTCTGTGTTCGCTCTTTCTGAACAACCCTAAATATATCCCTACCCGGAATATGAGAGGAATTAAAATAGGACCCCAGAAATCACGTACAGAGCCCCTTTCACCCATCAAAAATTGCCTCCAAAGGAAGCCTTAGGGTACAACTGAACTTGCCAGGGGAGCCTTTACGCAGCCCCACATGCAACTGGACTCTCTGTGTTCGCTCTTTCTGAACAAACCTAAATACATCCCTTCCCGGAATGTGAGAGGAATTTAAAATAGGACACCAGAAAACGCATACAAAGCCCCTTTCACCCATCAAAAATCGCCCCCAAAGGAAGCCTTTGGGAACAACTGAACTCCCCAGGGGAGCCTTTACGCAGCCCCAAATGCAACTGGACTCTCTGTGTTCGCTTTTTCTGAACAACCCTATATATCCCCCTACCCGGAATCTGAGAGAAATTGAAAATAGGACCCCAGAAATCACGTACATAGCCCCTTATGCACATCAAAAATTGCCCCAAAAGGAAGCTTTTGGGTACAACTGAACTCCCCAGGGGAGCCTTTACGCAGCCCCCCATGCAACTGGACTCTCTGTGTTCGCTCCTTCTAAAGAACCCCAAATACCATCAAAAATTGCCCCCAAAGGAAGTCTTTGGGTACAACTGAACTCCCCAGGGGAGCCTTCACTTAGCCCCACATGCAGCTGGACTCCTTGCGTTCGCTCTTTCTGAACAACCCTAAATATCTCCCTACCCGGAATCTGAGAGAAATTGAAAATAGGACCCCAGAAATTG
Source organism: Mergus octosetaceus (assembly GCA_036873955.1). NCBI lineage: Eukaryota > Metazoa > Chordata > Aves > Anseriformes > Anatidae > Mergus > Mergus octosetaceus. The sequence goes on along the minus strand of CM072284.1, from coordinate 72,042,753 downwards.
CGTACAGAGCCCCTTACGCACATCAAAAATTGCCCCGAAAGGAAGCTTTTGGGTACAACTGAACTCCCCAGGGGAGCCTTTACACAGCCCCACATGCAACTGGACTCTCTGTGTTCACTCTTTCTTAAAAACCCTGATTACATACCTACCCGGAATCTGAGAGAAAATGAAAATAGGACCCCAGAAAATGCATACAGAGCCCCTTTCACACATCAAAAATTGCCCCCAAAGGAAGCCTTTGGGTACAACTGAACTCCCCAGGGGAGCCTTTACGCAGCCCCACATGCAACTGGACTCTCTGTGTTCGCTTTTTCTGAACAGCCCTAAATACAGCCCTACCTGGAATCTGAGAGGAATTGAAAATAGGACCCCAGAAAAAATGTACAAGGCCCATTTTGCCCATCAAAAATTGCCCCCAAAGGAAGCCTTTGGGTACAACTGAACTCCCCAGGGGAGCCTTTACGCAGCCCCACATGCAACTGGACTCTCTGTGTTCGCTCTTTCTGAAGAACCCCAAATATCTCCCTACCCGGAATCTAAGAGGAATTGAAAATACCACCCCAGAAAACGTGTACAAGGCCCATTTTGCCCATCAAAAATTGCCCCCAAAGGAAGCCTTTGGGTACAACTGAACTCCCCAGGGGAGCCTCCACTTAGCCCCACATGCAGCTGGACTCCTTGCGTTCGCTCTTTCTGAACAACCCTAAAGGCATCCCTACCCGGAATCTGAGAGGAATTGAAAATAGGACCCCAGAAATCGCGTACAGAGCCCCTTTCACCAATCAAAAATTGCCCCCAAAGGAAGCCTTTGGGTACAACTGAACTCGCCAGGGGAGCCTTTACGCAGCCCCACATGCAACTGGACTCTCTGTGTTCGCTCTTTCTGAACAGCGCCAAATATCTCCCTACCTGGAATCTAAGAGGAATTGAAAATACCACCCCAGAAAACGTGTACAAGGCCCATATTGCCCATCAAAAATTGCCCCCAAAGGAAACCTTTGGGTACAACTGAACTCGCCAGGGGAGCCTTTACGCAGCCCCCCATGCAACTGGACTCTCTGTGTTCGCTCTTTCTGAACAACCCTAAAGACATCCCTACCCGGAATCTGAGAGAAATTGAAAATAGGACCCCAGAAATCGTGTACAGAGCCCCTTTCACCCATCAAAACTTGCCCCCAAAGGAAGCCTTTGGGTACAACTGAACTCCCCAGGGGAGCCTTTACGCAGCCCCCCATGCAACTGGACTCTCTGTGTTCGCTCTTTCTGAAGAACCCCAAATACATACCTACCCAGAATCTGAGAGAAAATGAAAATAGGACCCCAGAAAATGCATACAGAGCCCCTTTCACACATCAAAAATTGCCCCCAATGGAAGCCTTTGGGTACAACTGAACTCCCCAGGGGAGCCTTTATGCAGCCCCACATGCAACTGGGCTCTCTCTGTTCGCTCTTCCTTAAAAACCCTAAATACATACCTACCCGGAATCTGAGAGAAAATGAAAATTGGACCCCAGAAAATGCATACAGAGCCCCTTTCACACATCAAAAATTGCCGCCAAAGGAACCCTTTAGGGACAACTGAACTCCCCAGGGGAGCCTTTACGCAGCCCCACATGCAACTGGACTCTCTGTGTACGCTTTTTCTGAACAGCCCTAAATACAGCCCTACCTGGAATCTGAGAGGAATTGAAAATAGGACCCCAGAAAACGTATACAAGGCCCATTTTGCCGATCAAAAATTGCCCCCAAAGGAAGCCTTTGGGTACAACTGAACTCCCCAGGGGAGCCTTTACGCAGCTCCCCATGCAACTGGACTATCTGTGTTCGCTCTTTCTGAAGAACCCCAAATATCTCCCTATCCGGAATCTGAGAGGAATTGAAAATAGGACCCCAGAAAACGTGTACAAGGTCCATTTTGCCCATCAAAAATTGCCCCCAAAGGAAGCCTTTGGGTACAACTGAACTCCCCAGGGGAGCCTTTACGCAGCCCCCCATGGAACTGGACTCTCTGTGTTCGCTCTTTCTGAAGAACACCAAATATCTCCCTTCCCGGAATCTGAGAGGAATTGAAAATAGGACCCCAGAAAATGTGTACAAGGCCCCTTTCACCCATCAAAAATTGCCCCCAAAGGAAGCCTTTGGGTACAACTGAACTCCCCAGGGGAGCCTTTATGCAGCCCCACATGCAACTGGACTCTCTGTGTTCGCTTTTTCTGAACAACCCTATATATCCCCCTACCCGGAATCTGAGAGAAATTGAAAATAGGACCCCAGAAATCACGTACATAGCCCCTTACGCACATCAAAAATTGCCCCAAAAGGAAGCTTTTGGGTACAACTGAACTCCCCAGGGGAGCCTTTACGCAGCCCCCCATGCAACTGGACTCTCTGTGTTCACTCTTTCTTAAAAACCCTAAATACATACCTACCCGGAATCTGAGAGAAAATGAAAATAGGACCCCAGAAAATGCATACAGAGCCCCTTTCACACATCATAAATTGCCCCCAAAGGAAGCCTTTGGGTACAACTGAACTCCCCAGGGGAGCCTTTACGCAGCCCCCCATGCAACTGGACTCTCTGTGTTCGCTCCTTCTAAAGAACCCCAAATACCATCAAAAATTGCCCCCAAAGGAAGTCTTTGGGTACAACTGAACTCCCCAGGGGAGCCTTCACTTAGCCCCACATGCAGCTGGACTCCTTGCGTTCGCTCTTTCTGAACAACCCTATATATCTCCCTACCCAGAATCTGAGAGAAATTGAAAATAGGACCCCAGAAATCGCGTACAGAGCCCCTTACGCACATCAAAAATTGCCCCGAAAGGAAGCTTTTGGGTACAACTGAACTCCCCAGGGGAGCCTTTACACAGCCCCACATGCAACTGGACTCTCTGTGTTCACTCTTTCTTAAAAACCTTGATGACATACCTACCCGGAATCTGAGAGAAAATGAAAATTGGACCCCAGAAAATGCATACAGAGCCCCTTTCACACATCAAAAATTGCCCCCAAAGGAAGCCTTTGGGTACAACTGAACTCCCCAGGGGAGCCTTTACGCAGCCCCACATGCAACTGGACTCTCTGTGTTCACTCTTTCTTAAAAACCCTAAATACATACCTACCCGGAATCTGAGAGAAAATGAAAATAGGACCCCAGAAAATGCATACAGAGCCCCTTTCACACATCATAAATTGCCCCCAAAGGAAGCCTTTGGGTACAACTGAACTCCCCAGGGGAGCCTTTACGCAGCCCCCCATGCAACTGGACTCTCTGTGTTCGCTCTTTCTGAAGAACTCCAAATATCTCCCTACCCGGAATCTGAGATGAATTGAAAATAGGACCCCAGAAAACGTGTACAAGGCCCCTTTCACCCATCAAAAATTGCCCCCAAAGGAAGCCTTTGGGTACAACTGAACTCCCCAGGGGAGCCTTTACGCAGCCCGACATGCAACTGGACTCTCTGTGTTCGCTCATTCTGAACAACCCTAAAGACATCTCTACCCGGAATCTGAGAGGAATTGAAAATAGGACCCCAGAAATCACGTACATAGCCCCTTACGCACATCAAAAATTGCCCCAAAAGGAAGCTTTTGGGTACAACTGAACTCCCCAGGGGAGCCTTTACGCAGCCCCCCATGCAACTGGACTCTGTGTTCGCACCTCCTGAAGAACCCCAAATACCATCAAAAATTGCCCCCAAAGGAAGTCTTTGGGTACAACTGAACTCCCCAGGGGAGCCTTCACTTAGCCCCACATGCAGCTGGACTCCTTGCGTTCGCTCTTTCTGAACAACCCTATATATCTCCCTACCCGGAATCTGAGAGAAATTGAAAATAGGACCCCAGAAATCGCGTACAGAGCCCCTTACGCACATCAAAAATTGCCCCGAAAGGAAGCTTTTGGGTACAACTGAACTCCCCAGGGGAGCCTTTACACAGCCCCACATGCAACTGGACTCTCTGTGTTCACTCTTTCTTAAAAACCCTAAATACATACCTACCCGGAATCTGAGAGAAAATGAAAATTGGACCCCAGAAAATGCATACAGAGCCCCTTTCACCCATCAAAAATTGCCCCCAAAGGAAGCCTTTGGGTACAACTGAACTCCCCAGGGGAGCCTTTACGCAGCCCCACATGCAACTGGACTCTCTGTGTTCACTCTTTCTTAAAAACCCTAAATACATACCTACCCGGAATCTGAGAAAAAATGAAAATAGGACCCCAGAAAAAGCGTACAGAGCCCCTTTTGCCCATCAAAAATTGCCCCCAAAGGAAGCCTTTGGGTACAACTGAACTCCCCAGGGGAGCCTTTACGCAGCCCCACATGCAACTGGACTCTCTGTATTCGCTTTTTCTGAACAGCCCTAAATACAGCCCTACCCGGAATCTGAGAGGAATTGAAAATACCACCCCAGAAAACATGTACAAGGCCCATTTTGCGCATCAAATATAGCCCCCAAAGGAAGTCTTTGGGTACAACTGAACTCCCCAGGGGAGCCTTCACTTAGCCCCACATGCAGCTGGACTCCTTGCGTTCGCTCTTTCTGAACAACCCTATATATCTCCCTACCCGGAATCTGAGAGAAATTGAAAATAGGACCCCAGAAATAGCGTACATAGCCCCTTACGCACATCAAAAATTGCCCCGAAAGGAAGCTTTTTCGTACAACTGAACTCCCCAGGGGAGCCTTTACGCAGCCCCCCATGCAACTGGACTCTCTGTGTTCGCTCTTTCTGAAGAACCCCAAATATCTCCCTATCCGGAATCTGAGAGGAATTGAAAATAGGACCCCAGAAAACGCGTACAGAGCCCCTTTTGCCCATCAAAAATTGCCCCCAAAGGAAGCCTTTGGGTACAACTGAACTCCCCAGGGGAGCATTTACGCAGCCCCACATGCAACTGGACTCTCTGTGTTCTCTCTTTCTGAACAGCGCCAAATATCTCCCTACCCGGAATCTAAGAGGAATTGAAAATAGGACCCCAGAAAACGTGTACAACGCCCATTTTGCCCATCAAAAATTGCCCCCAAAGGAAGTCTTTGGGTACAACTGAACTCCTCAGGGGAGCCTTCACTTAGCCCCACATGCAGCTGGACTCCTTGCGTTCGCTCTTTCTGAACAACCCTATATATCTCACTACCTGTAATCTGAGAGAAATTGAAAATAGGACCCCAGAAATCGCGTACAGAGCCCCTTACGCACATCAAAAATTGCCCCGAAAGGAAGCTTTTGGGTACAACTGAACTCCCCAGGGGAGCCTTTACACAGCCCCACATGCAACTGGACTCTCTGTGTTCACTCTTTCTTAAAAACCCTGATTACATACCTACCCGGAATCTGAGAGAAATTGAAAATAGGACCCCAGAAATCGCGTACAGAGCCCCTTTCACACATCAAAAATTGCCCCCAAAGGAAGCCTTTGGGTACAACTGAACTCCCCAGGGGAGCCTTTACGCAGCCCCACATGCAACTGGACTCTCTGTGTTCGCTCTTTCTGAACAGCCCTAAATACAGCCCTACCTGGAATCTGAGAGGAATTGAAAATAGGACCCCAGAAAACGTGTACAAGGCCCATTTTGCCCATCAAAAATTGCCCCCAAAGGAAGCCTTTGGGTACAACTGAACTCCCCAGGGGAGCCTTTACGCAGCCCCACATGCAACTGGACTCTGTGTGTTCGCTTTTTCTGAACAGCCCTAAATACGACCCTACATGGAATAGAGAGGAATTGAAAATAGGACCCCAGAAAACGTGTACAAGACCCATTTTGCCTATCAAAAATTGCCCCCAAAGGAAGCCTTTGGGTACAACTGAACTCCCCAGGGGAGCCTTTACGCAGCCTCACATGCAACTGGACTCTCTGCGTTCGCTCTTTCTGAACAACGCCAAATATCTCCCTACCCGGAATCTGAGAGGAATTGAAAATAGGACCCCAGAAAACGCATACAGAGCCCCTTTCGCCCATCAAAAATTGCCCCCAAAGGAAGCCTTTGGGTACAAATGAACTCCCCAGGGGAGCCTTTACGCAGCCCCACATGCAACTGGACTCTGCGTGTTCGCTTTTTCTGAACAGCCCTAAATACGACCCTACATGGAATCGAGAGGAATTGAAAATAGGACCCCAGAAAACGTGTACAAGGCCCATTTTGCCCATCAAAAATTGCCCCCAAAGGAAGCCTTTGGGTACAACTGAACTCCCCAGGGGAGCCTTTACGCAGCCCCACATGCAACTGGACTCTCTGTGTTCGCTCTTTCTGAACAACGCCAAATATCTCCCTACCCGGAATCTGAGAGGAATTGAAAATAGGACCCCAGAAAACGCGTACAGAGCCCCTTTCGTCCATCAAAAATTGCCCCCAAAGGAAGCCTTTGGGTAAAACTGAACTCCCCAGGGGAGCCTTTACGCAGCCCCACATACAACTGGACTCTCTGTGTTCGCTCTTTCTGAACAGCCCTAAATACAGCCCTACCTGGAATCTGAGAGGAATTGAAAATAGGACCCCAGAAAACGTGTACAGAGCCCCTTTCACCCGTCAAAAATTTCCCCCAAAGGAAGCCTTTGGGTACAACTGAACTCCCCAGGGGAGCCTTTACGCAGCCCCACATGCAACTGGACTCTCTGTGTTCGCTCTTTCTGAATAGTCCTAATTACAGCCCTACCTGGAATCTGAGAGGAATTGAAAATAGGACCCCAGAAAACGTGTACAAGGCCCATTTTGCCTATCAAAATTTGTCCCCAAAGGAAGCCTTTGGGTACAACTAAACTCCCCATGGGAGTCTTTACGCAGCCCCACATGCAGCTTGACTCTCTGTGTTCGCTTTTTCTAAACAGCCCTAAATACAGCTCTACCTGGAATCGAGAGGAATTGAAAATAGGACCCCAGAAATCGCCTACAGACCCCTTTCACCCATCAAAAATTGCCCCCAAAGGAAGCCTTTGGGTACAACTGAACTCCCCAGGGGAGCCTTTACGCAGCCCCACATGCATCTGGACTCTCTGTGTTTGCTCTTTCTGAAGAACCCCAAATATCTCCCTACCCGGAATCTGAGAGGAATTGAAAATAGGACCCCAGAAAACGTGTACAAGGCCCAGTTTGCCCATCAAAAATTGCCCCCAAAGGAAGCCTTTGGGTACAACTGAACTCCCCAGGGGAGCCTTTACGCAGCCCCACATGCAACTGGACTCTCTGTGTTCGCTTTTTCTGAACAGCCCTAAATACAGCCCTACCTGGAATCTGAGAGGAACTGAAAATAGGACCCAGAAAACGTGTACAAGGCCCATTTTGCCCATCAAAAATAGCCCCCAAAGGAAGCCTTTGGGTACAACTGAACTCCCCAGGGGAGCCTTTACGCAGCCCCACATGCAACTGGACTCTCTGTGTTCGCTCTTTCTGAACAACCCTAAATACATCCCTACCTGGAATCTGAGAGGAATTGAAAATAGGACCCCAGAAAACACCTACAGAGCCCCTTTTGCCCATCAAAAATTGCCCCCAAAGGAAGCCTTTGGGTACAACTGAACTCCCCAGGGGAGCCTTTACGCAGCCCCACATGCAACTGGACTCTCTGTGTTCGCTCCTTCTGAAGAAACCTAAGGACATCCCTACCCGGAATCTGAGAGGAATTGAAAATAGGACCCCAGAAAACGTGTACAAGGCCCATTTCAACCATCAAAAATTGCCCCCAAAGGAAGCCTTTGGGTACAACTGAACTCCCCAGGGGAGCCTTCACTTAGACCCACATGCAGCTGGACTCCTTGCGTTCACTCTTTCTGAACAACCCTATATATCTCCCTAACCGGAATCTGGGAGAAATTGAAAATAGGACCCCAGAAATCGCATACAAAGCCCCTTACTCACATCAAAAATTTCCCCCATAGGAAGCTTTTGGGTACAACTGAACTCCCCAGGGGAGCCTTTACGCAGCCCCACATGCAACTGGACTCTCTGTGTTCACTCTTTCTTAAAAACCCTGATTACATACCTACCCGGAATCTGAGAGAAATTGAAAATAGGACCCCAGAAATCGCGTACAGAGCCCAGATCACACATCAAAAATTGCCCCCAAAGGAAGCCTTTGGGTACAACTGAACTCCCCAGGGGAGCCTTTACGCAGCCCCACATGCAACTGGACTCTCTGTGTTCGCGCTTTCTGAACAGCGCTAAATATCTCTCTACCCGGAATCTAAGAGGAATTGAAAATAGGACCCCAGAAAACGTATACAAGACCCATTTTGCCTATCAAAAATTGCCCCCAAAGGAAGCCTTTGGGTACAACTGAACTCCCAAGGGGAGCCTTTACGCAGCCCCACATGCAACTGGACTCTCTGTGTTCGCTCTTTCTGAAGAACCCCAAATATCTCCCTATCCGGAATCTGAGAGGAATTGAAAATAGGACCCCAGAAAACGCGTACAGAGCCCCTTTTGCCCATCAAAAATTGCCCCCAAAGGAAGCCTTTGGGTACAACTGAACTCCCCAAGGGAGCCTTTACGCAGCCCCACATGCAACTGGACTCTCTGTGTTCGCTCTTTCTGAACAGCCCTAAAGACATCCCTACCTGGAATCTGAGAGGAATTGAAAAGGGTACCCCAGAAATCGCGTACAAGGCCCATTTTGCCCATCAAAAATTGCCCCCAAAGGAAGCCTTTGGGTACAACTGAACTCCCCAGGGGAGCCTTTACGCAGCCCCACATGCAACTGGACTCTCTGTGTTCGCTCTTTCTGAACAGCGCTAAATATCTCCCTACCCGGAATCTAAGAGGAATTGAAAATAGGACCCCAGAAAACGTGTACAAGGCCCATTTTTCCAATCAAAAATTGCCCCCAAAGGAAGTCTTTGGGTACAACTGAACTCCCCAGGGGAGCCTTCACTTAGACCCACATGCAGCTGGACTCCTTGCATTCGCTCTTTCTGAACAACCCTATATATCTCCCTACCCGGAATCTGGGAGAAATTGAAAATGGGTCCCCAGAAATCGCGTACAGAGCCCCTTACTCACATCAAAAATTGCCCCCAAAGGAAGCCTTTGGGTACAACTGAACTCCCCAGAGGAGCCTTTACGTAGCCCCACATGCAACTGGACTCTCTGTGTTCGCTCTTTCTGAAGAACCCCAAATATCTCCCAATCCGGAATCTGAGAGGAATTGAAAATAGGACCCCAGAAAACGTGTACAAGGCCCATTTTGCCCATCAAAAATTGCCCCCAAAGGAAGTCTTTGGGTACAACTGAACTCCCCAGGGGAGCCTTCACTTAGACCCACATGCAGCTGGACTCCTTGCTTTCGCTCTTTCTGAACAACCCTATATATCTCCCTACCCGGAATCTGGGAGAAATTGAAAATAGGTCCCCAGAAATCGCGTACAGAGCCCCTTACTCACATCAAAAATTTCCCCGAAAGGAAGCTTTTGGGTAAAACTTAACTCCCCAGGGGACCCCTTACGCAGCCCCACATGCAACTGGACTCTCTGTGTTCACTCTTTCTTAAAAACCCTAAATACATACCAACCCGGAATCTGAGAGAAAATGAAAATAGGACCCGAGAAAATGCATACAGAGCCCCTTTCACACATCAAAAATTGCCCGCAAAGGAAGCCTTTGGGTACAACTGAACTCCCCAGGGGAGCCTTTACGCAGCCCCACATGCAACTGGACTCTGTGTTCGCTCTTTCTGAAGAACCCCAAATATCTCCCTATCCGGAATCTGAGAGGAATTGAAAATAGGACCCCAGAAAACGCCTACAGAGCCCCTTTTGCCCATCAAAAATTGCCCCCAAAGGAAGCCTTTGGGTACAACTGAACTCCCCAGGGGAGCCTTTACGCAGCCCCACATGCAACTGGACTCTCTGTGTTCGCTCTTTCTGAACAGCCCTAAATACAGCCCTACCTGGAATCTGAGAGGAATTGAAAATAGGACCCCAGAAAACGTGTACGAGTCCCATTTTGCCCATCAAAAATAGCCCCCAAAGGAAGCCTTTGGGTACAACTGAACTCCCCAGGGGAGCCTTTACGCAGCCCCACATGCAACTGGACTCTCTGTGTTCGCTCTTTCTGAACAGCGCTAAATATCTCCCTACCCGGAATCTAAGAGGAATTGAAAATAGGACCCCAGAAAACGTGTACAAGGCCCCTTTCAACCATCAAAAATTGCCCCCAAAGGAAGCCTTTGGGTACAACTGAACTCCCCAGGGGAGCCTTCACTTAGACCCACATGCAGCTGGACTCCTTGCGTTCACTCTTTCTGAACAACCCTATATATCTCCCTAACCGGAATCTGGGAGAAATTGAAAATAGGACCCCAGAAATCGCGTACAGAGCCCCTTACTCACATCAAAAATTTCCCCCATAGGAAGCTTTTGGGTACAACTGAACTCCGCAGGGGAGCCTTTACGCAGCCCCACATGCAACTGGACTCTCTGTGTTCACTCTTTCTTAAAAACCCTAAATACATACCTACCTGGAATCTGAGAGAAAATGAAAATAGGACCCCAGAAAATGCATACAGAGCCCCTTTCACACATCAAAAAATGCCCGCAAAGGAAGCCTTTGGGTACAACTGAACTCCCCAGGGGAGCCTTTACGCAGCCCCACATGCAACTGGACTCTCTGTGTTCGCGCTTTCTGAACAGCGCTAAATATCTCTCTGCCCGGAATCTAAGAGGAATTGAAAATAGGACCCCAGAAAACGTGTACAAGACCCATTTTGCCTATCAAAAATTGCCCCCAAAGGAACCCTTTGGGTACAACTGAACTCCCCAGGGGAGCCTTTACGCAGCCCCACATGCAACTGGACTCTCTGTGTTCGCTCTTTCTGAAGAACCCCAAATATCTCCCTATCCGGAATCTGAGAGGAATTGAAAATAGGACCACAGAAAACACCTACAGAGCCACTTTTGCCCATCAAAAATTGCCCCCAAAGGAAGCCTTTGGGTACAACTGAACTCCCCAGGGGAGCCTTTACGCAGCCCCACATGCAACTGGACTCTCTGTGTTCGCTCTTTCTGAACAGCGCTAAATATCTCCCTACCCGGAATCTAAGAGGAATTGAAAATAGGACCCCAGAAAACGTGTACAAGGCCCATTTTTCCCATCAAAAATTGCCCCCAATGGAAGTCTTTGGGTATAACTGAACTCCCCAGGGGAGCCTTCACTTAGACCCACATGCAGCTGGACTCCTTGCGTTCGCTCTTTCTGAACAACCCTATATATCTCCCTACCCGGAATCTGGGAGAAATTGAAAATAGGTCCCCAGAAATCGCGTACAGAGCCCCTTACTCACATCAAAAATTTCCCCGAAAGGAAGCTTATGGGTACAACTTAACTCCCCAGGGGAGCTTTTACGCAGCCCCACATGCAACTGGACTCTCTGTGTTCACTCTTTCTTAAAAACCCTAAATACATACCTACCCGGAATCTGAGAGAAAATGAAAATAGGACCCGAGAAAATGCATACAGAGCCCCTTTCACACATCAAAAATTGCCCGCAAAGGAAGCCTTTGGGTACAACTGAACTCCCCAGGGGAGCCTTTACACAGCCCCACATGCAACTGGACTCTCTGTGTTCACTCTTTCTTAAAAACCCTAAATACATACCTACCCGGAATCTGAGAGGAATTGAAAATAGGACCCCGGAAAACGTGTACAAGGCCCATTTTGCCCATCAAAAATTGCCCCCAAAGGAAGCCTTTGGGTACAACTGAACTCCCCAGGGGAGCCTTCACTTAGACCCATATGCAGCTGGACTCCTTGCGTTCGCTCTTTCTGAACAACCCTATATATCTCCCTACCCGGAATCTGGGAGAAATTGAAAATGGGTCCCCAGAAATCGCGTACAGAGCCCCTTACTCACATCAAAAATTGCCCCCAAAGGAAGCCTTTGGGTACAACTGAACTCCCCAGGGGAGACTTTACGCAGCCCCACATGCAACTGGACTCTCTGTGTTCGCGCTTTCTGAACAGCGCTAAATATCTCTCTACCCGGAATCTAAGAGGAATTGAAAATAGGACCCCAGAAAACGCCTACAGAGCCCCTTTTGCCCATCAAAAATTGCCCCCAAAGGAAGCCTTTGGGTACAACTGAACTCCCCAGGGGAGCCTTTACGCAGCCCCACATGCAACTGGACTCTCTGTGTTCGCTCTTTCTGAACAGCCCTAAATACAGCCCTACCTGGAATCTGAGAGGAATTGAAAATAGGACCCCAGAAAACGTGTACGAGTCCCATTTTGCCCATCAAAAATAGTTCCGCATGTGGGGCTCCCCTGGGGAGTTCAGTTGTACCCAAAGGCTTCCTTTGGGGGCAATTTTTGATGGTTGAAAGGGGCTCTGTACGCGTTTTCTGGGGTCCTATTTTCATTTCCTCTCTGATTCCGGGTAGGTATGTATTTAGGGTTTTTAAGAAAGAGTGAAAACAGTCCAGTTGCATGTCGGGCTGGGTAAAGGCTCCTCTGGGGAGTTCAGTTGTACCCAAAGACTTCCTTTGCGGGCCATTTTTGATGGGAAAAATGGGCCTTGTACGCGATTTCTGGGGTCCTCTTTTCAATTCCTCTCAGATTCCAGGTAGGGATGTCTTTAGGGCTGTTCAGAAAGAGCGAACACAGAGAGTCCAGTTGCATGTGGGGCTGCGTAAAGGCTCCCCTGGGGAGTTCAGTTGTACCCAAAGGCTTCCTTTGGGGGCAATTTTTGATAGGCAAAATGGGTCTTGTACACGTTTTCTGGGGTCCTATTTTCAATTCCTCTTAGATTCCGGGCAGAGAGATATTTAGCGCTGTTCAGAAAGCGCGAACAGAGAGAGTCCAGTTGCATGTGGGGCTGCGTAAAGGCTCCCCTGGGGAGTTCAGTTGTACCCAAAGGCTTCCTTTGGGGGCAATTTTTGATGGGCAAAATGGGCCTTGTACACGTTTTCTGGGGTCCTATTTTCAATTCCTCTCAGATTCCGGATAGGGAGATATTTGGGGTTCTTCAGAAAGAGCGAACACAGAGAGTCCAGTTGCATGTGGGGCTGCGTAAAGGCTCCCCTGGGGACTTCATTTATACCCAAAGACTTCCATTGGGGGCAATTTTTGATGGGAAAAATGGGCCTTGTACACGTTTTCTGGGGTCCTATTTTCAATTCCTCTTAGATTCCGGGTAGGGAGATATTTAGCGCTGTTCAGAAAGAGCGAACACAGAGAGTCCAGTTGCATGTGGGGCTGCGTAAAGGCTCCCCTGGGGAGTTCAGTTGTACCCAAAGGCTTCCTTTGGGGGAAATTTTTGACGGGTGAAAGGGGCTCTGTACGCGATTTCTGGGGTCCTATTTTCAATTCCTCTCAGATTCCGGGTAGGGATGTCCTTAGGTTTCTTCAGAAGGAGCGAACACCGAGAGTCCAGTTGCATGTGGGGCTGCGTAAAGGCTCCCCTGGGGAGTTCAGTTGTACCCAAAGGCTTCCTTTGGGGGCAATTTTTGATGGGCAAAAGTGGCTCTGTAGGTGTTTTCTGGGGTCCTATTTTCAATTCCTCTCAGATTCTGGATAGGGAGATATTTGGGGTTCTTCAGAAAGAGCGAACACAGAGAGTCCAGTTGCATGTGGGGCTGCGTAAAGGCTCCCCTGGGGAGTTCAGTTGTACCCAAAGGCTTCCTTTGGGGGCAATTTTTGATAGGCAAAATAGGTCTTGTACACGTTTTCTGGGGTCCTATTTTCAATTCCTCTTAGATTCCGGGCAGAGAGATATTTAGCGCTGTTCAGAAAGCGCGAACACAGAGAGTCCAGTTGCATGTGGGGCTGCGTAAAGGCTCCCCTGGGGAGTTCAGTTGTACCCAAAGGCTTCCTTTGGGGGCAATTTTTGATAGGCAAAATGGGCCTTGTACACGTTTTCTGGGGTCCTATTTTCAATTCCTCTTAGATTTCGGGTAGGGAGATATTTAGCGCTGTTCAGAAAGAGCGAACACAGAGAGTCCAGTTGCATGGGGGGCTGCGTAAAGGCTCCCCTGGGGAGTTCAGTTGTACCCAAAGTCTTCCTATGGGGGAAATTTTTGACGGGTGAAAGGGGCTCTGTACGCGATTTCTGGGGTCCTATTTTCAATTCCTCTCAGATTCCGGGAAGGGATGTATTTAGGGTTGTTCATAAAGAGCGAACACAGAGAGTCCAGTTGCATGTGGGGCTGCGTAAAGGCTCCCCTGGGGAGTTCAGTTGTACCCAAAGGCTTCCTTTGGGGGCTATTTTTGATGGGCAAAATGGGCCTTGTACACGTTTTCTGGGGTCCTATTTTCAATTCCTCTCAGATTCCAGGTAGGGCTGTATTTAGGGCTGTTCAGAAAGAGCGAACACAGAGAGTCCAGTTGCATGTGGGGCTGCATAAAGGCTCCCCTGGGGAGTTCAGTTGTACCCAAAGGCTTCCTTTGGGGGCAATTTTTGATGGGCAAAGGGGCTCTGTAGGCGTTTTCTGGGGTCCTATTTTCAATTCCTCTCAGATTCCGGATTGGGAGATATTTGGGGTTCTTCAGAAAGAGCGAACACAGAGAGTCCAGTTGCATGTGGGGCTGCGTAAAGGCTCCCCTGGGGAGTTCAGTTGTACCCAAAGGCTTCCTTTGGGGGCAATTTTTGATGTGAGTAAGGGGCTCTATACGGGATTTCTGGGGACCCATTTTCAATTTCTCCCAGATTCCGGGTAGGGAGATATATAGGGTTGTTCAGAAAGAGCGAACGCAAGGAGTCCAGCTGCATGTGGGTCTAAGTGAAGGCTCCCCTGGGGAGTTCAGTTGTACCCAAAGACTTCCTTTGGGGGCAATTTTTGATTGGAAAAATGGGCCTTGTACACGTTTTCTGGGGTCCTATTTTCAATTCCTCTTAGATTCCGGGTAGGGAGATATTTAGCGCTGTTCAGAAAGAGCGAACACAGAGTCCAGTTGCATGTGGGGCTGCGTAAAGGCTCCCCTGGGGAGTTCAGTTGTACCCAAAGGCTTCCTTTGGGGGCAATTTTTGATGGGCAAAATGGGCCTTGTACGCGATTTCTGGGGTCCCCTTTTCAATTCCTCTCAGATTCCAGGTAGGGATGTCTTTAGGGTTGTTCAGAAAGAGCGAAAGCAAGGAGTCCAGCTGCATGTGGGTCTAAGTGAAGGCTCCCCTGGGGAGTTCAGTTGTACCCAAAGACTTCCTTTGGGGGCAATTTTTGATGGGCAAAATGGGCCTTGTACACGTTTTCTGGGGTCCTATTTTCAATTCCTCTTAGATTCCGGGTAGGGAGATATTTAGCGCTGTTCAGAAAGAGCGAACACAGAGAGTCCAGTTGCATGTGGGGCTGCGTAAAGGCTCCCCTGGGGAGTTCAGTTGTACCCAAAGGCTTCCTTTGGGGGCAATTTTTGATGGGCAAAATGGGCCTTGTACGCGATTTCTGGGGTCCCCTTTTCAATTCCTCTCAGATTCCAGGTAGGGATGTCTTTAGGGCTGTTCAGAAAGAGCGAACACAGAGAGTCCAGTTGCATGTGGGGCTGCGTAAAGGCTCCCTTGGGGAGTTCAGTTGTACCCAAAGGCTTCCATTGGGGGCAATTTTTGATGGGAAAAATGGGCCTTGTACACGTTTTCTGGGGTCCTATTTTCAATTCCTCTTAGATTCCGGGTAGGGAGATATTTAGCGCTGTTCAGAAAGAGCGAACACAGAGAGTCCAGTTGCATGTGGGGCTGCGTAAAGGCTCCCCTGGGGAGTTCAGTTGTACCCAAAGGCTTCCTTTGGGGGAAATTTTTGACGGGTGAAAGGGGCTCTGTACGCGATTTCTGGGGTCCTATTTTCAATTCCTCTCAGATTCCGGGTAGGGATCTCCTTAGGTTTCTTCAGAAGGAGCGAACACAGAGAGTCCAGCTGCATGTGGGGCTGCGTAAAGGCTCCCCTGGGGAGTTCAGTTGTACCCAAAGGCTTCCTTTGGGGGAAATTTTTGATGGGCAAAAGGGGCTCTGTAGGTGTTTTCTGGGGTCCTATTTTCAATTCCTCTCAGATTCCGGATAGGGAGATATTTGTGGTTCTTCAGAAAGAGCGAACACAGAGAGTCCAGTTGCATGTGGGGCTGCGTAAAGGCTCCCCTGGGGAGTTCAGTTGTACCCAAAGGCTTCCTTTGGGGGCAATTTTTGATAGGCAAAATGGGCCTTGTACACGTTTTCTGGGGTCCTATTTTCAATTCCTCTTAGATTCCGGGCAGAGAGATATTTAGCACTGTTCAGAAAGCGCGAACACAGAGAGTCCAGTTGCATGTGGGGCTGCGTAAAGGCTCCCCTGGGGAGTTCAGTTGTACCCAAAGGCTTCCTTTGGGGGCAATTTTTGATAGGCAAAATGGGCCTTGTACACGTTTTCTGGGGTCCTATTTTCAATTCCTCTTAGATTCCGGGTAGGGAGATATTTAGCGCTGTTCAGAAAGCACGAACACAGAGAGTCCAGTTGCATGTGGGGCTGCGTAAAGGCTCCCCTGGGGAGTTCAGTTGTACCCAAAGTCTTCCTATGGGGGAAATTTTTGACGGGTGAAAGGGGCTCTGTACGCGATTTCTGGGGTCCTATTTTCAATTCCTCTCAGATTCCGGGTAGGGATGTATTTAGGGTTGTTTTGAAATAGCGAACACAGAGAGTCCAGTTGCATGTGGGGCTGCGTAAAGGCTCCCCTGGGGAGTTCAGTTGTACCCAAAGGCTTCCTTTGCGGGCAATTTTTGATGTGTGAAAGGGGCTCTGTATGCATTTTCTGGGGTCCTATTTTCATTTTCTCTCAGATTCCAGGTAGGTATGTATTTAGGGTTTTTAAGAAAGAGTGAACACAGATAGTCCAGTTGCATGTGGGGCTCCGTAAAGGCTCCCCTGGGGAGTTAAGTTGTACCCAAAAGCTTCCTTTTGGGGAAATTTTTGATGTGAGTAAGGGGCTCTGTACGCGATTTCTGGGGTCCTATTTTCAATTTCTCCCAGATTCCGGGTAGGGAGATATATAGGGTTGTTCAGAAAGAGTGAACGCAAGGAGTCCAGCTGCATGTGGGTCTAAGTGAAGGCTCCCCTGGGGAGTTCAGTTGTACCCAAAGGCTTCCTTTGGGGGCAATTTTTGATGGTTGAAAGGGGCCTTGTACACGTTTTCTGGGGTCCTATTTTCAATTCCTCTCAGATTCTGGGTAGGGAGATATTTAGCGCTGTTCAGAAATAGCGAACACAGAGAGTCCAGTTGCATGTGGGGCTGCCTAAAGGCTCCCCTGGGGAGTTCAGTTGTACCCAAAGGCTTATTTTGGGGGCTATTTTTGATGGGCAAAATGGGACTCGTACACGTTTTCTGGGGTCCTATTTTCAATTCCTCTCAGATTCCAGGTAGGGCTATACTTAGGGCTGTTCAGAAAGAGCGAACACAGAGAGTCCAGTTGCATGTGGGGCTGCGTAAAGGCTCCCCTGGGGAGTTCAGTTGTACCCAAAGGCTTCCTTTGGGGGCAATTTTTGATGGGCAAAAGGGGCTCTGTAGGCGTTTTCTGGGGTCCTATTTTCAATTCCTCTCAGATTCCGGATAGGGAGATATTTGGGGTTCTTCAGAAAGAGCGAACACAGAGAGTCCAGTTGCATGTGGGGCTGCGTAAAGGCTTCCCTGGGGAGTTCAGTTGTACCCAAAGGCTTCCTTTGGGGGCAATTTTTGATAGGCAAAATGGGTCTTGTACACGTTTTCTGGGGTCCTATTTTCAATTCCTCTTAGATTCCGGGCAGAGAGATATTTAGCGCTGTTCAGAAAGCGCGAACAGAGAGAGTCCAGTTGCATGTGGGGCTGCGTAAAGGCTCCCCTGGGGAGTTCAGTTGTACCCAAAGGCTTCCTTTGGGGGCAATTTTTGATAGGCAAAATGGGCCTTGTACACGTTTTCTGGGGTCCTATTTTCAATTCCTCTTAGATTCCGGGCAGAGAGATATTTAGCACTGTTCAGAAAGCGCGAACACAGAGAGTCCAGTTGCATGTGGGGCTGCGTAAAGGCTCCCCTGGGGAGTTCAGTTGTACCCAAAGGCTTCCTTTGGGGGCAATTTTTGATAGGCAAAATGGGCCTTGTACACGTTTTCTGGGGTCCTATTTTCAATTCCTCTTAGATTCCGGGTAGGGAGATATTTAGCGCTGTTCAGAAAGCACGAACACAGAGAGTCCAGTTGCATGTGGGGCTGCGTAAAGGCTCCCCTGGGGAGTTCAGTTGTACCCAAAGTCTTCCTATGGGGGAAATTTTTGACGGGTGAAAGGGGCTCTGTACGCGATTTCTGGGGTCCTATTTTCAATTCCTCTCAGATTCCGGGTAGGGATGTATTTAGGGTTGTTTTGAAATAGCGAACACAGAGAGTCCAGTTGCATGTGGGGCTGCGTAAAGGCTCCCCTGGGGAGTTCAGTTGTACCCAAAGGCTTCCTTTGCGGGCAATTTTTGATGTGTGAAAGGGGCTCTGTATGCATTTTCTGGGGTCCTATTTTCATTTTCTCTCAGATTCCAGGTAGGTATGTATTTAGGGTTTTTAAGAAAGAGTGAACACAGATAGTCCAGTTGCATGTGGGGCTCCGTAAAGGCTCCCCTGGGGAGTTAAGTTGTACCCAAAAGCTTCCTTTTGGGGAAATTTTTGATGTGAGTAAGGGGCTCTGTACGCGATTTCTGGGGTCCTATTTTCAATTTCTCCCAGATTCCGGGTAGGGAGATATATAGGGTTGTTCAGAAAGAGTGAACGCAAGGAGTCCAGCTGCATGTGGGTCTAAGTGAAGGCTCCCCTGGGGAGTTCAGTTGTACCCAAAGGCTTCCTTTGGGGGCAATTTTTGATGGTTGAAAGGGGCCTTGTACACGTTTTCTGGGGTCCTATTTTCAATTCCTCTCAGATTCTGGGTAGGGAGATATTTAGCGCTGTTCAGAAATAGCGAACACAGAGAGTCCAGTTGCATGTGGGGCTGCCTAAAGGCTCCCCTGGGGAGTTCAGTTGTACCCAAAGGCTTATTTTGGGGGCTATTTTTGATGGGCAAAATGGGACTCGTACACGTTTTCTGGGGTCCTATTTTCAATTCCTCTCAGATTCCAGGTAGGGCTATACTTAGGGCTGTTCAGAAAGAGCGAACACAGAGAGTCCAGTTGCATGTGGGGCTGCGTAAAGGCTCCCCTGGGGAGTTCAGTTGTACCCAAAGGCTTCCTTTGGGGGCAATTTTTGATGGGCAAAAGGGGCTCTGTAGGCGTTTTCTGGGGTCCTATTTTCAATTCCTCTCAGATTCCGGATAGGGAGATATTTGGGGTTCTTCAGAAAGAGCGAACACAGAGAGTCCAGTTGCATGTGGGGCTGCGTAAAGGCTTCCCTGGGGAGTTCAGTTGTACCCAAAGGCTTCCTTTGGGGGCAATTTTTGATAGGCAAAATGGGTCTTGTACACGTTTTCTGGGGTCCTATTTTCAATTCCTCTTAGATTCCGGGCAGAGAGATATTTAGCGCTGTTCAGAAAGCGCGAACAGAGAGAGTCCAGTTGCATGTGGGGCTGCGTAAAGGCTCCCCTGGGGAGTTCAGTTGTACCCAAAGGCTTCCTTTGGGGGCAATTTTTGATAGGCAAAATGGGCCTTGTACACGTTTTCTGGGGTCCTATTTTCAATTCCTCTTAGATTCCGGGTAGGGAGATATTTAGCGCTGTTCAGAAAGAGCGAACACAGAGAGTCCAGTTGCATGTGGGGCTGCGTAAAGGCTCCCCTGGGGAGTTCAGTTGTACCCAAAGGCTTCCTTTGCGGGCAATTTTTGATGTGTCAAAGGGGCTCTGTATGCATTTTCTCGGGTCCTATTTTCATTTTCTCTCAGATTCCGGGTAGGTATGTATTTAGGGTTTTTAAGAAAGAGTGAACACAGAGAGTCCAGTTGCATGTGGGGCTGCGTAAAGGCTCCCCTGGGGAGTTTAGGCAGCCCCACATGCAGCTGGACTCTCTGTGTTCGCTTTTTCTGAACAGCCCTAAATACAGCCCTACCTGGAATCGACAGGAATTGAAAATAGGACCCCAGAAAACGTGTACAAGGCCCATTTTGCCCATCAAAAATTGCCCCCAAAGGAAGCCTTTGGGTACAACTGAACTCCCCAGGGGAGCCTTTACGCAGCCCCACATGCAACTGGACTCTCTGTGTTCACTCTTTCTTAAAAACCCTAAATACATACCTACCCGGAATTTGAGAGAAAATTGAAAATAGGACCCCAGAAATTGTGTACAGAGCCCCTTTCACACATCAAAAATTGCCCCCAAAGGAAGCCTTTGGGGACAACTGAACTCACCAGGGGAGCCTTTACGCAGCCCCACATGCAACTGGACTCTCTGTGTTCGCTCTTTCTGAAGAACCCCAAATATCTCCCTATCCGGAATCTGAGAGGAATTGAAAATAGGACCCCAGAAAACGTGTACAAGGCCCATTTTGCCCATCAAAAATTGCCCCCAAAGGAAGCCTTTGGGTACAACTGAACTCCCCAGGGGAGCCTTTACGCAGCCCCACATGCAACTGGACTCTCTGTGTTCGCTCGTTCTGAACAACGCTAAAGACATCCCTACCCGGAATCTGAGAGGAATTGAAAATAGGACCCTAGAAATCGCGTACAGAGCCCCTTTCACCCATCAAAAATTGCCCCCAAAGGAAGCCTTTGGGTACAACTGAACTCCCCAGGGGAGCCTTTATGCAGCCCCACATGCAACTGGACTCTCTGTGTTCGCTTTTTCTGAACAACCCTATATATCCCCCTACCCGGAATCTGAGAGAAATTGAAAATAGGACCCCAGAAATCACGTACATAGCCCCTAACGCACATCAAAAATTGCCCCAAAAGGAAGCTTTTGGGTACAACTGAACTCCCCAGGGGAGCCTTTACGCAGCCCCACATGCAACTGGACTCTCTGTGTTCGCTTTTTCTGAACAGCCCTAAATACAGCCCTACCTGGAATCTGAGAGGAATTGAAAATAGGACCCCAGAAAACGTGTTCAAGGCCCATTTTGCCCATCAAAAATTGCCCCCAAAGGAAGCCTTTGGGTACAACTGAACTCCCCAGGGGAGCCTTTAGGCAGCCCCCCATGCAACTGGACTCTCTGTGTTCGCTCTTTCTGAACAGCCCTAAATACAGCCCTACCTGGAATCGAGAGGAATTGAAAATAGGACCCAAGAAAAAGTGTACAAGGCCCATTTTGCCCATCAAAAATTTCCCCCAAAGGAAGCCTTTGGGTACAACTGAACTCCCCAGGGGAGCCTTTACGCAGCCCCACATGCAACTGGACTCTCTGTGTTCACTCTTTCTTAAAAACCATAAATACATACCTACCCGGAATCTGAGAGAAAATTGAAAATAGGACCCCAGAAATCGCGTACAGAGCCCCTTTCACACATCAAAAATTGCCCCCAAAGGAACCCTTTGGGGACAACTGAACTCCCCAGGGGAGCCTTTACGCAGCCCCACATGCAACTGGACTCTCTGTGTTCGCTTTTTCTGAACAGCCCTAAATACAGCCCTACCTGGAATCTGAGAGGAATTGAAAATAGGACCCCAGAAAACGTGTACAAGGCCCATTTTGCCCATCAAAAATTGCCCCCAAAGGAAGCCTTTGGGTACAACTGAACTCCCCAGGGGAGCCTTTACGCAGCCCCCCATGCAACTGGACTCTCTGTGTTCGCTCTTTCTGAAGAACCCCAAATATCTCCCTATCCGGAATCTGAGAGGAATTGAAAATAGGACCCCAGAAAACGTGTACAAGGCCCATTTTGCCCATCAAAAATTGCCCCCAAAGGAAGCCTTTGGGTACAACTGAACTCCCCAGGGGAGCCTTTACGCAGCCCCACATGCAACTGGACTCTCTGTGTTCGCTCTTTCTGAACAACGCTAAAGACATCTCTACCCGGAATCTGAGAGGAATTGAAAATAGGACCCCAGAAATCGCGTACAGAGCCCCTTTCACCCATCAAAAATTGCCCCCAAAGGAAGCCTTTTGATACAACTGAACTCCCCAGGGGAGCCTTTACGCAGCCCCACATGCAACTGGACTCTCAGTGTTCGCTTTTTCTGAACAACCCTATATATCCCCCTACCCGGAATCTGAGAGAAATTGAAAATAGGACCCCAGAAATCACGTACATAGCCCCTTACGCACATCAAAAATTGCCCCAAAAGGAAGCTTTTGGGTACAACTGAACTCCCCAGGGGAGCCTTTACGCAGCCCCCCATGCAACTGGACTCTCTGTGTTCGCACCTCCTGAAGAACCCCAAATACCATCAAAAATTGCCCCCAAAGGAAGTCTTTGGGTACAACTGAACTCCCCAGGGGAGCCTTTACGCAGCCCCACATGCAACTGGACTCTCTGTGTTCACTCTTTCTTAAAAACCCTAAATACATACCTACCCGGAATCTGAGAGAAAATGAAAATAGGACCCCAGAAAATGAATACAGAGCCCCTTTCACCCATCATAAATTGCCCCCAAAGGAAGCCTTTGGGTACAACTGAACTCCCCAGGGGAGCCTTTACGCAGCCCCACATGCAACTGGACTCTCTGTGTAAGCTTTTTCTGAACAGCCCTAAATACAGCCCTACCTGGAATCTGAGAGGAATTGAAAATAGGACCCCAGAAAACGTGTACAAGGCCCATTTTGCCCATCAAAAATTGCCCCCAAAGGAAGCCTTTGGGTACAACTGAACTCCCCAGGGGAGCCTTTAGGCAGCCCCCCATGCAACTGGACTCTCTGTGTTCGCTCTTTCTGAACAGCCCTAAATACAGCCCTACCTGGAATCGAGAGGAATTGAAAATAGGACCCCAGAAAAAGTGTACAAGGCCCATTTTGCCCATCAAAAATTGCCCCCAAAGGAAGCCTTTGGGTACAACTGAACTCCCCAGGGGAGCCTTTACGCAGCCCCACATGCAACTGGACTCTCTGTGTTCACTCTTTCTTAAAAACCCTAAATACATACCTACCCGGAATCTGAGAGAAAATTGAAAATAGGACCCCAGAAATCGCGTACAGAGCCCCTTTCACACATCAAAAATTGCCCCCAAAGGAACCCTTTGGGGACAACTGAACTCCCCAGGGGAGCCTTTACGCAGCCCCACATGCAACTGGACTCTCTGTGTTCGCTTTTTCTGAACAGCCCTAAATACAGCCCTACCTGGAATCTGAGAGGAATTGAAAATAGGACCCCAGAAAACGTGTACAAGGCCCATTTTGCCCATCAAAAATTGCCCCCAAAGGAAGCCTTTGGGTACAACTGAACTCCCCAGGGGAGCCTTTACGCAGCCCCCCATGCAACTGGACTCTCTGTGTTCGCTCTTTCTGAAGAACCCCAAATATCTCCCTATCCGGAATCTGAGAGGAATTGAAAATAGGACCCCAGAAAACGTGTACAAGGCCCATTTTGCCCAACAAAAATTGCCCCCAAAGGAAGCCTTTGGGTACAACTGAACTCCCCAGGGGAGCCTTTACGCAGCCCCACATGCAACTGGACTCTCTGTGTTCACTCTTTCTTAAAAACCCTAAATACATACCTACCCGGAATCTGAGAAAAAATGAAAATAGGACCCCAGAAAAAGCGTACAGAGCCCCTTTTGCCCATCAAAATTTGCCCCCAAAGGAAGCCTTTGGGTACAATTGAACTCCCCAGGGGAGCCTTTACGCAGCCCCACATGCAACTGGATTCTCTGTATTCGCTTTTTCTGAACAGCCCTAAATACAGCCCTACCCGGAATCTGAGAGGAATTGAAAATACCACCCCAGAAAACATGTACAAGGCCCATTTTGCGCATCAAAAATAGCCCCTAAAGGAAGTCTTTGGGTACAACTGAACTCCCCAGGGGAGCCTTCACTTAGCCCCACATGCAGCTGGACTCCTTGCGTTCGCTCTTTCTGAACAACCCTATATATCTCCCTACCAGGAATCTGAGAGAAATTGAAAATAGGACCCCAGAAAACGCGTACAAGGCCCCTTTCAACCACCAAAAATTGCCCCCAAAGGAAGCTTTTTGGTACAACTGAACTCCCCAGGGGAGCCTTTACGCAGCCCCACATGCAACTGGACTCTCTGTGTTCGCTCCTTCTGAAGAACCCCAAATATCTCCCTATCCGGAATCTGAGAGGAATTGAAAATAGGACCCCAGAAATCGCGTACAGAGCCCCTTTCACCCAACAAAAATTGCCCCCAAAGGAAGCCTTTGGGTACAACTGAACTCCCCAGGGGACCCTCCACTTAGCCCCACATGCAGCTGGACTCCTTGCGTTCGCTCTTTCTGAAGAAACCTATATATCTCCCTACCCGGAATCTGAGAGGAATTAAAAATAGGACCCCAGAAAAAATGTACAAGGCCCATTTTGCCCATCAAAAATTGCCCCCAAAGTAAGCCTTTGGGTACAACTGAACTCCCCAGAGGAGCCTTTACGCAGCCCCCCATGCAACTGGACTCTCTGTGTTCGCTCTTTCTGAAGAACCCCAAATATCTCCCTATCCGGAATCTGAGAGGAATTGAAAATAGGACCCCAGAAAACGCGTACAGAGCCCCTTTTGCCCATCAAAAATTGCCCCCTAAGGAAGCCTTTGGGTACAACTGAACTCCCCAGGGGAGCATTTACGCAGCCCCACATGCAACTGGACTCTCTGTGTTCGCTCTTTCTGAACAGCGCCAAATATCTCCCTACCCGGAATCTAAGAGGAATTGAAAATACCACCCCAGAAAACGTGTACAAGGCCCATTTTGCCCATCAAAAATTGCCCCCAAAGGAAGTCTTTGGGTACAACTGAACTCCTCAGGGGAGCCTTCACTTAGCCCCACATGCAGCTGGACTCTCTGTGTTCTCTCTTTCTGAACAGCCCTAAATACAGCCCTACCTGGAATCTGAGAGGAATTGAAAATAGGACCCCAGAAAACGTGTACAGAGCCCCTTTCACCCGTCAAAAATTTCCCCAAAGGAAGCCTTTGGGTACAACTGAACTCCCCAGGGGAGCCTTTACGCAGCCCCACATGCAACTGGACTCTCTGTGTTCGCTCTTTCTGAACAGTCCTAATTACAGCCCTACCTGGAATCTGAGAGGAATTGAAAATAGGACCCCAGAAAACGTGTACAAGGCCCATTTTGCCTATCAAAATTTGTCCCCAAAGGAAGCCTTTGGGTACAACTAAACTCCCCAGGGGAGTCTTTACGCAGCCCCACATGCAACTGGACTCTCTGTGTTCGCTTTTTCTAAACAGCCCTAAATACAGCCCTACCTGGAATCGAGAGGAATTGAAAATAGGACCCCAGAAATCGCCTACAGAGCCCCTTTCACCCATCAAAAATTGCCCCCAAAGGAAGCCTTTGTGTACACTGAACTCCCCAGGGGAGCCTTTACGCAGCCCCACATGCAACTGGACTCTCTGTGTTCGCTCTTTCTGAAGAACCCCAAATATCTCCCTACCCGGAATCTGAGAGGAATTGAAAATAGGACCCCAGAAAACGTGTACAAGGCCCAGTTTGCCCATCTAAAATTGCCCCCAAAGGAAGCCTTTGGGTACAACTGAACTCCCCAGGGGAGCCTTTACGCAGCCCCACATGCAACTGGACTCTCTGTGTTCGCTTTTTCTGAACAGCCCTAAGTACAGCCCTACCTGGAATCTGAGAGGAACTGAAAATAGGACCCAGAAAACGTGTACAAGGCCCATTTTGCCCATCAAAAATAGTCCCCAAAGGAAGCCTTTGGGTACAACTGAACTCCCCAGGGGAGCCTTTACGCAGCCCCACATGCAACTGGACTCTCTGTGTTCGCTCTTTCTGAACAACCCTAAATACATCCCTACCCGGAATCTGAGAGGAATTGAAAATAGGACCCCAGAAAACACCTACAGAGCCCCTTACGCTCATCAAAAATTGCCCCCAAAGGAAGCCTTTGGGTACAACTGAACTCCCCAGGGGAGCCTTTACGCAGCCCCACATGCAACTGGACTCTCTGTGTTCGCTCCTTCTGAAGAAACCTAAGGACATCCCTACCCGGAATCTGAGAGGAATTGAAAATAGGACCCCAGAAAACGTGTACGAGTCCCATTTTGCCCATCAAAAATAGCCCCCAAAGGAAGCCTTTGGGTACAACTGAACTCCTCAGGGGAGCCTTTACGCAGCCCCACATGCAACTGGACTCTCTGTGTTCGCTCTTTCTGAACAGCGCTAAATATCTCCCTACCCGGAATCTAAGAGGAATTGAAAATAGGACCCCAGAAAACGTGTACAAGGCCCCTTTCAACCATCAAAAATTGCCCCCAAAGGAAGCCTTTGGGTACAACTGAACTCCCCAGGGGAGCCTTCACTTAGACCCACATGCAGCTGGACTCCTTGCGTTCACTCTTTCTGAACAACCCTATATATCTCCCTAACCGGAATCTGGGAGAAATTGAAAATAGGACCCCAGAAATCGCGTACAGAGCCCCTTACTCATATCAAAAATTTCCCCCATAGGAAGCTTTTGGGTACAACTTAACTCCCCAGGGGAGCCTTTACGCAGCCCCACATGCAACTGGACTCTCTGTGTTCACTCTTTCTTAAAAACCCTAAATACATACCTACCTGGAATCTGAGAGAAAATGAAAATAGGACCCCAGAAAATGCATACAGAGCCCCTTTCACACATCAAAAATTGCCCGCAAAGGAAGCCTTTGGGTACAACTGAACTCCCCAGGGGAGCCTTTACGCAGCCCCACATGCAACTGGACTCTCTGTGTTCGCGCTTTCTGAACAGCGCTAAATATCTCTCTACCCGGAATCTAAGAGGAATTGAAAATAGGACCCCAGAAAACGTATACAAGACCCATTTTGCCTATCAAAAATTGCCCCCAAAGGAAGCCTTTGGGTACAACTGAACTCCCCAGGGGAGCCTTTACGCAGCCCCACATGCAACTGGACTCTCTGTGTTCGCTCTTTCTGAAGAACCCCAAATATCTCCCTATCCGGAATCTGAGAGGAATTGAAAATAAGACCCCAGAAAACGCGTACAGAGCCCCTTTTGCCCATCAAAAATTGCCCCCAAAGGAAGCCTTTGGGTACAACTGAACTCCCCAAGGGAGCCTTTACGCAGCCCCACATGCAACTGGACTCTCTGTGTTCGCTCTTTCTGAACAGCCCTAAAGACATCCCTACCTGGAATCTGAGAGGAATTGAAAAGGGGACCCCAGAAATCGCGTACAAGGCCCATTTTGCCCATCAAAAATTGCCCCCAAAGGAAGCCTTTGGGTACAACTGAACTCCCCAGGGGAGCCTTTACGCAGCCCCACATGCAACTGGACTCTCTGTGTTCGCTCTTTCTGAACAGCGCTAAATATCTCCCTACCCGGAATCTAAGAGGAATTGAAAATAGGACCCCAGAAAACGTGTACAAGGCCCATTTTTCCAATCAAAAATTGCCCCCAAAGGAAGTCTTTGGGTACAACTGAACTCCCCAGTGGAGCCTTCACTTAGACCCACATGCAGCTGGACTCCTTGCGTTCGCTCTCTCTGAACAACCCTATATATCTCCCTACCCGGAATCTGGGAGAAATTGAAAATGGGTCCCCAGAAATCGCGTACAGAGCCCCTTACTCACATCAAAAATTGCCCCCAAAGGAAGCCTTTGGGTACAACTAAACTCCCCAGGGGAGCCTTTACGCAGCCCCACATGCAACTGGACTCTCTGTGTTCGCTCTTTCTGAAGAACCCCAAATATCTCCCAATCCGGAATCTGAGAGGAATTGAAAATAGGACCCCAGAAAACGTGTACAAGGCCCATTTTGCCCATCAAAAATTGCCCCCAAAGGAAGTCTTTGGGTACAACTGAACTCCCCAGGGGAGCCTTCACTTAGACCCACATGCAGCTGGACTCCTTGCTTTCGCTCTTTCTGAGCAACCCTATATATCTCCCTACCCGGAATCTGGGAGAAATTGAAAATAGGTCCCCAGAAATCGCGTACAGAGCCCCTTACTCACATCAAAAATTTCCCCGAAAGGAAGCTTTTGGGTAAAACTGAACTCCCCAGGGGACCCTTTACGCAGCCCCACATGCAACTGGACTCTCTGTGTACACTCTTTCTTAAAAACCCTAAATACATACCTACCCGGAATCTGAGAGAAAATGAAAATAGGACCCGAGAAAATGCATACAGAGCCCCTTTCACACATCAAAAATTGCCCGCAAAGGAAGCCTTTGGGTACAACAGAACTCCCCAGGGGAGCCTTTACGCAGCCCCACATGCAACTGGACTCTCTGTGTTCGCTCTTTCTGAACAGCCCTAAATACAGCCCTACCTGGAATCTGAGAGGAATTGAAAATAGGACCCCAGAAAACGTGTACGTGTCCCATTTTGCCCATCAAAAATAGCCCCCAAAGGAAGCCTTTGGGTACAACTGAACTCCCCAGGGGAGCCTTTACGCAGCCCCACATGCAACTGGACTCTCTGTGTTCGCTCTTTCTGAACAGCGCTAAATATCTCCCTACCCGGAATCTAAGAGGAATTGAAAATAGGACCCCAGAAAACGTGTACAAGGCCCCTTTCAACCATCAAAAATTGCCCCCAAAGGAAGTGTTTGGGTACAACTGAACTCCCCAGGGGAGCCTTCACTTAGACCCACATGCAGCTGGACTCCTTGCGTTCGCTCTCTCTGAACAACCCTATATATCTCCCTACCCGGAATCTGGGAGAAATTGAAAATGGGTCCCCAGAAATCGCGTACAGAGCCCCTTACTCACATCAAAAATTGCCCCCAAAGGAAGCCTTTGGGTACAACTGAACTCCCCAGGGGAGCCTTTACGCAGCCCCACATGCAACTGGACTCTCTGTGTTCGCTCTTTCTGAAGAACCCCAAATATCTCCCAATCCGGAATCTGAGAGGAATTGAAAATAGGACCCCAGAAAACGTGTACAAGGCCCATTTTGCCCATCAAAAATTGCCCCCAAAGGAAGTCTTTGGGTACAACTGAACTCCCCAGGGGAGCCTTCACTTAGACCCACATGCAGCTGGACTCCTTGCTTTCGCTCTTTCTGAGCAACCCTATATATCTCCCTACCCGGAATCTGGGAGAAATTGAAAATAGGTCCCCAGAAATCGCGTACAGAGCCCCTTACTCACATCAAAAATTTCCCCGAAAGGAAGCTTTTGGGTAAAACTGAACTCCCCAGGGGACCCTTTACGCAGCCCCACATGCAACTGGACTCTCTGTGTACACTCTTTCTTAAAAACCCTAAATACATACCTACCCGGAATCTGAGAGAAAATGAAAATAGGACCCGAGAAAATGCATACAGAGCCCCTTTCACACATCAAAAATTGCCCGCAAAGGAAGCCTTTGGGTACAACAGAACTCCCCAGGGGAGCCTTTACGCAGCCCCACATGCAACTGGACTCTCTGTGTTCGCTCTTTCTGAACAGCCCTAAATACAGCCCTACCTGGAATCTGAGAGGAATTGAAAATAGGACCCCAGAAAACGTGTACGTGTCCCATTTTGCCCATCAAAAATAGCCCCCAAAGGAAGCCTTTGGGTACAACTGAACTCCCCAGGGGAGCCTTTACGCAGCCCCACATGCAACTGGACTCTCTGTGTTCGCTCTTTCTGAACAGCGCTAAATATCTCCCTACCCGGAATCTAAGAGGAATTGAAAATAGGACCCCAGAAAACGTGTACAAGGCCCCTTTCAACCATCAAAAATTGCCCCCAAAGGAAGTGTTTGGGTACAACTGAACTCCCCAGGGGAGCCTTCACTTAGACCCACATGCAGCTGGACTCCTTGCGTTCGCTCTTTCTGAACAACCCTATATATCTCCCTACCCGGAATCTGGGAGAAATTGAAAATGGGTCCCCAGAAATCGCGTACAGAGCCCCTTACTCACATCAAAAATTGCCCCCAAAGGAAGCCTTTGGGTACAACTGAACTCCCCAGGGGAGCTTTTACGCAGCCCCACATGCAACTGGACTCTCTGTGTTCGCTCTTTCTGAAGAACCCCAAATATCTCCCAATCCGGAATCTGAGAGGAATTGAAAATAGGACCCCAGAAAACGCCTACAGAGCCCCTTTGCCCATAAAAAATTGCCCCCAAAGGAAGCCTTTGGGTACAACTGAACTCCCCAGGGGAGCCTTTACGCAGCCCCACATGCAACTGGACTCTCTGTGTTTTCTCCTTCTGAAGAAACCTAAGGACATCCCTACCCGGAATCTGAGAGGAATTGAAAATAGGACCCCAGAAATCGCGTACAGAGCCCCTTTCACCCGTCAAAAATTTCCCCCAAAGGAAGCCTTTGGGTACAACTGAACTCCCCAGGGGAGCCTTTACGCAGCCCCACATGCAACTGGACTCTCTGTGTTCGCGCTTTCTGAACAGCGCTAAATATCTCTCTACCCGGAATCTAAGAGGAATTGAAAATAGGACCCCAGAAAACGTGTACAAGGCCCATTTTGCCCGTCAAAAATTTCCCCCAAAGGAAGCCTTTGGGTACAACTGAACTCCCCAGGGGAGCCTTTATGCAGCCCCACATGCAACTGGACTCTCTGTGTTCACTCTTTCTTAAAAACCCTAAATACATACCTACCCGGAATCTAAGAGGAATTGAAAATAGGACCCCGGAAAACGTGTACAAGGCCCATTTTTCCCATCAAAAATTGCCCCCAAAGGAAGTGTTTGGGTACAACTGAACTCCCCAGCGGAGCCTTCACTTAGACCCACATGCAGCTGGACTCCTTGCGTTCGCTCTTTCTGAACAACCCTATATATCTCCCTACCCGGAATCTGCGAGAAATTGAAAATGGGTCCCCAGAAATCGCGTACAGAGCCCCTTACTCACATCAAAAATTGCCCCCAAAGGAAGCCTTTGGGTACAACTGAACTCCCCAGGGGAGCCTTTACGCAGCCCCACATGCAACTGGACTCTCTGTGTTCGCTCTTTCTGAACAGCCCTAAATACAGCCCTACCTGGAATCTGAGAGGAATTGAAAATAGGACCCCAGAAATCACGTACAGAGCCCCTTTCACTCGTCAAATATTGCCCCCAAAGGAAGCCTTTGGGTACAACTGAACTCCCCAGGGGAGCCTTTACGCAGCCCCACATGCAACTGGACTCTCTGTGTTCGCTCTTTCTGAACAGCGCTAAATATCTCCCTACCCGGAATCTAAGAGGAATTGAAAATAGGACCCCAGAAAACGTGTACAAGGCCCATTTTGCCTATCAAAAATTGCCCCCAAAGGAAGCCTTTGGGTACAACTGAACTCCCCAGGGGAGCCTTTACGCAGCCCCACATGCAACTGGACTCTCTCTGTTCACGCTTTCTGAACAGCGCTAAATATCTCTCTGCCCGGAATCTAAGAGGAATTGAAAATAGGACCCCAGAAAACGTGTACAAGACCCATTTTGCCTATCAAAAATTGCCCCCAAAGGAAGCCTTTGGGTACAACTGAACTCCCCAGGGAAGCCTTTACGCAGCCCCACATGCAACTGGACTCTCTGTGTTCGCTCTTTCTGAAGAACCCCAAATATCTCCCTATCCGGAATCTGAGAGGAATTGAAAATAGGACCCCAGAAAACGCCTACAGAGCCCCTTTTGCCCATCAAAAATTGCCCCCAAAGGAAGCCTTTGGGTACAACTGAACTCCCCAGGGGAGCCTTTACGCAGCCCCACATGCAACTGGACTCTCTGTGTTCGCTTTTTCTGAACAGCCCTAAATACAGCCCTACCTGGAATCTGAGAGGAATTGAAAATAGGACCCCAGAAAACGTGTACGAGTCCCATTTTGCCCATCAAAAATAGCCCCCAAAATAAGCCTTTGGGTACAACTGAACTCCCCAGGGGAGCCTTTAGGCAGCCCCACATGCAACTGGACTCTCTGTGTTCGCTATTTCTGAACAGCGCTAAATATCTCCCTACCCAGAATCTGAGAGGAATTGAAAATAGGACCCCAGAAAACGTGTACAAGGCCCCTTTCAACCATCAAAAATTGCCCCCAAAGGAAGCCTTTGGGTACAACTGAACTCCCCAGGGGAGCCTTCACTTAGACCCACATGCAGCTGGACTCCTTGCGTTCACTCTTTCTGAACAACCCTATATATCTCCCTACCCGGAATCTGGGAGAAATTGAAAATAGGACCCCAGAAATCGCGTACAGAGCCCCTTACTCACATCAAAAATTTCCCCAAAAGGAAGCTTTTGGGTACAACTTAACTCCCCAGGGGAGCCTTTACGCAGCCCCACATGCAACTGGACTATCTGTGTTCACTCTTTCTTAAAAACCCTAAATACATACCTACCTGGAATCTGAGAGAAAATGAAAATAGGACCCCAGAAAATGCATACAGAGCCCCTTTCACACATCAAAAATTGCCCGCAAAGGAAGCCTTTGGGTACAACTGAACTCCCCAGGGGAGCCTTTACGCAGCCCCACATGCAGCTGGACTCTCTGTGTTCACTCCTTCTGAAGAAACCTAAGGACATCCCTACCCGGAATCTGAGAGGAATTGAAAATAGGACCCCAGAAATCGCGTACAGAGCCCCTTTCACCCGTCAAAAATTTCCCCCAAAGGAAGCCTTTGGGTACAACTGAACTCCCCAGGGGAGCCTTTACGCAGCCCCACATGCAACTGGATTCTCTGTGTTCGCTCTTTCTGAACAGCGCTAAATATCTCCCTACCCGGAATCTAAGAGGAATTGAAAATAGGACCCCAGAAAACGTGTACAAGGCCCATTTTTCCCATCAAAAATTGCCCCCAATGGAAGCCTTTGGGTACAACTGAACTCCCCAAGGGAGCCTTTACGCAGCCCCACATGCAACTGGACTCTCTGTGTTCGCTCTTTCTGAACAGCCCTAAAGACATCCCTACCTGGAATCTGAGAGGAATTGAAAAGGGGACCCCAGAAATCGCGTACAAGGGCCATTTTGCCCATCAAAAATTGCCCCCAAAGGAAGCCTTTGGGTACAACTGAACTCCCCAGGGGAGCCTTTACGCAGCCCCACATGCAACTGGACTCTCTGTGTTCGCTCTTTCTGAACAGCGCTAAATATCTCCCTACCCGGAATCTAAGAGGAATTGAAAATAGGACCCCAGAAAACGTGTACAAGGCCCATTTTGCCCATCAAAAATTGCCCCCAAAGGAAGTCTTTGGGTACAACTGAACTCCCCAGGGGAGCCTTCACTTAGACCCACATGCAGCTGGACTCCTTGCTTTCGCTCTTTCTGAACAACCCTATATATCTCCCTACCCGGAATCTGGGAGAAATTGAAAATAGGTCCCCAGAAATCGCGTACAGAGCCCCTTACTCACATCAAAAATTTCCCCGAAAGGAAGCTTTTGGGTAAAACTTAACTCCCCAGGGGAGCCTTTACGCAGCCCCACATGCAACTGGACTCTCTGTGTTCACTCTTTCTTAAAAACCCTAAATACATACCTACCCGGAATCTGAGAGAAAATGAAAATAGGACCCGAGAAAATGCATACAGAGCCCCTTTCACACATCAAAAATTGCCCGCAAAGGAAGCCTTTGGGTACAACTGAACTCCCCATGGGAGCCTTTACGCAGCCCCACATGCAACTGGACTCTCTGTGTTCGCTCTTTCTGAAGAACCCCAAATATCTCCCTATCCGGAATCTGAGAGGAATTGAAAATAGGACCCCAGAAAACGCCTACAGAGCCCCTTTTGCCCATCCAAAATTGCCCCCAAAGGAAGCCTTTGGGTACAACTGAACTCCCCAGGGGAGCCTTTACGCAGCCCCACATGCAACTGGACTCTCTGTGTTCGCTCTTTCTGAACAGCCCTAAATACAGCCCTACCTGGAATCTGAGAGGAATTGAAAATAGGACCCCAGAAAACGTGTACGTGTCCCATTTTGCCCATCAAAAATAGCCCCCAAAGGAAGCCTTTGGGTACAACTGAACTCCCCAGGGGAGCCTTCACTTAGACCCACATGCAGCTGGACTCCTTGCGTTCACTCTTTCTGAACAACCCTATATATCTCCCTAACCGGAATCTGGGAGAAATTGAAAATAGGACCCCAGAAATCGCGTACAGAGCCCCTTACTCACATCCAAAATTTCCCCCATAGGAAGCTTTTGGGTACAACTTAACTCCCCAGGGGAGCCTTTACGCAGCCCCACATGCAACTGGACTCTCTGTGTTCACTCTTTCTTAAAAACCCTAAATACATACCTACCTGGAATCTGAGAGAAAATGAAAATAGGACCCCAGAAAATGCATACAGAGCCCCTTTCACACATCAAAAATTGCCCCCAAAGGAAGCCTTTGGGTACAACTGAACTCCCCAGGGGAGCCTTTACGCAGCCCCACATGCAACTGGACTCTCTGTGTTCTCGCTTTCTGAACAGCGCTAAATATCTCTCTACCCGGAATCTAAGAGGAATTGAAAATAGGACCCCAGAAAACGTATACAAGACCCATTTTGCCTATCAAAAATTGCCCCCAAAGGAAGCCTTTGGGTACAACTGAACTCCCCAGGGGAGCCTTTACGCAGCCCCACATGCAACTGGACTCTCTGTGTTCGCTCTTTCTGAAGAACCCCAAATATCTCCCTATCCGGAATCTGAGAGGAATTGAAAATAGGACCCCAGAAAACGCGTACAGAGCCCCTTTTGCCCATCAAAAATTGCCCCCAAAGGAAGCCTTTGGGTACAACTGAACTCCCCAAGGGAGCCTTTACGCAGCCCCACATGCAACTGGACTCTCTGTGTTCGCTCTTTCTGAACAGCCCTAAAGACATCCCTACCTGGAATCTGAGAGGAATTGAAAAGGGGACCCCAGAAATCGCGTACAAGGCCCATTTTGCCCATCAAAAATTGCCCCCAAAGGAAGCCTTTGGGTACAACTGAACTCCCCAGGGGAGCCTTTACGCAGCCCCACATGCAACTGGACTCTGTGTTCGCTCTTTCTGAACAGCGCTAAATATCTCCCTACCCGGAATCTAAGAGGAATTGAAAATAGGACCCCAGAAAACGTGTACAAGGCCCATTTTTCCAATCAAAAATTGCCCCCAAAGGAAGTCTTTGGGTACAACTGAACTCCCCAGGGGAGCCTTCACTTAGACCCACATGCAGCTGGACTCCTTGCGTTCGCTCTTTCTGAACAACCCTATATATCTCCCTACCCGGAATCTGGGAGAAATTGAAAATGGGTCCCCAGAAATCGCGTACAGAGCCCCTTACTCACATCAAAAATTGCCCCCAAAGGAAGCCTTTGGGTACAACTGAACTCCCCAGGGGAGCCTTTACGCAGCCCCACATGCAACTGGACTCTCTGTGTTCGCTCTTTCTGAAGAACCCGAAATATCTCCCAATCCGGAATCTGAGAGGAATTGAAAATAGGACCCCAGAAAACGCCTACAGAGCCCCTTTGCCCATCAAAAATTGCCCCCAAAGGAAGCCTTTGGGTACAACTGAACTCCCCAGGGGAGCCTTTATGCAGCCCCACATGCAACTGGACTCTCTGTGTTCGCTCTTTCTGAACAGCCCTAAATACAGCCCTACCTGGAATCTGAGAGGAATTGAAAATAGGACCCCAGAAAACGTGTACAAGGCCCATTTTGCCCATCAAAAATAGCCCCCAAAGGAAGCCTTTGGGTACAACTGAACTCCCCAGGGGAGCCTTTACGCAGCCCCACATGCAACTGGACTCTCTGTGTTCGCTCTTTCTGAACAACCCTAAATACATCCCTTCCCGGAATCTGAGAGGAATTGAAAATAGGACCCCAGAAATCGCGTACAGAGCTCCTTTCACCCGTCAAAAATTTCCCCCATAGGAAGACTTTGGATACAACTGAACTCCCCAGGGGAGCCTTTACGCAGCCCCACATGCAACTGGACTCTCTGTGTTCGCTCTTTCTGAACAGCGCTAAATATCTCCCTACCCGAAATCTAAGAGGAATTGAAAATAGGACCCCAGAAAATGTGTACAAGGCCCATTTTGCCTATCAAAAATTGCCCCCAAAGGAAGCCTTTGGGTACAACTGAACTCCCCAGGGGAGCCTTTACGCAGCCCCACATGCAACTGGACTCTCTGTGTTCGCGCTTTCTGAACAGCGCTAAATATCTCTCTGCCCGGAATCTAAGAGGAATTGAAAATAGGACCCCAGAAAACGTGTACAAGACCCATTTTGCCTATCAAAAATTGCCCCCAAAGGAAGCCTTTGGGTACAACTGAACTCCCCAGGTGAGCCTTTACGCAGCCCCACATGCAACTGGACTCTCTGTGTTCGCTCTTTCTGAAGAACCCCAAATATCTCCCTATCCAGAATCTGAGAGGAATTGAAAATAGGACCCCAGAAAACACCTTCAGAGCCACTTTTGCCCATCAAAAATTGCCCCCAAAGGAAGCCTTTGGGTACAACTGAACTCCCCAGGGGAGCCTTTACGCAGCCCCACATGCAACTGGACTCTCAGTGTTCGCTCCTTCTGAAGAAACCTAAGGACATCCCTACCCGGAATCTGAGAGGAATTGAAAATAGGACCCCAGAAATCGCGTACAGAGCCCCTTTCACCCGTCAAAAATTTCCCCCAAAGGAAGCCTTTGGGTACAACTGAACTCCCCAGGGGAGCCTTTACGCAGCCCCACATGCAACTGGACTCTCTGTGTTCGCTCTTTCTGAACAGCGCTAAATATCTCCCTACCCGGAATCTAAGAGGAATTGAAAATAGGACCCCAGAAAACGTGTACAAGGCCCATTTTTCCCATCAAAAATTGCCCCCAATGGAAGTCTTTGGGTATAACTGAACTCCCCAGGGGAGCCTTCACTTAGACCCACATGCAGCTGGACTCCTTGCGTTCGCTCTTTCTGAACAACCCTATATATCTCCCTACCCGGAATCTGGGAGAAATTGAAAATAGGTCCCCAGAAATCGCGTACAGAGCCCCTTACTCACATCAAAAATTTCCCCGAAAGGAAGCTTTTGGGTACAACTTAACTCCCCAGGGGAGCCTTTACGCAGCCCCACATGCAACTGGACTCTCTGTGTTCACTCTTTCTTAAAAACCCTAAATACATACCTACCCGGAATCTGAGAGAAAATGAAAATAGGACCCGAGAAAATGCATACAGAGCCCCTTTGACACATCAAAAATTGCCCCCAAAGGAAGCCTTTGGGTACAACTGAACTCCCCAGGGGAGCCTTTACGCAGCCCCACATGCAACTGGACTCTCTGTGTTCACTCTTTCTTAAAAACCCTAAATACATACCTACCCGGAATCTGAGAGGAATTGAAAATAGGACCCCGGAAAACGTGTACAAGGCCCATTTTGCCCATCAAAAATTGCCCCCAAAGGAAGCCTTTGGGTACAACGGAACTCCCCAGGGGAGCCTTTACGCAGCCCCACATGCAACTGGACTCTCTGTGTTCGCGCTTTCTGAACAGCGCTAAATATCTCTCTACCCGGAATCTAAGAGGAATTGAAAATAGGACCCCAGAAAACACGTACAGAGCCCCTTTCACCCGTCAAAAATTTCCCCCAAAGGAAGCCTTTGGGTACAACTGAACTCCCCAGGGGAGCCTTTACGCAGCCCCACATGCAACTGGACTCTCTGTGTTCGCTCTTTCTGAACAGCGCTACATATCTCCCTACCCGGAATCTAAGAGGAATTGAAAATAGGACCCCAGAAAACGTGTACAAGGCCCATTTTTCCCATCAAAAATTGCCCCCAAAGGAAGTGTTTGGGTACAACTGAACTCCCCAGGGGAGCCTTCACTTAGACCCACATGCAGCTGGACTCCTTGCGTTCGCTCTTTCTGAACAACCCTATATATCTCCCTACCCGGAATCTGGGAGAAATTGAAAATGGGTCCCCAGAAATCGCGTACAGAGCCCCTTACTCACATCAAAAATTGCCCCCAAAGGAAGCCTTTGGGTACAACTGAACTCCCCATGGGAGCCTTTACGCAGCCCCCCATGCAACTGGACTCTCTGTGTTCGCTCTTTCTGAAGAACCCCAAATATCTCCTTATCCGGAATCTGAGAGGAATTGAAAATAGGACCCCAGAAAACGTGTACAAGGCCCATTTTGCCCATCAAAAATTGCCCCCAAAGGAAGCCTTTGGGTACAACTGAACTCCCCAGGGGAGCCTTTACGCAGCCCCACATGCAACTGGACTCTCTGTGTTCGCTCTTTCTGAACAGCCCTAAATACAGCCCTACCTGGAATCTGAGAGGAATTGAAAATAGGACCCCAGAAATCGCGTACAGAGCCCCTTTCACCCGTCAAAAATTTCCCCCAAAGGAAGCCTTTGGGTACAACTGAACTCCCCAGGGGAGCCTTTACGCAGCCCCACATGCAACTGGACTCTCTGTGTTCGCTATTTCAAAACAACCCTAAATACATCCCTACCCGGAATCTGAGAGGAATTGAAAATAGGACCCCAGAAATCGCGTACAGAGCCCCTTTCACCCGTCAAAAATTTCCCCCATAGGAAGACTTTGGGTACAACTGAACTCCCCAGGGGAGCCTTTACGCAGCCCCACATGCAACTGGACTCTCTGTGTTCGTGCTTTCTGAACAGCGCTAAATATCTCCCTACCCGGAATCTAAGAGGAATTGAAAATAGGACCCCAGAAAACGTGTACAAGGCCCATTTTGCCTATCAAAAATTGCCCCCAAAGGAAGCCTTTGGGTACAACTGAACTCCCCAGGGGAGCCTTTACGCAGCCCCACATGCAACTGGACTCTCTGTGTTCGCTATTTCAAAACAACCCTAAATACATCCCTACCCGGAATCTGAGAGGAATTGAAAATAGGACCCCAGAAATCGCGTACAGAGCCCCTTTCACCCGTCAAAAATTTCCCCCATAGGAAGACTTTGGGTACAACTGAACTCCCCAGGGGAGCCTTTACGCAGCCCCACATGCAACTGGACTCTCTGTGTTCGTGCTTTCTGAACAGCGCTAAATATCTCCCTACCCGGAATCTAAGAGGAATTGAAAATAGGACCCCAGAAAACGTGTACAAGGCCCATTTTGCCTATCAAAAATTGCCCCCAAAGGAAGCCTTTGGGTACAACTGAACTCCCCAGGGGAGCCTTTACGCAGCCCCACATGCAACTGGACTCTCTGTGTTCGCGCTTTCTGAACAGTGCTAAATATCTCTCTGCCCGGAATCTAAGAGGAATTGAAAATAGGACCCCAGAAAACGTGTACAAGGCCCATTTTGCCTATCAAAAATTGCCCCCAAAGGAAGCCTTTGGGTACAACTGAACTCCCCAGGGGAGCCTTTACGCAGCCCCACATGCAACTGGACTCTCTGTGTTCGCTCTTTCTGAAGAACCACAAATATCTCCCTATCCGGAATCTGAGAGGAATTGAAAATAGGACCCCAGAAAACACCTACAGAGCCCCTTTTGCCCATCAAAAATTTCCCCCAAAGGAAGCCTTTGGGTACAACTGAACTCCCCAGGGGAGCCTTTACGCAGCCCCACATGCAGCTGGACTCTCTGTGTTCGCTCCTTCTGAAGAAACCTAAGGACATCCCTACCCGGAATCTGAGAGGAATTGAAAATAGGACCCCAGAAATCGCGTACAGAGCCCCTTTCACCCATCAAAAATTGCCCCCAAAGGAAGCCTTTGGGTACAACTGAACTCCCCAGGGGACCCTCCACTTAGCCCCACATGCAGCTGGACTCCTTGCGTTCGCTCTTTCTGAACAACCCTATATATCTCCCTACCCGGAATCTAAGAGGAATTGAAAATACCACCCCAGAAAACGTGTACAAGGCCCATTTTGCCCATCAAAAATTGCCCCCAAAGGAAGTCTTTGGGTACAACTGAACTCCTCAGGGGAGCCTTCACTTAGCCCCACATGCAGCTGGACTCTCTGTGTTCTCTCTTTCTGAACAGCCCTAAATACAGCCCTACCTGGAATCTGAGAGGAATTGAAAATAGGACCCCAGAAAACGTGTACAGAGCCCCTTTCACCCGTCAAAAATTTCCCCAAAGGAAGCCTTTGGGTACAACTGAACTCCCCAGGGGAGCCTTTACGCAGCCCCACATGCAACTGGACTCTCTGTGTTCGCTCTTTCTGAACAGTCCTAATTACAGCCCTACCTGGAATCTGAGAGGAATTGAAAATAGGACCCCAGAAAACGTGTACAAGGCCCATTTTGCCTATCAAAATTTGTCCCCAAAGGAAGCCTTTGGGTACAACTAAACTCCCCAGGGGAGTCTTTACGCAGCCCCACATGCAACTGGACTCTCTGTGTTCGCTTTTTCTAAACAGCCCTAAATACAGCCCTACCTGGAATCGAGAGGAATTGAAAATAGGACCCCAGAAATCGCCTACAGAGCCCCTTTCACCCATCAAAAATTGCCCCCAAAGGAAGCCTTTGGGTACACTGAACTCCCCAGGGGAGCCTTTACGCAGCCCCACATGCAACTGGACTCTCTGTGTTCGCTCTTTCTGAAGAACCCCAAATATCTCCCT
Source organism: Mergus octosetaceus (assembly GCA_036873955.1). Taxonomy (NCBI): domain Eukaryota; kingdom Metazoa; phylum Chordata; class Aves; order Anseriformes; family Anatidae; genus Mergus; species Mergus octosetaceus. The sequence continues at coordinate 72,002,389 of CM072284.1, read as the reverse complement.
ACCCGGAATCTGAGAGGAATTGAAAATAGGACCCCAGAAAACGTGTACAAGGCCCAGTTTGCCCATCTAAAATTGCCCCCAAAGGAAGCCTTTGGGTACAACTGAACTCCCCAGGGGAGCCTTTACGCAGCCCCACATGCAACTGGACTCTCTGTGTTCGCTTTTTCTGAACAGCCCTAAGTACAGCCCTACCTGGAATCTGAGAGGAACTGAAAATAGGACCCAGAAAACGTGTACAAGGCCCATTTTGCCCATCAAAAATAGTCCCCAAAGGAAGCCTTTGGGTACAACTGAACTCCCCAGGGGAGCCTTTACGCAGCCCCACATGCAACTGGACTCTCTGTGTTCGCTCTTTCTGAACAACCCTAAATACATCCCTACCCGGAATCTGAGAGGAATTGAAAATAGGACCCCAGAAAACACCTACAGAGCCCCTTACGCTCATCAAAAATTGCCCCCAAAGGAAGCCTTTGGGTACAACTGAACTCCCCAGGGGAGCCTTTACGCAGCCCCACATGCAACTGGACTCTCTGTGTTCGCTCCTTCTGAAGAAACCTAAGGACATCCCTACCCGGAATCTGAGAGGAATTGAAAATAGGACCCCAGAAAACGTGTACGAGTCCCATTTTGCCCATCAAAAATAGCCCCCAAAGGAAGCCTTTGGGTACAACTGAACTCCTCAGGGGAGCCTTTACGCAGCCCCACATGCAACTGGACTCTTTGTGTTCACTCTTTCTGAACAACCCTAAATACATCCCTTCCCGGAATGTGAGAGGAATTTAAAATAGGACCCCAGAAAACGAATACAAAGCCCCTTTCACCCATCAAAAATTACCCTGAAAGGAAGCCTTTGGGTACAACTGAACTCCCCAGGGGAGCCTTTACGCAGCCCCACATGCAACTGGACTCTCTGTGTTCCCTATTTCTGAAGAACCCTAAATACATCCCTTCCCGGAATGTGAGAGGAATTGAAAATATGATCCCAGAAATCACATACAGAGCCCCTTTCACCCATCAAAAATTTCCCTGAAAGGAAGCCTTTGGGTACAACTGAACTCCCCAGGGGAGCCTTTACGCAGCCCCACATGCAACTGGACTCTCTGTGTTCGCTCTTTCTGAACAACCCTAAATACATCCCTAACCGGAATCTGAGAGGAATTGTAAATATGACCCTAGAAATCACGTACAGAGCCTCTTTCAACCATCAAAAATCGCCCCCAAAGGAAGCCTTTGGGTACAACGGAACTCCCCAGGGGAGCCTTTACGCAGCCCCACATGCAACTGGACTCTCTGTGTTCGCTCTTTCTGAACAACCCTAAATACATCCCTTCCCGGAATGTGAGAGGAATTTAAAATAGGACCCCAGAAAACGCATACAAAGCCCCTTTCACCCATCAAAAATTGCACCCAAAGGAAGCCTTTGGGTACAACTGAACTCCCCAGGTGAGCCTTTACGCAGCCCCACATGCAACTGGACTCTCTGTGTTCGCTCTTTCTGAAGAACCCCAAATATCTCCCTATCCAGAATCTGAGAGGAATTGAAAATAGGACCCCAGAAAACACCTTCAGAGCCACTTTTGCCCATCAAAAATTGCCCCCAAAGGAAGCCTTTGGGTACAACTGAACTCCCCAGGGGAGCCTTTACGCAGCCCCACATGCAACTGGACTCTCAGTGTTCGCTCCTTCTGAAGAAACCTAAGGACATCCCTACCCGGAATCTGAGAGGAATTGAAAATAGGACCCCAGAAATCGCGTACAGAGCCCCTTTCACCCGTCAAAAATTTCCCCCAAAGGAAGCCTTTGGGTACAACTGAACTCCCCAGGGGAGCCTTTACGCAGCCCCACATGCAACTGGACTCTCTGTGTTCGCTCTTTCTGAACAGCGCTAAATATCTCCCTACCCGGAATCTAAGAGGAATTGAAAATAGGACCCCAGAAAACGTGTACAAGGCCCATTTTTCCCATCAAAAATTGCCCCCAATGGAAGTCTTTGGGTATAACTGAACTCCCCAGGGGAGCCTTCACTTAGACCCACATGCAGCTGGACTCCTTGCGTTCGCTCTTTCTGAACAACCCTATATATCTCCCTACCCGGAATCTGGGAGAAATTGAAAATAGGTCCCCAGAAATCGCGTACAGAGCCCCTTACTCACATCAAAAATTTCCCCGAAAGGAAGCTTTTGGGTACAACTTAACTCCCCAGGGGAGCCTTTACGCAGCCCCACATGCAACTGGACTCTCTGTGTTCACTCTTTCTTAAAAACCCTAAATACATACCTACCCGGAATCTGAGAGAAAATGAAAATAGGACCCGAGAAAATGCATACAGAGCCCCTTTGACACATCAAAAATTGCCCGCAAAGGAAGCCTTTGGGTACAACTGAACTCCCCAGGGGAGCCTTTACGCAGCCCCACATGCAACTGGACTCTCTGTGTTCACTCTTTCTTAAAAACCCTAAATACATACCTACCCGGAATCTGAGAGGAATTGAAAATAGGACCCCGGAAAACGTGTACAAGGCCCATTTTGCCCATCAAAAATTGCCCCCAAAGGAAGCCTTTGGGTACAACGGAACTCCCCAGGGGAGCCTTTACGCAGCCCCACATGCAACTGGACTCTCTGTGTTCGCGCTTTCTGAACAGCGCTAAATATCTCTCTACCCGGAATCTAAGAGGAATTGAAAATAGGACCCCAGAAAACACGTACAGAGCCCCTTTCACCCGTCAAAAATTTCCCCCAAAGGAAGCCTTTGGGTACAACTGAACTCCCCAGGGGAGCCTTTACGCAGCCCCACATGCAACTGGACTCTCTGTGTTCGCTCTTTCTGAACAGCGCTACATATCTCCCTACCCGGAATCTAAGAGGAATTGAAAATAGGACCCCAGAAAACGTGTACAAGGCCCATTTTTCCCATCAAAAATTGCCCCCAAAGGAAGTGTTTGGGTACAACTGAACTCCCCAGGGGAGCCTTCACTTAGACCCACATGCAGCTGGACTCCTTGCGTTCGCTCTTTCTGAACAACCCTATATATCTCCCTACCCGGAATCTGGGAGAAATTGAAAATGGGTCCCCAGAAATCGCGTACAGAGCCCCTTACTCACATCAAAAATTGCCCCCAAAGGAAGCCTTTGGGTACAACTGAACTCCCCATGGGAGCCTTTACGCAGCCCCCCATGCAACTGGACTCTCTGTGTTCGCTCTTTCTGAAGAACCCCAAATATCTCCTTATCCGGAATCTGAGAGGAATTGAAAATAGGACCCCAGAAAACGTGTACAAGGCCCATTTTGCCCATCAAAAATTGCCCCCAAAGGAAGCCTTTGGGTACAACTGAACTCCCCAGGGGAGCCTTTACGCAGCCCCACATGCAACTGGACTCTCTGTGTTCGCTCTTTCTGAACAGCCCTAAATACAGCCCTACCTGGAATCTGAGAGGAATTGAAAATAGGACCCCAGAAATCGCGTACAGAGCCCCTTTCACCCGTCAAAAATTTCCCCCAAAGGAAGCCTTTGGGTACAACTGAACTCCCCAGGGGAGCCTTTACGCAGCCCCACATGCAACTGGACTCTCTGTGTTCGCTATTTCAAAACAACCCTAAATACATCCCTACCCGGAATCTGAGAGGAATTGAAAATAGGACCCCAGAAATCGCGTACAGAGCCCCTTTCACCCGTCAAAAATTTCCCCCATAGGAAGACTTTGGGTACAACTGAACTCCCCAGGGGAGCCTTTACGCAGCCCCACATGCAACTGGACTCTCTGTGTTCGTGCTTTCTGAACAGCGCTAAATATCTCCCTACCCGGAATCTAAGAGGAATTGAAAATAGGACCCCAGAAAACGTGTACAAGGCCCATTTTGCCTATCAAAAATTGCCCCCAAAGGAAGCCTTTGGGTACAACTGAACTCCCCAGGGGAGCCTTTACGCAGCCCCACATGCAACTGGACTCTCTGTGTTCGCTATTTCAAAACAACCCTAAATACATCCCTACCCGGAATCTGAGAGGAATTGAAAATAGGACCCCAGAAATCGCGTACAGAGCCCCTTTCACCCGTCAAAAATTTCCCCCATAGGAAGACTTTGGGTACAACTGAACTCCCCAGGGGAGCCTTTACGCAGCCCCACATGCAACTGGACTCTCTGTGTTCGTGCTTTCTGAACAGCGCTAAATATCTCCCTACCCGGAATCTAAGAGGAATTGAAAATAGGACCCCAGAAAACGTGTACAAGGCCCATTTTGCCTATCAAAAATTGCCCCCAAAGGAAGCCTTTGGGTACAACTGAACTCCCCAGGGGAGCCTTTACGCAGCCCCACATGCAACTGGACTCTCTGTGTTCGCGCTTTCTGAACAGTGCTAAATATCTCTCTGCCCGGAATCTAAGAGGAATTGAAAATAGGACCCCAGAAAACGTGTACAAGGCCCATTTTGCCTATCAAAAATTGCCCCCAAAGGAAGCCTTTGGGTACAACTGAACTCCCCAGGGGAGCCTTTACGCAGCCCCACATGCAACTGGACTCTCTGTGTTCGCTCTTTCTGAAGAACCACAAATATCTCCCTATCCGGAATCTGAGAGGAATTGAAAATAGGACCCCAGAAAACACCTACAGAGCCCCTTTTGCCCATCAAAAATTTCCCCCAAAGGAAGCCTTTGGGTACAACTGAACTCCCCAGGGGAGCCTTTACGCAGCCCCACATGCAGCTGGACTCTCTGTGTTCGCTCCTTCTGAAGAAACCTAAGGACATCCCTACCCGGAATCTGAGAGGAATTGAAAATAGGACCCCAGAAATCGCGTACAGAGCCCCTTTCACCCATCAAAAATTGCCCCCAAAGGAAGCCTTTGGGTACAACTGAACTCCCCAGGGGACCCTCCACTTAGCCCCACATGCAGCTGGACTCCTTGCGTTCGCTCTTTCTGAACAACCCTATATATCTCCCTACCCGGAATCTAAGAGGAATTGAAAATACCACCCCAGAAAACGTGTACAAGGCCCATTTTGCCCATCAAAAATTGCCCCCAAAGGAAGTCTTTGGGTACAACTGAACTCCTCAGGGGAGCCTTCACTTAGCCCCACATGCAGCTGGACTCTCTGTGTTCTCTCTTTCTGAACAGCCCTAAATACAGCCCTACCTGGAATCTGAGAGGAATTGAAAATAGGACCCCAGAAAACGTGTACAGAGCCCCTTTCACCCGTCAAAAATTTCCCCAAAGGAAGCCTTTGGGTACAACTGAACTCCCCAGGGGAGCCTTTACGCAGCCCCACATGCAACTGGACTCTCTGTGTTCGCTCTTTCTGAACAGTCCTAATTACAGCCCTACCTGGAATCTGAGAGGAATTGAAAATAGGACCCCAGAAAACGTGTACAAGGCCCATTTTGCCTATCAAAATTTGTCCCCAAAGGAAGCCTTTGGGTACAACTAAACTCCCCAGGGGAGTCTTTACGCAGCCCCACATGCAACTGGACTCTCTGTGTTCGCTTTTTCTAAACAGCCCTAAATACAGCCCTACCTGGAATCGAGAGGAATTGAAAATAGGACCCCAGAAATCGCCTACAGAGCCCCTTTCACCCATCAAAAATTGCCCCCAAAGGAAGCCTTTGGGTACACTGAACTCCCCAGGGGAGCCTTTACGCAGCCCCACATGCAACTGGACTCTCTGTGTTCGCTCTTTCTGAAGAACCCCAAATATCTCCCTACCCGGAATCTGAGAGGAATTGAAAATAGGACCCCAGAAAACGTGTACAAGGCCCAGTTTGCCCATCTAAAATTGCCCCCAAAGGAAGCCTTTGGGTACAACTGAACTCCCCAGGGGAGCCTTTACGCAGCCCCACATGCAACTGGACTCTCTGTGTTCGCTTTTTCTGAACAGCCCTAAGTACAGCCCTACCTGGAATCTGAGAGGAACTGAAAATAGGACCCAGAAAACGTGTACAAGGCCCATTTTGCCCATCAAAAATAGTCCCCAAAGGAAGCCTTTGGGTACAACTGAACTCCCCAGGGGAGCCTTTACGCAGCCCCACATGCAACTGGACTCTCTGTGTTCGCTCTTTCTGAACAACCCTAAATACATCCCTACCCGGAATCTGAGAGGAATTGAAAATAGGACCCCAGAAAACACCTACAGAGCCCCTTACGCTCATCAAAAATTGCCCCCAAAGGAAGCCTTTGGGTACAACTGAACTCCCCAGGGGAGCCTTTACGCAGCCCCACATGCAACTGGACTCTCTGTGTTCGCTCCTTCTGAAGAAACCTAAGGACATCCCTACCCGGAATCTGAGAGGAATTGAAAATAGGACCCCAGAAAACGTGTACGAGTCCCATTTTGCCCATCAAAAATAGCCCCCAAAGGAAGCCTTTGGGTACAACTGAACTCCTCAGGGGAGCCTTTACGCAGCCCCACATGCAACTGGACTCTCTGTGTTCGCTCTTTCTGAACAGCGCTAAATATCTCCCTACCCGGAATCTAAGAGGAATTGAAAATAGGACCCCAGAAAACGTGTACAAGGCCCCTTTCAACCATCAAAAATTGCCCCCAAAGGAAGCCTTTGGGTACAACTGAACTCCCCAGGGGAGCCTTCACTTAGACCCACATGCAGCTGGACTCCTTGCGTTCACTCTTTCTGAACAACCCTATATATCTCCCTAACCGGAATCTGGGAGAAATTGAAAATAGGACCCCAGAAATCGCGTACAGAGCCCCTTACTCATATCAAAAATTTCCCCCATAGGAAGCTTTTGGGTACAACTTAACTCCCCAGGGGAGCCTTTACGCAGCCCCACATGCAACTGGACTCTCTGTGTTCACTCTTTCTTAAAAACCCTAAATACATACCTACCTGGAATCTGAGAGAAAATGAAAATAGGACCCCAGAAAATGCATACAGAGCCCCTTTCACACATCAAAAATTGCCCGCAAAGGAAGCCTTTGGGTACAACTGAACTCCCCAGGGGAGCCTTTACGCAGCCCCACATGCAACTGGACTCTCTGTGTTCGCGCTTTCTGAACAGCGCTAAATATCTCTCTACCCGGAATCTAAGAGGAATTGAAAATAGGACCCCAGAAAACGTATACAAGACCCATTTTGCCTATCAAAAATTGCCCCCAAAGGAAGCATTTGGGTACAACTGAACTCCCCAGGGGAGCCTTTACGCAGCCCCACATGCAACTGGACTCTCTGTGTTCGCTCTTTCTGAAGAACCCCAAATATCTCCCTATTCGGAATCTGAGAGGAATTGAAAATAAGACCCCAGAAAACGCGTACAGAGCCCCTTTTGCCCATCAAAAATTGCCCCCAAAGGAAGCCTTTGGGTACAACTGAACTCCCCAAGGGAGCCTTTACGCAGCCCCACATGCAACTGGACTCTCTGTGTTCGCTCTTTCTGAACAGCGCTAAATATCTCCCTACCCGGAATCTAAGAGGAATTGAAAATAGGACCCCAGAAAACGTGTACAAGGCCCCTTTCAACCATCAAAAATTGCCCCCAAAGGAAGTGTTTGGGTACAACTGAACTCCCCAGGGGAGCCTTCACTTAGACCCACATGCAGCTGGACTCCTTGCGTTCGCTCTTTCTGAACAACCCTATATATCTCCCTACCCGGAATCTGGGAGAAATTGAAAATGGGTCCCCAGAAATCGCGTACAGAGCCCCTTACTCACATCAAAAATTGCCCCCAAAGGAAGCCTTTGGGTACAACTGAACTCCCCAGGGGAGCTTTTACGCAGCCCCACATGCAACTGGACTCTCTGTGTTCGCTCTTTCTGAAGAACCCCAAATATCTCCCAATCCGGAATCTGAGAGGAATTGAAAATAGGACCCCAGAAAACGCCTACAGAGCCCCTTTGCCCATAAAAAATTGCCCCCAAAGGAAGCCTTTGGGTACAACTGAACTCCCCAGGGGAGCCTTTACGCAGCCCCACATGCAACTGGACTCTCTGTGTTCGCTCCTTCTGAAGAAACCTAAGGACATCCCTACCCGGAATCTGAGAGGAATTGAAAATAGGACCCCAGAAATCGCGTACAGAGCCCCTTTCACCCGTCAAAAATTTCCCCCAAAGGAAGCCTTTGGGTACAACTGAACTCCCCAGGGGAGCCTTTACGCAGCCCCACATGCAACTGGACTCTCTGTGTTCGCGCTTTCTGAACAGCGCTAAATATCTCTCTACCCGGAATCTAAGAGGAATTGAAAATAGGACCCCAGAAAACGTGTACAAGGCCCATTTTGCCCGTCAAAAATTTCGCCCAAAGGAAGCCTTTGGGTACAACTGAACTCCCCAGGGGAGCCTTTATGCAGCCCCACATGCAACTGGACTCTCTGTGTTCACTCTTTCTTAAAAACCCTAAATACATACCTACCCGGAATCTAAGAGGAATTGAAAATAGGACCCCGGAAAACGTGTACAAGGCCCATTTTTCCCATCAAAAATTGCCCCCAAAGGAAGTGTTTGGGTACAACTGAACTCCCCAGGGGAGCCTTCACTTAGACCCACATGCAGCTGGACTCCTTGCGTTCGCTCTTTCTGAACAACCCTATATATCTCCCTACCCGGAATCTGCGAGAAATTGAAAATGGGTCCCCAGAAATCGCGTACAGAGCCCCTTACTCACATCAAAAATTGCCCCCAAAGGAAGCCTTTGGGTACAACTGAACTCCCCAGGGGAGCCTTTACGCAGCCCCACATGCAACTGGACTCTCTGTGTTCGCTCTTTCTGAACAGCCCTAAATACAGCCCTACCTGGAATCTGAGAGGAATTGAAAATAGGACCCCAGAAATCACGTACAGAGCCCCTTTCACTCGTCAAATATTGCCCCCAAAGGAAGCCTTTGGGTACAACTGAACTCCCCAGGGGAGCCTTTACGCAGCCCCACATGCAACTGGACTCTCTGTGTTCGCTCTTTCTGAACAGCGCTAAATATCTCCCTACCCGGAATCTAAGAGGAATTGAAAATAGGACCCCAGAAAACGTGTACAAGGCCCATTTTGCCTATCAAAAATTGCCCCCAAAGGAAGCCTTTGGGTACAACTGAACTCCCCAGGGGAGCCTTTACGCAGCCCCACATGCAACTGGACTCTCTCTGTTCACGCTTTCTGAACAGCGCTAAATATCTCTCTGCCCGGAATCTAAGAGGAATTCAAAATAGGACCCCAGAAAACGTGTACAAGACCCATTTTGCCTATCAAAAATTGCCCCCAAAGGAAGCCTTTGGGTACAACTGAACTCCCCAGGGAAGCCTTTACGCAGCCCCACATGCAACTGGACTCTCTGTGTTCGCTCTTTCTGAAGAACCCCAAATATCTCCCTATCCGGAATCTGAGAGGAATTGAAAATAGGACCCCAGAAAACGCCTACAGAGCCCCTTTTGCCCATCAAAAATTGCCCCCAAAGGAAGCCTTTGGGTACAACTGAACTCCCCAGGGGAGCCTTTACGCAGCCCCACATGCAACTGGACTCTCTGTGTTCGCTCTTTCTGAACAGCCCTAAATACAGCCCTACCTGGAATCTGAGAGGAATTGAAAATAGGACCCCAGAAAACGTGTACGAGTCCCATTTTGCCCATCAAAAATAGCCCCCAAAATAAGCCTTTGGGTACAACTGAACTCCCCAGGGGAGCCTTTAGGCAGCCCCACATGCAACTGGACTCTCTGTGTTCGCTATTTCTGAACAGCGCTAAATATCTCCCTACCCAGAATCTGAGAGGAATTGAAAATAGGACCCCAGAAAACGTGTACAAGGCCCCTTTCAACCATCAAAAATTGCCCCCAAAGGAAGCCTTTGGGTACAACTGAACTCCCCAGGGGAGCCTTCACTTAGACCCACATGCAGCTGGACTCCTTGCGTTCACTCTTTCTGAACAACCCTATATATCTCCCTACCCGGAATCTGGGAGAAATTGAAAATAGGACCCCAGAAATCGCGTACAGAGCCCCTTACTCACATCAAAAATTTCCCCAAAAGGAAGCTTTTGGGTACAACTTAACTCCCCAGGGGAGCCTTTACGCAGCCCCACATGCAACTGGACTATCTGTGTTCACTCTTTCTTAAAAACCCTAAATACATACCTACCTGGAATCTGAGAGAAAATGAAAATAGGACCCCAGAAAATGCATACAGAGCCCCTTTCACACATCAAAAATTGCCCGCAAAGTAAGCCTTTGGGTACAACTGAACTCCCCAGGGGAGCCTTTACGCAGCCCCACATGCAACTGGACTCTCTGTGTTCGCTATTTCAAAACAACCCTAAATACATCCCTACCCGGAATCTGAGAGGAATTGAAAATAGGACCCCAGAAATCGCGTACAGAGCCCCTTTCACCCGTCAAAAATTTCCCCCATAGGAAGACTTTGGGTACAACTGAACTCCCCAGGGGAGCCTTTACGCAGCCCCACATGCAACTGGACTCTCTGTGTTCGTGCTTTCTGAACAGCGCTAAATATCTCCCTACCCGGAATCTAAGAGGAATTGAAAATAGGACCCCAGAAAACGTGTACAAGGCCCATTTTGCCTATCAAAAATTGCCCCCAAAGGAAGCCTTTGGGTACAACTGAACTCCCCAGGGGAGCCTTTACGCAGCCCCACATGCAACTGGACTCTCTGTGTTCGCTCTTTCTGAAGAACCACAAATATCTCCCTATCCGGAATCTGAGAGGAATTGAAAATAGGACCCCAGAAAACACCTACAGAGCCCCTTTTGCCCATCAAAAATTTCCCCCAAAGGAAGCCTTTGGGTACAACTGAACTCCCCAGGGGAGCCTTTACGCAGCCCCACATGCAGCTGGACTCTCTGTGTTCACTCCTTCTGAAGAAACCTAAGGACATCCCTACCCGGAATCTGAGAGGAATTGAAAATAGGACCCCAGAAATCGCGTACAGAGCCCCTTTCACCCGTCAAAAATTTCCCCCAAAGGAAGCCTTTGGGTACAACTGAACTCCCCAGGGGAGCCTTTACGCAGCCCCACATGCAACTGGATTCTCTGTGTTCGCTCTTTCTGAACAGCGCTAAATATCTCCCTACCCGGAATCTAAGAGGAATTGAAAATAGGACCCCAGAAAACGTGTACAAGGCCCATTTTTCCCATCAAAAATTGCCCCCAATGGAAGCCTTTGGGTACAACTGAACTCCCCAAGGGAGCCTTTACGCAGCCCCACATGCAACTGGACTCTCTGTGTTCGCTCTTTCTGAACAGCCCTAAAGACATCCCTACCTGGAATCTGAGAGGAATTGAAAAGGGGACCCCAGAAATCGCGTACAAGGCCCATTTTGCCCATCAAAAATTGCCCCCAAAGGAAGCCTTTGGGTACAACTGATCTCCCCAGGGGAGCCTTTACGCAGCCCCACATGCAACTGGACTCTCTGTGTTCGCTCTTTCTGAACAGCGCTAAATATCTCCCTACCCGGAATCTAAGAGGAATTGAAAATAGGACCCCAGAAAACGTGTACAAGGCCCATTTTGCCCATCAAAAATTGCCCCCAAAGGAAGTCTTTGGGTACAACTGAACTCCCCAGGGGAGCCTTCACTTAGACCCACATGCAGCTGGACTCCTTGCTTTCGCTCTTTCTGAACAACCCTATATATCTCCCTACCCGGAATCTGGGAGAAATTGAAAATAGGTCCCCAGAAATCGCGTACAGAGCCCCTTACTCACATCAAAAATTTCCCCGAAAGGAAGCTTTTGGGTAAAACTTAACTCCCCAGGGGAGCCTTTACGCAGCCCCACATGCAACTGGACTCTCTGTGTTCACTCTTTCTTAAAAACCCTAAATACATACCTACCCGGAATCTGAGAGAAAATGAAAATAGGACCCGAGAAAATGCATACAGAGCCCCTTTCACACATCAAAAATTGCCCGCAAAGGAAGCCTTTGGGTACAACTGAACTCCCCATGGGAGCCTTTACGCAGCCCCACATGCAACTGGACTCTCTGTGTTCGCTCTTTCTGAAGAACCCCAAATATCTCCCTATCCGGAATCTGAGAGGAATTGAAAATAGGACCCCAGAAAACGCCTACAGAGCCCCTTTTGCCCATCCAAAATTGCCCCCAAAGGAAGCCTTTGGGTACAACTGAACTCCCCAGGGGAGCCTTTACGCAGCCCCACATGCAACTGGACTCTCTGTGTTCGCTCTTTCTGAACAGCCCTAAATACAGCCCTACCTGGAATCTGAGAGGAATTGAAAATAGGACCCCAGAAAACGTGTACGTGTCCCATTTTGCCCATCAAAAATAGCCCCCAAAGGAAGCCTTTGGGTACAACTGAACTCCCCAGGGGAGCCTTCACTTAGACCCACATGCAGCTGGACTCCTTGCGTTCACTCTTTCTGAACAACCCTATATATCTCCCTAACCGGAATCTGGGAGAAATTGAAAATAGGACCCCAGAAATCGCGTACAGAGCCCCTTACTCACATCCAAAATTTCCCCCATAGGAAGCTTTTGGGTACAACTGAACTCCCCAGGGGAGCCTTTACGCAGCCCCACATGCAACTGGACTCTCTGTGTTCACTCTTTCTTAAAAACCCTAAATACATACCTACCCGGAATCTGAGAGGAATTGAAAATAGGACCCCGGAAAACGTGTACAAGGCCCATTTTGCCCATCAAAAATTGCCCCCAAAGGAAGCCTTTGGGTACAACGGAACTCCCCAGGGGAGCCTTTACGCAGCCCCACATGCAACTGGACTCTCTGTGTTCGCGCTTTCTGAACAGCGCTAAATATCTCTCTACCCGGAATCTAAGAGGAATTGAAAATAGGACCCCAGAAAACACGTACAGAGCCCCTTTCACCCGTCAAAAATTTCCCCCAAAGGAAGCCTTTGGGTACAACTGAACTCCCCAGGGGAGCCTTTACGCAGCCCCACATGCAACTGGACTCTCTGTGTTCGCTCTTTCTGAACAGCGCTACATATCTCCCTACCCGGAATCTAAGAGGAATTGAAAATAGGACCCCAGAAAACGTGTACAAGGCCCATTTTTCCCATCAAAAATTGCCCCCAAAGGAAGTGTTTGGGTACAACTGAACTCCCCAGGGGAGCCTTCACTTAGACCCACATGCAGCTGGACTCCTTGCGTTCGCTCTTTCTGAACAACCCTATATATCTCCCTACCCGGAATCTGGGAGAAATTGAAAATGGGTCCCCAGAAATCGCGTACAGAGCCCCTTACTCACATCAAAAATTGCCCCCAAAGGAAGCCTTTGGGTACAACTGAACTCCCCAGGGGAGCCTTTACGCAGCCCCCCATGCAACTGGACTCTCTGTGTTCGCTCTTTCTGAAGAACCCCAAATATCTCCCTATCCGGAATCTGAGAGGAATTGAAAATAGGACCCCAGAAAACGTGTACAAGGCCCATTTTGCCCATCAAAAATTGCCCCCAAAGGAAGCCTTTGGGTACAAATGAACTCCCCAGGGGAGCCTTTACGCAGCCCCACATGCAACTGGACTCTCTGTGTTCGCTCTTTCTGAACAGCCCTAAATACAGCCCTACCTGGAATCTGAGAGGAATTGAAAATAGGACCCCAGAAATCGCGTACAGAGCCCCTTTCACCCGTCAAAAATTTCCCCCAAAGGAAGCCTTTGGGTACAACTGAACTCCCCAGGGGAGCCTTTACGCAGCCCCACATGCAACTGGACTCTGTGTTCGCTCTTTCTGAACAGCGCTAAATATCTCCCTACCCGGAATCTAAGAGGAATTGAAAATAGGACGCCAGAAAACGTGTACAAGACCCATTTTTCCAATCAAAAATTGCCCCCAAAGGAAGTCTTTGGGTACAACTGAACTCCCCAGGGGAGCCTTCACTTAGACCCACATGCAGCTGGACTCCTTGCGTTCGCTCTTTCTGAACAACCCTATATATCTCCCTACCCGGAATCTGGGAGAAATTGAAAATGGGTCCCCAGAAATCGCGTACAGAGCCCCTTACTCACATCAAAAATTGCCCCCAAAGGAAGCCTTTGGGTACAACTGAACTCCCCAGGGGAGCCTTTACGCAGCCCCACATGCAACTGGACTCTCTGTGTTCGATCTTTCTGAAGAACCCCAAATATCTCCCTACCCGGAATCTAAGAGGAATTGAAAATAGGACCCCAGAAAACGTGTACAAGGCCCATTTTTCCCATCAAAAATTGCCCCCAATGGAAGCCTTTGGGTACAACTGAACTCCCCAAGGGAGCCTTTACGCAGCCCCACATGCAACTGGACTCTCTGTGTTCGCTCTTTCTGAAGAACCCCAAATATCTCCCTACCCGGAATCTAAGAGGAATTGAAAATAGGACCCCAGAAAACGTGTACAAGGCCCATTTTTCCAATCAAAAATTTCCCCCAAAGGAAGTCTTTGGGTACAACTGAACTCCCCAGGGGAGCCTTCACTTAGACCCACATGCAGCTGGACTCCTTGCGTTCGCTCTTTCTGAACAACCCTATATATCTCCCTACCCGGAATCTGGGAGAAATTGAAAATGGGTCCCCAGAAATCGCGTACAGAGCCCCTTACTCACATCAAAAATTGCCCCCAAAGGAAGCCTTTGGGTACAACTGAACTCCCCAGGGGAGCCTTTACGCAGCCCCACATGCAACTGGACTCTCTGTGTTCGCTCTTTCTGAAGAACCCCAAATATCTCCCAATCCGGAATCTGAGAGGAATTGAAAATAGGACCCCAGAAAACGTGTACAAGGCCCATTTTGCCCATCAAAAATTGCCCCCAAAGGAAGTCTTTGGGTACAACTGAACTCCCCAGGGGAGCCTTCACTTAGACCCACATGCAGCTGGACTCCTTGCGTTCGCTCTTTCTGAACAACCCTATATATCTCCCTACCCGGAATCTGGGAGAAATTGAAAATGGGTCCCCAGAAATCGCGTACAGAGCCCCTTACTCACATCAAAAATTGCCCCCAAAGGAAGCCTTTGGGTACAACTGAACTCCCCAGGGGAGCCTTTACGCAGCCCCACATGCAACTGGACTCTCTGTGTTCGCTCTTTCTGAAGAACCCCAAATATCTCCCTATCCGGAATCTGAGAGGAATTGAAAATAGGACCCCAGAAAACGTGTACAAGGCCCATTTTGCCCATCAAAAATTGCCCCAAAGGAAGCCTTTGGGTACAACTGAACTCCCCAGGGGATCCTTTACGCAGCCCCACATGCAACTGGACTCTCTGTGTTCGCTCTTTCTGAACAGCCCTAAATACAGCCCTACCTGGAATCTGAGAGGAATTGAAAATAGGACCCCAGAAATCGCGTACAGAGCCCCTTTCACCCGTCAAAAATTTCCCCCAAAGGAAGCCTTTGGGTACAACTGAACTCCCCAGGGGAGCCTTTACGCAGCCCCACATGCAACTGGACTCTCTGTGTTCGCTCTTTCTGAACAGCGCTAAATATCTCCCTACCCGGAATCTAAGAGGAATTGAAAATAGGACCCCAGAAAACGTGTACAAGGCCCCTTTCAACCATCAAAAATTGCCCCCAAAGGAAGCCTTTGGGTACAACTGAACTCCCCAGGGGAGCCTTCACTTAGACCCACATGCAGCTGGACTCCTTGCGTTCACTCTTTCTGAACAACCCTATATATCTCCCTAACCGGAATCTGGGAGAAATTGAAAATAGGACCCCAGAAATCGCGTACAGAGCCCCTTACATCCAAAATTTCCCCCATAGGAAGCTTTTGGGTACAACTTAACTCCCCAGGGGAGCCTTTACGCAGCCCCACATGCAACTGGACTCTCTGTGTTCACTCTTTCTTAAAAACCCTAAATACATACCTACCTGGAATCTGAGAGAAAATGAAAATAGGACCCCAGAAAATGCATACAGAGCCCCTTTCACACATCAAAAATTGCCCCCAAAGGAAGCCTTTGGGTACAACTGAACTCCCCAGGGGAGCCTTTACGCAGCCCCACATGCAACTGGACTCTCTGTGTTCGCTCCTTCTGAAGAACCCCAAATATCTCCCTATCCGGAATCTGAGAGGAATTGAAAATAGGACCCCAGAAATCGCGTACAGAGCCCCTTTCACCCATCAAAAATTGCCCCCAAAGGAAGCCTTTGGGTACAACTGAACTCCCCAGGGGAGCTTCCACTTAGCCCCACATGCAGCTGGACTCCTTGCGTTCGCTCTTTCTGAACAACCCTATATATCTCCCTACCCGGAATCTGAGAGGAATTAAAAATAGGACCCCAGAAAAAATGTACAAGGCCCATTTTGCCCATCAAAAATTGCCCCCAAAGGAAGCCTTTGGGTACAACTGAACTCCCCAGGGGAGCCTTTACGCAGCCCCCCATGCAACTGGACTCTCTGTGTTCGCTCTTTCTGAAGAACCCCAAATATCTCCCTATCCGGAATCTGAGAGGAATTGAAAATAGGACCCCAGAAAACGCGTACAGAGCCCCTTTTGCCCATCAAATATTGCCCCCTAAGGAAGCCTTTGGGTACAACTGAACTCCCCAGGGGAGCATTTACGCAGCCCCACATGCAACTGGACTCTCTGTGTTCGCTCTTTCTGAACAGCGCCAAATATCTCCCTACCCGGAATCTAAGAGGAATTGAAAATAGGACCCCAGAAAACGTGTACAAGGCCCATTTTGCCCATCAAAAATTGCCCCCAAAGGAAGTCTTTGGGTACAACTGAACTCCTCAGGGGAGCCTTCACTTAGCCCCACATGCAGCTGGACTCTCTGTGTTCGCTCTTTCTGAACAGCCCTAAATACAGCCCTACCTGGAATCTGAGAGGAATTGAAAATAGGACCCCAGAAAACGTGTACAGAGCCCCTTTCACCCGTCAAAAATTTCCCCAGAGGAAGCCTTTGGGTACAACTGAACTCCCCAGGGGAGCCTTTACGCAGCCCCACATGCAACTGGACTCTCTGTGTTCGCTCTTTCTGAACAGTCCTAATTACAGCCCTACCTGGAATCTGAGAGGAATTGAAAATAGGACCCCAGAAAACGTGTACAAGGCCCATTTTGCCTATCAAAATTTGTCCCCAAAGGAAGCCTTTGGGTACAACTAAACTCCCCAGGGGAGTCTTTACGCAGCCCCACATGCAGCTGGACTCTCTGTGTTCGCTTTTTCTAAACAGCCCTAAATACAGCCCTACCTGGAATCGAGAGGAATTGAAAATAGGACCCCAGAAATCGCCTACAGAGCCCCTTTCACCCATCAAAAATTGCCCCCAAAGGAAGCCTTTGGGTACACTGAACTCCCCAGGGGAGCCTTTACGCAGCCCCACATGCAACTGGACTCTCTGTGTTCGCTCTTTCTGAAGAACCCCAAATATCTCCCTACCAGGAATCTGAGAGGAATTGAAAATAGGACCCCAGAAAACGTGTACAAGGCCCAGTTTGCCCATCTAAAATTGCCCCCAAAGGAAGCCTTTGGGTACAACTGAACTCCCCAGGGGAGCCTTTACGCAGCCCCACATGCAACTGGACTCTCTGTGTTCGCTTTTTCTGAACAGCCCTAAGTACAGCCCTACCTGGAATCTGAGAGGAACTGAAAATAGGACCCAGAAAACGTGTACAAGGCCCATTTTGCCCATCAAAAATAGTCCCCAAAGGAAGCCTTTGGGTACAACTGAACTCCCCAGGGGAGCCTTTACGCAGCCCCACATGCAACTGGACTCTCTGTGTTCGCTCTTTCTGAACAACCCTAAATACATCCCTACCCGGAATCTGAGAGGAATTGAAAATAGGACCCCAGAAAACACCTACAGAGCCCCTTACGCTCATCAAAAATAGCCCCCAAAGGAAGCCTTTGGGTACAACTGAACTCCCCAGGGGAGCCTTTACGCAGCCCCACATGCAACTGGACTCTCTGTGTTCGCTCCTTCTGAAGAAACCTAAGGACATCCCTACCCGGAATCTGAGAGGAATTGAAAATAGGACCCCAGAAAACGTGTACGAGTCCCATTTTGCCCATCAAAAATAGCCCCCAAAGGAAGCCTTTGGGTACAACTGAACTCCTCAGGGGAGCCTTTACGCAGCCCCACATGCAACTGGACTCTCTGTGTTCGCTCTTTCTGAACAGCGCTAAATATCTCCCTACCCGGAATCTAAGAGGAATTGAAAATAGGACCCCAGAAAACGTGTACAAGGCCCCTTTCAACCATCAAAAATTGCCCCCAAAGGAAGCCTTTGGGTACAACTGAACTCCCCAGGGGAGCCTTCACTTAGACCCACATGCAGCTGGACTCCTTGCGTTCACTCTTTCTGAACAACCCTATATATCTCCCTAACCGGAATCTGGGAGAAATTGAAAATAGGACCCCAGAAATCGCGTACAGAGCCCCTTACTCACATCAAAAATTTCCCCCATAGGAAGCTTTTGGGTACAACTTAACTCCCCAGGGGAGCCTTTACGCAGCCCCACATGCAACTGGACTCTCTGTGTTCACTCTTTCTTAAAAATCCTAAATACATACCTACCTGGAATCTGAGAGAAAATGAAAATAGGACCCCAGAAAATGCATACAGAGCCCCTTTCACACATCAAAAATTGCCCGCAAAGGAAGCCTTTGGGTACAACTGAACTCCCCAGGGGAGCCTTTACGCAGCCCCACATGCAACTGGACTCTCTGTGTTCGCGCTTTCTGAACAGCGCTAAATATCTCTCTACCCGGAATCTAAGAGGAATTGAAAATAGGACCCCAGAAAACGTATACAAGACCCATTTTGCCTATCAAAAATTGCCCCCAAAGGAAGCCTTTGGGTACAACTGAACTCCCCAGGGGAGCCTTTACGCAGCCCCACATGCAACTGGACTCTCTGTGTTCGCTCTTTCTGAAGAACCCCAAATATCTCCCTATCCGGAATCTGAGAGGAATTGAAAATAAGACCCCAGAAAACGCGTACAGAGCCCCTTTTGCCCATCAAAAATTGCCCCCAAAGGAAGCCTTTGGGTACAACTGAACTCCCCAAGGGAGCCTTTACGCAGCCCCACATGCAACTGGACTCTCTGTGTTCGCTCTTTCTGAACAGCCCTAAAGACATCCCTACCTGGAATCTGAGAGGAATTGAAAAGGGGACCCCAGAAATCGCGTACAAGGCCCATTTTGCCCATCAAAAATTGCCCCCAAAGGAAGCCTTTGGGTACAACTGAACTCCCCAGGGGAGCCTTTACGCAGCCCCACATGCAACTGGACTCTCTGTGTTCGCTCTTTCTGAACAGCGCTAAATATCTCCCTACCCGGAATCTAAGAGGAATTGAAAATAGGACCCCAGAAAACGTGTACAAGGCCCATTTTTCCAATCAAAAATTGCCCCCAAAGGAAGTCTTTGGGTACAACTGAACTCCCCAGTGGAGCCTTCACTTAGACCCACATGCAGCTGGACTCCTTGCGTTCGCTCTCTCTGAACAACCCTATATATCTCCCTACCCGGAATCTGGGAGAAATTGAAAATGGGTCCCCAGAAATCGCGTACAGAGCCCCTTACTCACATCAAAAATTGCCCCCAAAGGAAGCCTTTGGGTACAACTGAACTCCCCAGGGGAGCCTTTACGCAGCCCCACATGCAACTGGACTCTCTGTGTTCGCTCTTTCTGAAGAACCCCAAATATCTCCCAATCCGGAATCTGAGAGGAATTGAAAATAGGACCCCAGAAAACGTGTACAAGGCCCATTTTGCCCATCAAAAATTGCCCCCAAAGGAAGTCTTTGGGTACAACTGAACTCCCCAGGGGAGCCTTCACTTAGACCCACATGCAGCTGGACTCCTTGCTTTCGCTCTTTCTGAGCAACCCTATCTATCTCCCTACCCGGAATCTGGGAGAAATTGAAAATAGGTCCCCAGAAATCGCGTACAGAGCCCCTTACTCACATCAAAAATTTCCCCGAAAGGAAGCTTTTGGGTAAAACTGAACTCCCCAGGGGACCCTTTACGCAGCCCCACATGCAACTGGACTCTCTGTGTTCACTCTTTCTTAAAAACCCTAAATACATACCAACCCGGAATCTGAGAGAAAATGAAAATAGGACCCGAGAAAATTCATACAGAGCCCCTTTCACACATCAAAAATTGCCCGCAAAGGAAGCCTTTGGGTACAACTGAACTCCCCAGGGGAGCCTTTACGCAGCCCCACATGCAACTGGACTCTCTGTGTTCGCTCTTTCTGAACAGCCCTAAATACAGCCCTACCTGGAATCTGAGAGGAATTGAAAATAGGACCCCAGAAAACGTGTACGTGTCCCATTTTGCCCATCAAAAATAGCCCCCAAAGGAAGCCTTTGGGTACAACTGAACTCCCCAGGGGAGCCTTTACGCAGCCCCACATGCAACTGGACTCTCTGTGTTCGCTCTTTCTGAACAGCGCTAAATATCTCCCTACCCGGAATCTAAGAGGAATTGAAAATAGGACCCCAGAAAACGTGTACAAGGCCCCTTTCAACCATCAAAAATTGCCCCCAAAGGAAGTGTTTGGGTACAACTGAACTCCCCAGGGGAGCCTTCACTTAGACCCACATGCAGCTGGACTCCTTGCGTTCGCTCTTTCTGAACAACCCTATATATCTCCCTACCCGGAATCTGGGAGAAATTGAAAATGGGTCCCCAGAAATCGCGTACAGAGCCCCTTACTCACATCAAAAATTGCCCCCAAAGGAAGCCTTTGGGTACAACTGAACTCCCCAGGGGAGCTTTTACGCAGCCCCACATGCAACTGGACTCTCTGTGTTCGCTCTTTCTGAAGAACCCCAAATATCTCCCAATCCGGAATCTGAGAGGAATTGAAAATAGGACCCCAGAAAACGCCTACAGAGCCCCTTTCACCCGTCAAAAATTTCCCCCATAGGAAGACTTTGGGTACAACTGAACTCCCCAGGGGAGCCTTTACGCAGCCCCACATGCAACTGGACTCTCTGTGTTCGCTCTTTCTGAACAGCGCTAAATATCTCCCTACCCGGAATCTAAGAGGAATTGAAAATAGGACCCCAGAAAACGTGTACAAGGCCCATTTTGCCTATCAAAAATTGCCCCCAAAGGAAGCCTTTGGGTACAACTGAACTCCCCAGGGGAGCCTTTACGCAGCCCCACATGCAACTGGACTCTCTCTGTTCGCGCTTTCTGAACAGCGCTAAATATCTCTCTGCCCGGAATCTAAGAGGAATTGAAAATAGGACCCCAGAAAACGTGTACAAGACCCATTTTGCCTATCAAAAATTGCCCCCAAAGGAAGCCTTTGGGTACAACTGAACTCCCCAGGGAAGCCTTTACGCAGCCCCACATGCAACTGGACTCTCTGTGTTCGCTCTTTCTGAAGAACCCCAAATATCTCCCTATCCGGAATCTGAGAGGAATTGAAAATAGGACCCCAGAAAACGCCTACAGAGCCCCTTTTGCCCATCAAAAATTGCCCCCAAAGGAAGCCTTTGGGTACAACTGAACTCCCCAGGGGAGCCTTTACGCAGCCCCACATGCAACTGGACTCTCTGTGTTCGCTCTTTCTGAACAGCCCTAAATACAGCCCTACCTGGAATCTGAGAGGAATTGAAAATAGGACCCCAGAAAACGTGTACGAGTCCCATTTTGCCCATCAAAAATAGCCCCCAAAATAAGCCTTTGGGTACAACTGAACTCCCCAGGGGAGCCTTTAGGCAGCCCCACATGCAACTGGACTCTCTGTGTTCGCTATTTCTGAACAGCGCTAAATATCTCCCTACCCAGAATCTGAGAGGAATTGAAAATAGGACCCCAGAAAACGTGTACAAGGCCCCTTTCAACCATCAAAAATTGCCCCCAAAGGAAGCCTTTGGGTACAACTGAACTCCCCAGGGGAGCCTTCACTTAGACCCACATGCAGCTGGACTCCTTGCGTTCACTCTTTCTGAACAACCCTATATATCTCCCTACCCGGAATCTGGGAGAAATTGAAAATAGGACCCCAGAAATCGCGTACAGAGCCCCTTACTCACATCAAAAATTTCCCCAAAAGGAAGCTTTTGGGTACAACTTAACTCCCCAGGGGAGCCTTTACGCAGCCCCACATGCAACTGGACTATCTGTGTTCACTCTTTCTTAAAAACCCTAAATACATACCTACCTGGAATCTGAGAGAAAATGAAAATAGGACCCCAGAAAATGCATACAGAGCCCCTTTCACACATCAAAAATTGACCGCAAAGGAAGCCTTTGGGTACAACTGAACTCCCCAGGGGAGCCTTTACGCAGCCCCACATGCAACTGGACTCTCTGTGTTCGCTATTTCAAAACAACCCTAAATACATCCCTACCCGGAATCTGAGAGGAATTGAAAATAGGACCCCAGAAATCGCGTACAGAGCCCCTTTCACCCGTCAAAAATTTCCCCCATAGGAAGACTTTGGGTACAACTGAACTCCCCAGGGGAGCCTTTACGCAGCCCCACATGCAACTGGACTCTCTGTGTTCGTGCTTTCTGAACAGCGCTAAATATCTCCCTACCCGGAATCTAAGAGGAATTGAAAATAGGACCGCAGAAAACGTGTACAAGGCCCATTTTGCCTATCAAAAATTGCCCCCAAAGGAAGCCTTTGGGTACAACTGAACTCCCCAGGGGAGCCTTTACGCAGCCCCACATGCAACTGGACTCTCTGTGTTCGCGCTTTCTGAACAGTGCTAAATATCTCTCTGCCCGGAATCTAAGAGGAATTGAAAATAGGACCCCAGAAAACGTGTACAAGACCCATTTTGCCTATCAAAAATTGCCCCCAAAGGAAGCCTTTGGGTACAACT
The DNA here is from genome assembly GCA_036873955.1 of Mergus octosetaceus. Classification (NCBI taxonomy): domain Eukaryota; kingdom Metazoa; phylum Chordata; class Aves; order Anseriformes; family Anatidae; genus Mergus; species Mergus octosetaceus. Next base: position 71,979,693 of record CM072284.1, on the reverse strand, counting down.
GAACTCCCCAGGGGAGCCTTTACGCAGCCCCACATGCAACTGGACTCTCTGTGTTCGCTCTTTCTGAAGAACCACAAATATCTCCCTATCCGGAATCTGAGAGGAATTGAAAATAGGACCCCAGAAAACACCTACAGAGCCCCTTTTGCCCATCAAAAATTTCCCTGAAAGGAAGCCTTTGGGTACAACTGAACTCCCCAGGGGAGCCTTTACGCAGCCCCACATGCAGCTGGACTCTCTGTGTTCGCTCCTTCTGAAGAAACCTAAGGACATCCCTACCCGGAATCTGAGAGGAATTGAAAATAGGACCCCAGAAATCGCGTACAAGGCCCATTTTGCCCATCAAAAATTGCCCCCAAAGGAAGCCTTTGGGTACAACTGAACTCCCCAGGGGAGCCTTTACGCAGCCCCACATGCAACTGGACTCTCTGTGTTCCCTCTTTCTGAACAGCGCTAAATATCTCCCTACCCGGAATCTAAGAGGAATTGAAAATAGGACCCCAGAAAACGTGTACAAGGCCCATTTTGCCCATCAAAAATTGCCCCCAAAGGAAGTCTTTGGGTACAACTGAACTCCCCAGGGGAGCCTTCACTTAGACCCACATGCAGCTGGACTCCTTGCTTTCGCTCTTTCTGAACAACCCTATATATCTCCCTACCCGGAATCTGGGAGAAATTGAAAATAGGTCCCCAGAAATCGCGTACAGAGCCCCTTACTCACATCAAAAATTTCCCCGAAAGGAAGCTTTTGGGTAAAACTTAACTCCCCAGGGGAGCCTTTACGCAGCCCCACATGCAACTGGACTCTCTGTGTTCACTCTTTCTTAAAAACCCTAAATACATACCTACCCGGAATCTGAGAGAAAATGAAAATAGGACCCGAGAAAATGCATACAGAGCCCCTTTCACACATCAAAAATTGCCCGCAAAGGAAGCCTTTGGGTACAACTGAACTCCCCAGGGGAGCCTTTACGCAGCCCCACATGCAACTGGACTCTCTGTGTTCGCTCTTTCTGAAGAACCCCAAATATCTCCCTATCCGGAATCTGAGAGGAATTGAAAATAGGACCCCAGAAAACGCCTACAGAGCCCCTTTTGCCCATCCAAAATTGCCCCCAAAGGAAGCCTTTGGGTACAACTGAACTCCCCAGGGGAGCCTTTACGCAGCCCCACATGCAACTGGACTCTCTGTGTTCGCTCTTTCTGAACAGCCCTAAATACAGCCCTACCTGGAATCTGAGAGGAATTGAAAATAGGACCCCAGAAAACGTGTACGTGTCCAATTTTGCCCATCAAAAATAGCCCCCAAAGGAAGCCTTTGGGTACAACTGAACTCCCCAGGGGAGCCTTCACTTAGACCCACATGCAGCTGGACTCCTTGCGTTCACTCTTTCTGAACAACCCTATATATCTCCCTAACCGGAATCTGGGAGAAATTGAAAATAGGACCCCAGAAATCGTGTACAGAGCCCCTTACTCACATCCAAAATTTCCCCCATAGGAAGCTTTTGGGTACAACTTAACTCCCCAGGGGAGCCTTTACGCAGCCCCACATGCAACTGGACTCTCTGTGTTCACTCTTTCTTAAAAACCCTAAATACATACCTACCTGGAATCTGAGAGAAAATGAAATAGGACCCCAGAAAATGCATACAGAGCCCCTTTCACACATCAAAAATTGCCCCCAAAGGAAGCCTTTGGGTACAACTGAACTCCCCAGGGGAGCCTTTACGCAGCCCCACATGCAACTGGACTCTCTGTGTTCGCGCTTTCTGAACAGCGCTAAATATCTCTCTACCCGGAATCTAAGAGGAATTGAAAATAGGACCCCAGAAAACGTATACAAGACCCATTTTGCCTATCAAAAATTGCCCCCAAAGGAAGCCTTTGGGTACAACTGAACTCCCCAGGGGAGCCTTTACGCAGCCCCACATGCAACTGGACTCTCTGTGTTCGCTCTTTCTGAAGAACCCCAAATATCTCCCTATCCGGAATCTGAGAGGAATTGAAAATAGGACCCCAGAAAACGCGTACAGAGCCCCTTTTGCCCATCAAAAATTGCCCCCAAAGGAAGCCTTTGGGTACAACTGAACTCCCCAAGGGAGCCTTTACGCAGCCCCACATGCAACTGGACTCTCTGTGTTCGCTCTTTCTGAACAGCCCTAAAGACATCCCTACCTGGAATCTGAGAGGAATTGAAAAGGGGACCCCAGAAATCGCGTACAAGGCCCATTTTGCCCATCAAAAATTGCCCCCAAAGGAAGCCTTTGGGTACAACTGAACTCCCCAGGGGAGCCTTTACGCAGCCCCACATGCAACTGGACTCTGTGTTCGCTCTTTCTGAACAGCGCTAAATATCTCCCTACCCGGAATCTAAGAGGAATTGAAAATAGGACCCCAGAAAACGTGTACAAGACCCATTTTTCCAATCAAAAATTGCCCCCAAAGGAAGTCTTTGGGTACAACTGAACTCCCCAGGGGAGCCTTCACTTAGACCCACATGCAGCTGGACTCCTTGCGTTCGCTCTTTCTGAACAACCCTATATATCTCCCTACCCGGAATCTGGGAGAAATTGAAAATGGGTCCCCAGAAATCGCGTACAGAGCCCCTTACTCACATCAAAAATTGCCCCCAAAGGAAGCCTTTGGGTACAACTGAACTCCCCAGGGGAGCCTTTACGCAGCCCCACATGCAACTGGACTCTCTGAGTTCGCTCTTTCTGAAGAACCCCAAATATCTCCCAATCCGGAATCTGAGAGGAATTGAAAATAGGACCCCAGAAAACGCCTACAGAGCCCCTTTGCCCATCAAAAATTGCCCCCAAAGGAAGCCTTTGGGTACAACTGAACTCCCCAGGGGAGCCTTTATGCAGCCCCACATGCAACTGGACTCTCTGTGTTCGCTCTTTCTGAACAGCCCTAAATACAGCCCTACCTGGAATCTGAGAGGAATTGAAAATAGGACCCCAGAAAACGTGTACAAGGCCCATTTTGCCCATCAAAAATAGCCCCCAAAGGAAGCCTTTGGGTACAACTGAACTCCCCAGGGGAGCCTTTACGCAGCCCCACATGCAACTGGACTCTCTGTGTTCGCTCTTTCTGAACAACCCTAAATACATCCCTTCCCGGAATCTGAGAGGAATTGAAAATAGGACCCCAGAAATCGCGTACAGAGCCCCTTTCACCCGTCAAAAATTTCCCCCATAGGAAGACTTTGGATACAACTGAACTCCCCAGGGGAGCCTTTACGCAGCCCCACATGCAACTGGACTCTCTGTGTTCGCTCTTTCTGAACAGCGCTAAATATCTCCCTACCCGAAATCTAAGAGGAATTGAAAATAGGACCCCAGAAAACGTGTACAAGGCCCATTTTGCCTATCAAAAATTGCCCCCAAAGGAAGCCTTTGGGTACAACTGAACTCCCCAAGGGAGCCTTTACGCAGCCCCACATGCAACTGGACTCTCTGTGTTCGCTCTTTCTGATCAGCCCTAAAGACATCCCTACCTGGAATCTGAGAGGAATTGAAAAGGGGACCCCAGAAATCGCGTACAAGGCCCATTTTGCCCATCAAAAATTGCCCCCAAAGGAAGCCTTTGGGTACAACTGAACTCCCCAGGGGAGCCTTTACGCAGCCCCACATGCAACTGGACTCTGTGTTCGCTCTTTCTGAACAGCGCTAAATATCTCCCTACCCGGAATCTAAGAGGAATTGAAAATAGGACCCCAGAAAACGTGTACAAGGCCCATTTTTCCAATCAAAAATTTCCCCCAAAGGAAGTCTTTGGGTACAACTGAACTCCCCAGGGGAGCCTTCACTTAGACCCACATGCAGCTGGACTCCTTGCGTTCGCTCTTTCTGAACAACCCTATATATCTCCCTACCCGGAATCTGGGAGAAATTGAAAATGGGTCCCCAGAAATCGCGTACAGAGCCCCTTACTCACATCAAAAATTGCCCCCAAAGGAAGCCTTTGGGTACAACTGAACTCCCCAGGGGAGCCTTTACGCAGCCCCACATGCAACTGGACTCTCTGAGTTCGCTCTTTCTGAAGAACCCCAAATATCTCCCAATCCGGAATCTGAGAGGAATTGAAAATAGGACCCCAGAAAACGCCTACAGAGCCCCTTTGCCCATCAAAAATTGCCCCCAAAGGAAGCCTTTGGGTACAACTGAACTCCCCAGGGGAGCCTTTATGCAGCCCCACATGCAACTGGACTCTCTGTGTTCGCTCTTTCTGAACAGCCCTAAATACAGCCCTACCTGGAATCTGAGAGGAATTGAAAATAGGACCCCAGAAAACGTGTACAAGGCCCATTTTGCCCATCAAAAATAGCCCCCAAAGGAAGCCTTTGGGTACAACTGAACTCCCCAGGGGAGCCTTTACGCAGCCCCACATGCAACTGGACTCTCTGTGTTCGCTCTTTCTGAACAACCCTAAATACATCCCTTCCCGGAATCTGAGAGGAATTGAAAATAGGACCCCAGAAATCGCGTACAGAGCCCCTTTCACCCGTCAAAAATTTCCCCCATAGGAAGACTTTGGATACAACTGAACTCCCCAGGGGAGCCTTTACGCAGCCCCACATGCAACTGGACTCTCTGTGTTCGCTCTTTCTGAACAGCGCTAAATATCTCCCTACCCGAAATCTAAGAGGAATTGAAAATAGGACCCCAGAAAACGTGTACAAGGCCCATTTTGCCTATCAAAAATTGCCCCCAAAGGAAGCCTTTGGGTACAACTGAACTCCCCAGGGGAGCCTTTACGCAGCCCCACATGCAACTGGACTCTCTGTGTTCGCGCTTTCTGAACAGCGCTAAATATCTCTCTGCCCGGAATCTAAGAGGAATTGAAAATAGGACCCCAGAAAACGTGTACAAGACCCATTTTGCCTATCAAAAATTGCCCCCAAAGGAAGCCTTTGGGTACAACTGAACTCCCCAGGGGAGCCTTTACGCAGCCCCACATGCAACTGGACTCTCTGTGTTCGCTCTTTCTGAAGAACCCCAAATATCTCCCTATCCAGAATCTGAGAGGAATTGAAAATAGGACCCCAGAAAACACCTACAGAGCCACTTTTGCCCATCAAAAATTGCCCCCAAAGGAAGCCTTTGGGTACAACTGAACTCCCCAGGGGAGCCTTTACGCAGCCCCACATGCAACTGGACTCTCGGTGTTCGCTCCTTCTGAAGAAACCTAAGGACATCCCTACCCGGAATCTGAGAGGAATTGAAAATAGGACCCCAGAAATCGCGTACAGAGCCCCTTTCACCCGTCAAAAATTTCCCCCAAAGGAAGCCTTTGGGTACAACTGAACTCCCCAGGGGAGCCTTTACGCAGCCCCACATGCAACTGGACTCTCTGTGTTCGCGCTTTCTGAACAGCGCTAAATATCTCTCTACCCGGAATCTAAGAGGAATTGAAAATAGGACCCCAGAAAACACGTACAGAGCCCCTTTCACCCGTCAAAAATTTCCCCCAAAGGAAGCCTTTGGGTACAACTGAACTCCCCAGGGGAGCCTTTACGCAGCCCCACATGCAACTGGACTCTCTGTGTTCGCTCTTTCTGAACAGCGCTACATATCTCCCTACCCGGAATCTAAGAGGAATTGAAAATAGGACCCCAGAAAACGTGTACAAGGCCCATTTTTCCCATCAAAAATTGCCCCCAAAGGAAGTGTTTGGGTACAACTGAACTCCCCAGGGGAGCCTTCACTTAGACCCACATGCAGCTGGACTCCTTGCGTTCGCTCTTTCTGAACAACCCTATATATCTCCCTACCCGGAATCTGGGAGAAATTGAAAATGGGTCCCCAGAAATCGCGTACAGAGCCCCTTACTCACATCAAAAATTGCCCCCAAAGGAAGCCTTTGGGTACAACTGAACTCCCCAGGGGAGCCTTTACGCAGCCCCCCATGCAACTGGACTCTCTGTGTTCGCTCTTTCTGAAGAACCCCAAATATCTCCCTATCCGGAATCTGAGAGGAATTGAAAATAGGACCCCAGAAAACGCGTACAAGGCCCATTTTGCCCATCAAAAATTGCCCCCAAAGGAAGCCTTTGGGTACAACTGAACTCCCCAGGGGAGCCTTTACGCAGCCCCACATGCAACTGGACTCTCTGTGTTCGCTCTTTCTGAACAGCCCTAAATACAGCCCTACCTGGAATCTGAGAGGAATTGAAAATAGGACCCCAGAAATCGCGTACAGAGCCCCTTTCACCCGTCAAAAATTTCCCCCAAAGGAAGCCTTTGGGTACAACTGAACTCCCCAGGGGAGCCTTTACGCAGCCCCACATGCAACTGGACTCTGTGTTCGCTCTTTCTGAACAGCGCTAAATATCTCCCTACCCGGAATCTAAGAGGAATTGAAAATAGGACCCCAGAAAACGTGTACAAGACCCATTTTTCCAATCAAAAATTGCCCCCGAAGGAAGTCTTTGGGTACAACTGAACTCCCCAGGGGAGCCTTCACTTAGACCCACATGCAGCTGGACTCCTTGCGTTCGCTCTTTCTGAACAACCCTATATATCTCCCTACCCGGAATCTGGGAGAAATTGAAAATGGGTCCCCAGAAATCGCGTACAGAGCCCCTTACTCACATCAAAAATTGCCCCCAAAGGAAGCCTTTGGGTACAACTGAACTCCCCAGGGGAGCCTTTACGCAGCCCCACATGCAACTGGACTCTCTGTGTTCGCTCTTTCTGAAGAACCCCAAATATCTCCCTACCCGGAATCTAAGAGGAATTGAAAATAGGACCCCAGAAAACGTGTACAAGGCCCATTTTTCCCATCAAAAATTGCCCCCAATGGAAGCCTTTGGGTACAACTGAACTCCCCAAGGGAGCCTTTACGCAGCCCCACATGCAACTGGACTCTCTGTGTTCGCTCTTTCTGAACAGCGCTAAATATCTCCCTGCCCGGAATCTAAGAGGAATTGAAAATAGGACCCCAGAAAACGTGTACAAGGCCCATTTTTCCAATCAAAAATTTCCCCCAAAGGAAGTCTTTGGGTACAACTGAACTCCCCAGGGGAGCCTTCACTTAGACCCACATGCAGCTGGACTCCTTGCGTTCGCTCTTTCTGAACAACCCTATATATCTCCCTACCCGGAATCTGGGAGAAATTGAAAATGGGTCCCCAGAAATCGCGTACAGAGCCCCTTACTCACATCAAAAATTGCCCCCAAAGGAAGCCTTTGGGTACAACTGAACTCCCCAGGGGAGCCTTTACGCAGCCCCACATGCAACTGGACTCTCTGTGTTCGCTCTTTCTGAAGAACCCCAAATATCTCCCAATCCGGAATCTGAGAGGAATTGAAAATAGGACCCCAGAAAACGTGTACAAGGCCCATTTTGCCCATCAAAAATTGCCCCCAAAGGAAGTCTTTGGGTACAACTGAACTCCCCAGGGGAGCCTTCACTTAGACCCACATGCAGCTGGACTCCTTGCGTTCGCTCTTTCTGAACAACCCTATATATCTCCCTACCCGGAATCTGGGAGAAATTGAAAATGGGTCCCCAGAAATCGCGTACAGAGCCCCTTACTCACATCAAAAATTGCCCCCAAAGGAAGCCTTTGGGTACAACTGAACTCCCCAGGGGAGCCTTTACGCAGCCCCACATGCAACTGGACTCTCTGTGTTCGCTCTTTCTGAAGAACCCCAAATATCTCCCTATCCGGAATCTGAGAGGAATTGAAAATAGGACCCCAGAAAACGTGTACAAGGCCCATTTTGCCCATCAAAAATTGTCCCAAAGGAAGCCTTTGGGTACAACTGAACTCCCCAGGGGAGCCTTTACGCAGCCCCACATGCAACTGGACTCTCTGTGTTCGCTCTTTCTGAACAGCCCTAAATACAGCCCTACCTGGAATCTGAGAGGAATTGAAAATAGGACCCCAGAAATCGCGTACAGAGCCCCTTTCACCCGTCAAAAATTTCCCCCAAAGGAAGCCTTTGGGTACAACTGAACTCCCCAGGGGAGCCTTCACTTAGACCCACATGCAGCTGGACTCCTTGCGTTCACTCTTTCTGAACAACCCTATATATCTCCCTAACCGGAATCTGGTAGAAATTGAAAATAGGACCCCAGAAATCGCGTACAGAGCCCCTTACTCACATCAAAAATTTCCCCCATAGGAAGCTTTTGGGTACAACTTAACTCCCCAGGGGAGCCTTTACGCAGCCCCACATGCAACTGGACTCTCTGTGTTCACTCTTTCTTAAAAACCCTAAATACATACCTACCTGGAATCTGAGAGAAAATGAAAATAGGACCCCAGAAAATGCATACAGAGCCCCTTTCACACATCAAAAATTGCCCCCAAAGGAAGCCTTTGGGTACAACTGAACTCCCCAGGGGAGCCTTTACGCAGCCCCACATGCAACTGGACTCTGTGTTCGCTCTTTCTGAACAGCGCTAAATATCTCCCTACCCGGAATCTGAGAGGAATTGAAAATAGGACCCCAGAAAACGTGTACAAGACCCATTTTTCCAATCAAAAATTGCCCCCAAAGGAAGTCTTTGGGTACAACTGAACTCCCCAGGGGAGCCTTCACTTAGACCCACATGCAGCTGGACTCCTTGCGTTCGCTCTTTCTGAACAACCCTATATATCTCCCTACCCGGAATCTGGGAGAAATTGAAAATGGGTCCCCAGAAATCGCGTACAGAGCCCCTTACTCACATCAAAAATTGCCCCCAAAGGAAGCCTTTGGGTACAACTGAACTCCCCAGGGGAGCCTTTACGCAGCCCCACATGCAACTGGACTCTCTGTGTTCGCTCTTTCTGAAGAACCCCAAATATCTCCCTACCCGGAATCTAAGAGGAATTGAAAATAGGACCCCAGAAAACGTGTGCAAGGCCCATTTTTCCCATCAAAAATTGCCCCCAATGGAAGCCTTTGGGTACAACTGAACTCCCCAAGGGAGCCTTTACGCAGCCCCACATGCAACTGGACTCTCTGTGTTCGCTCTTTCTGAACAGCGCTAAATATCTCCCTACCCGGAATCTAAGAGGAATTGAAAATAGGACCCCAGAAAACGTGTACAAGGCCCATTTTTCCAATCAAAAATTTCCCCCAAAGGAAGTCTTTGGGTACAACTGAACTCCCCAGGGGAGCCTTCACTTAGACCCACATGCAGCTGGACTCCTTGCGTTCGCTCTTTCTGAACAACCCTATATATCTCCCTACCCGGAATCTGGGAGAAATTGAAAATGGGTCCCCAGAAATCGCGTACAGAGCCCCTTACTCACATCAAAAATTGCCCCCAAAGGAAGCCTTTGGGTACAACTGAACTCCCCAGGGGAGCCTTTACGCAGCCCCACATGCAACTGGACTCTCTGTGTTCGCTCTTTCTGAAGAACCCCAAATATCTCCCAATCCGGAATCTGAGAGGAATTGAAAATAGGACCCCAGAAAACGTGTACAAGGCCCATTCTGCCCATCAAAAATTGCCCCCAAAGGAAGTCTTTGGGTACAACTGAACTCCCCAGGGGAGCCTTCACTTAGACCCACATGCAGCTGGACTCCTTGCGTTCGCTCTTTCTGAACAACCCTATATATCTCCCTACCCGGAATCTGGGAGAAATTGAAAATGGGTCCCCAGAAATCGCGTACAGAGCCCCTTACTCACATCAAAAATTGCCCCCAAAGGAAGCCTTTGGGTACAACTGAACTCCCCAGGGGAGCCTTTACGCAGCCCCACATGCAACTGGACTCTCTGTGTTCGCTCTTTCTGAAGAACCCCAAATATCTCCCTATCCGGAATCTGAGAGGAATTGAAAATAGGACCCCAGAAAACGTGTACAAGGCCCATTTTGCCCATCAAAAATTGCCCCAAAGGAAGCCTTTGGGTACAACTGAACTCCCCAGGGGAGCCTTTACGCAGCCCCACATGCAACTGGACTCTCTGTGTTCGCTCTTTCTGAACAGCCCTAAATACAGCCCTACCTGGAATCTGAGAGGAATTGAAAATAGGACCCCAGAAATCGCGTACAGAGCCCCTTTCACCCGTCAAAAATTTCCCCCAAAGCAAGCCTTTGGGTACAACTGAACTCCCCAGGGGAGCCTTTACGCAGCCCCACATGCAACTGGACTCTCTGTGTTCGCTCTTTCTGAACAGCCCTAAAAACAGCCCTACGTGGAATCTGAGAGGAATTGAAAATAGGACCCCAGAAAACGTGTACAAGACCCATTTTGCCTATCAAAAATTGCCCCCAAAGGAAGCCTTTGGGTACAACTGAACTCCCCAGGTAAGCCTTTACGCAGCCCCACATGCAACTGGACTCTCTGTGTTCGCTCTTTCTGAAGAACCCCAAATATCTCCCTATCCGGAATCTGAGAGGAATTGAAAATAGGACCCCAGAAAACGTGTACAAGGCCCATTTTTCCCATCAAAAATTGCCCCCAATGGAAGTCTTTGGGTATAACTGAACTCCCCAGGGGAGCCTTCACTTAGACCTACATGCAGCTGCACTCCTTGCTTTCGCTCTTTCTGAACAACCCTATATATCTCCCTACCCGGAATCTGGGAGAAATTGAAAACAGGTCCCCAGAAATCGCGTACAGAGCCCCTTACTCACATCAAACATTTCCCCGAAAGGAAGCTTTTGGGTAAAACTTAACTCCCCAGGGGAGCCTTTACGCAGCCCCACATGCAACTGGACTCTCTGTGTTCACTCTTTCTTAAAAACCCTAAATACATACCTACCCGGAATCTGAGAGAAAATGAAAATAGGACCCGAGAAAATGCATACAGAGCCCCTTTCACACATCAAAAATTGCCCGCAAAGGAAGCCTTTGGGTACAACTGAACTCCCCAGGGGAGCCTTTACGCAGCCCCACATGCAACTGGACTCTCTGTGTTCGCTCTTTCTGAAGAACCCCAAATATCTCCCTATCCGGAATCTGAGAGGAATTGAAAATAGGACCCCAGAAAACGCCTACAGAGCCCCTTTTGCCCATCAAAAATTGCCCCCAAAGGAAGCCTTTGGGTACAACTGAACTCCCCAGGGGAGCCTTTACGCAGCCCCACATGCAACTGGACTCTCTGTGTTCGCTCTTTCTGAACAGCCCTAAATACAGCCCTACCTGGAATCTGAGAGGAATTGAAAATAGGACCCCAGAAAACGTGTACGAGTCCCATTTTGCCCATCAAAAATAGCCCCCAAAGTAAGCCTTTGGGTACAACTGAACTCCCCAGGGGAGCCTTTACGCAGCCCCACATGCAACTGGACTCTCTGTGTTCGCTCTTTCTGAACAGCGCTAAATATCTCCCTACCCGGAATCTGAGAGGAATTGAAAATAGGACCCCAGAAAACGTGTACAAGGCCCCTTTCAACCATCAAAAATTGCCCCCAAAGGAAGCCTTTGGGTACAACTGAACTCCCCAGGGGAGCCTTCACTTAGACCCACATGCAGCTGGACTCCTTGCGTTCACTCTTTCTGAACAACCCTATATATCTCCCTACCCGGAATCTGGGAGAAATTGAAAATAGGACCCCAGAAATCGCGTACAGAGCCCCTTACTCACATCAAAAATTTCCCCAAAAGGAAGCTTTTGGGTACAACTTAACTCCCCAGGGGAGCCTTTACGCAGCCCCACATGCAACTGGACTATCTGTGTTCACTCTTTCTAAAAAACCCTAAATACATACCCACCTGGAATCTGAGAGAAAATGAAAATAGGACCCCAGAAAATGCATACAGAGCCCCTTTCACACATCAAAAATGCCCCCAAAGGATGCCTTTGGGAACAACTGAACTCCCCAGGGGAGCCTTTACGCAGCCCCACATGCAACTGGACTCTCTGTGTTCGCTCTTTCTGAACAGCCCTAAATACAGCCCTACCTGGAATCTCAGAGGAATTGAAAATAGGTCCTCAGAAATCGTGTTCAGAGCCCCTTTCGCCCATCAAATATTACCCCGAAAGGAAGCCTTTGGGTACAACTGAACTCCCCAGGGGAGCCTTGACTCAGCACCACATGCAACTGGACTCTCTGTGTTCGCTCTTTCTGAACAATGCTAAATATCTCCCTAACCGTAATCTGAGATGAATTTAAAATAAGACCCCAGAAAACGCGTACAGAGCCCCTTTTCCCCATCAAAAATTGCCCCCAAAGGAAGTCTTTGGGTACAACTGAACTCCCCAGGGGAGCCTTCACGCAGCCCCACATGCAGCTGGACTCTCTGTGTTCGCTCTTTCTGAACAACCCTAAATATCTCCCCAACCGAGGAGTTGAAAATAGGAGAGGACTTGAAAATAGGACCCCAGAAATCGCGTACAGAGCCCCTTCCGCATATCAAAAACGGCCCCGAAAAGAAGCCTTTGGGTACAACAGAACTCCCCAGAGGAGCCTTTACCAAGCCCGACATGCAACTTGACTGTGTTCACTCTTTCTTAAAAACCCTAAATACATCCCTACCCGGAATCTGAGAGGAAATGAAAATAAGACCCCAGAAAACGCGTACAGAGCCCCTTTCAACCATCAAAAATGCCCCCAAAGGAAGCCTTTGGGTACAACTGAACTCCCCAGGGGAGCCTTTACGCAGCCCCACATGCAACTGGACTCTCTGTGTTCACACTTTATGAACAACCCTAAATACATCCCTACCCGGAATCTGAGAGGAATTGAAAATAGGACCCCAGAAAATGCGTACAAGGCCCATTTTGCCCATTAAAAATTGCCCCCAAAGGAAGCCTTTGGGTACAACTGAACTCCCCAGGGGAGCCTTTACGCAGCCCCACATGCAACTGGACTCTCTGTGTTCGCTCTTTCTGAAGAACCCTGAAGACATCCCTACCCGGAATCTGAGAGGAATTGAAAATAGGACCCCAGAAATCGCGTACAGAGCCCCTTTCAACCATCAAAAATTGCCCCAAAAGCAAGCCTTTGGGTACAACTGAATTCCCCAGGGGAGCCTTTACGCAGCCTCACATGCAACTGGACTCTCTGTGTTCGCTGTTTCTGAACAAAGCTAAATACAGCTCTACCAGGAATCTTAAAGGAATTGAAAATAGGACCGCAGAAAATGTGTACAAGGCCCATTTTGCACATCAAAAATATCCCCAAAGGAAGCCTTTGGGTACAGCTGAACTACCCAGGGCAGCCTTTACGCAGCCCGACATGCAACTGGATTCTCAGAGTTAACTCTTTCTTAAAAACTCTAAGTACATCCCTACCCGGAATCTGAGAGAATTGAAAATAAGGCCCCAGAAATGGCGTACAGAGCCCCTTTCACCCTTGAAAAATTGCCCCCAAAGGAAGCCTTTGGGAACAACTGAACTCCCCAGGGGAGCCTTTACGCAGCCCCACATGCAACTGGACTCTCTGTGTTCGAACTTTCTGAACAACCCCAAATATCTCCCTACCCGGAATCTGAGAGGAATTGAAAATAGGACCCCAGAAAACGCGTACAGAGCCCCTTTCACCCATCAAAAATTGCCCCCAAAGGAAGCCTTTGGGTACAAATGAACTCCCCAGGGGAGCCTTTACGCAGCCCCACATGCTACTGGACTCTCTGTGTTCGCTCTTTCTGAACAACCCTAAAGGCATCCCTACCCGGAATCTGAGAGGAATTGAAAATAGGACCCCAGAAATCGCGTACAGAGCCCCTTTCACCCATCAAAAATTTCCCCCAAAGGAAGCCTTTGGGTACAACTGAACTCCCCAGGGGAGCATTTACGCCCCTGGGCGTAAATGGTTGGGGAGATATTTAGGGTTGTTCAGAAAGAGCGAACACAGAGAGTCCAGCTGCATGTGGGGCTGCGTAAAGGCACCCCTGGGGAGTTCAGTTGTACCCAAAGGCTTGCTTTTTGGGCAATTTTTGCTGGTTGAAAGGGGCTCTGTACGCGTTTTCTGGGGTCCTATTTTCAATTCCTCTCACATTCCGAGAAGGGATGTCCTTTTTTTATTTTTAAGAGAGTTAACACTGAGAGTCCAGTTGCATGTTGGGCTGCGTAAAGGCTCCCCTGGGGCGTTCAGTTGTACCCAAAGACTTCCTTTGGGGGCAATTTTTGATGTGCGTAAGGGGCTCTGTACGCGTTTTCTGGGGTCCTATTTTAAATTCCTCTCAGATTCCTTGTAGGGAGATATTTGGGGTTGTTCAGAAAGAGCGAACACAGAGAGTCCAGTTGCATGTGGGGCTGCCTAAAGGCTCCCCTGGGGAGTACAGTTGTACACGAAGGCTAACTTTGGGGGCAATTTTTGATGGGTGAAAGGGGCTCAGTACGCGTTTTCTGGGGTCCTATTTTCATTTCTCTCAGATTCCGGGTAGGGATGTACTTAGGGTTTTTAAGAAAGAGTTAACACTGAGAGTCCAGTTGCATGTCGGGCTGCATGAAGGCTCCCCTGGGGAGTTCAGTTGTACCCAAAGGCTTCCTTTCGGGGCATTTTTTGATAAGCGAAAGGGGCTCTATACATGATTTCCGGGGACCTATTTTCAATTCCTCTCAGATTCCAGGTAGGGCTGTATTTACGGCTGTTCAGAAAGAGCGAACACAGAGAGTCCAGTTGCATGTGGGGCTGCGTAAAGGTTCCCCTGGGGAGTTCAGTTGTACCCAAAGACTTCCTTTGGGGGCAATTTTTGATGTGCGTAAGGGGCTCTGTACGCGTTTTCTGGGGTCCTATTTTAAATTCCTCTCAGATTCCTTGTAGGGAGATATTTGGGGTTGTTCAGAAAGAGCGAACACAGAGAGTCCAGTTGCATGTGGGGCTGCGTAAAGGCTCCCCTGGGGAGTTCAGTTGTTCCCAAAGGCTTCCTTTGGGGGCAATTTTTGATGGGTGAAAGGGGCTTTGTATGCGTTTTCTGGGGTCCTAATTTAAATTCCTCTCACATTCCGGTTTGGGATGTATTTAGGGTTGTTCAGAAAGAGCGAACACAGAGAGTCCAGTTTCATGTGGGGCTGCGTAAAGGCTCCCCTGGGGAGTTCAGTTGTACCCAAAGGCTTCCTTTCAGGGAAATTTTTGATGGGTGAAAGGGGCTCTCTACGTGATTTCTATGGTCATATTTTCAATTCCTCTCACATTCCGGGAAGGGATGTAGTTAGGGTTGTTCAGAAAGAGCGAACACAGAGAGTCCAGTTGCATGTGGGGCTGCGTAAAGGCTCCCCTGGGGAGTTCAGTTGTACCCAAAGGCTTCCTTTCAGGGCAATTTTTGATGGGTGAAAGTGGCTCTATACGTGATTTCTGGGATCATATTTTCAATTCCTCTCAGATTCCTGTTAGGGATGTATTTAGGGTTGTTCAGAAAGAGCGAACAGAGAGATTCCAGTTGCATGTGGGGCTGCGTAAGGGCTCCCCTGGGGAGTTCAGTTGTTCCCAAAGGCTTCCTTTCGGGGCGATTTTTGATGGGTGAAAGGGGCTCTGTAAGTGATTTCTGGGGTCATATTTACAATTCCTCTCAGATTCCGGGAAGGGGTGTATTTAGGGTTGTTCAGAAAGAGCGAACACAGAGAGTCCAGTTGCATGTGGGGTTGCGTAAAGGATCCCCTGGGGAGTTCAGTTGTTCCCAACGGCTTCCTTTGAGGGCGATATTTGATGGGTGAAAAGGTCTTTGTATGCGTTTTCTGGTGTCCTATTTTAAATTCCTCTCACATTCCGAGAAGGGATGTATTTAGGGTTGTTCAGAAAGAGCGAACACAGAGAGTCCAGTTGCATGTGGGGCTGCGTAAAGGCTCCCCTGGGGAGTTAAGTTGTACCCAAAGGCTTCCTTTGGGGGCAATTTTTGATGGGTGAAAGGGGCTCTGAACGTGATTTCTATGGTCATATTTTCAATTCCTCTCACATTCCAGGAAGGGATGTATTTAGGGTTGTTCAGAAAGAGCGAACACAGAGAGTCCAGTTGCATGTGGGGCTGCGTAAAGACACCCCTGGGGAGTTCAGTTGTACCCAAAGGCTTCCTTTGGGGGCAATTTTTGATGGGTGAAAGGGGCTCTGTACACGTTTTCCAGGGTCCTATTTTAAATTCCTCTCAGATTCTCACTTTTTGCCCAACCCCCAGGAGGGTTAGAGAGAGGTCCGATGCTGTGCGACTGCTGCTCAGCAGTAGACACAACACTGGTGTGATAACACTGCTGTTCCAGCTACAAGTGCAGAGTACAGCACTGTATGGGCTGCTGCAGGGAAAGTTAACATTCCAGCCAGACCCAGTACACATGCCTAACCGGAATCTGAGAGGAATTGAAAATATGACCCCAGAAATCACGTACAGAGCCCCTTTCACCCATCAAAAATTGCCCCCAAAGGAAGCCTTTGGGTACAACTGAACTCCCCCGGGGAGCCTTTACGCAGCCCCACATGCAACTGGACTCTCTGTGTTCGCTCTTTCTGAACAACCCTAAATACATCCCTAACCGGAATCTGAGAGCAATTGAAAATATGATCCCAGAAATCACGTACAGAGCCACTTTCACCCATCAAAAATTGCCCTGAAAGGAAGCCTTTGGGTACAACTGAACTCCCCAGGGGAGCCTTTACGCAGCCCCACATGCAACTGGACTCTCTGTGTTCGCTCTTTCTGAACAACCTTAAATACATCCCTTCTCGGAATGTGAGAGGAATTTAAAATAGGACCCCAGAAAACGCATACAAAGCCCCTTTCACCCATCAAAAATTGCCCCCAAAGGAAGCCTTTGGGTACAACTGAACTCCCCAGGGGAGCCTTTACGCAGCCCCACATGCAACTGGACTCTCTCTGTTCGCTCTTTCTGAACAACACTAAATAAATCTCTTCTCGGAATGTGAGAGGAATTTAAAATAGGACACCAGAAAACGCATACAAAGCCCCTTTCACCCATCAAAACTTGCCCCCAAAGGAAGCCTTTGGGTACAACTGAACTCCCCAGGGGAGCCTTTACGCAGCCCCACATGCAACTGGACTCTCTGTGTTCGCTCTTTCTGAACAAGCCTAAATACATCCCTAACCGGAATCTGAGAGGAATTGAAAATATGATCCCAGAAATCACATACAAAGCCCCTTTCACCCATCAAAAATTACCCTGAAAGGAAGCCTTTGGGTACAACTGAACTCCCCAGGGGAGCCTTTACGCAGCCCCACATGCAACTGGACTCTCTGTGTTCACTCTTTCTGAACAACCCTAAATATTTCCCTACCCGGAATCTGAGAGGAATTTAAAATAGGACCCCAGAAAACGCATACAAAGCCCCTTTCACCCATCAAAATTTGCCCCCAAAGGAAGCCTTTGGGTACAACTGAACTCCCCAGGGGAGCCTTTACGCAGCCCCACATGCAACTGGACTCTCTGTGTTCGCTCTTTCTGAACAAGCCTAAATGCATCCCTAACCGGAATCTGAGAGCAATTGAAAATATGATCCCAGAAATCACATACAAAGCCCCTTTCACCCATCAAAAATTTCCCTGAAAGGAAGCCTTTGGGTACAACTGAACTCCCCAGGTAAGCCTTTACGCAGCCCCACATGCAACTGGACTCTCTGTGTTCGCTCTTTCTGAACAAGCCTAAATACATCCCTAACCGGAATCTGAGAGGAATTGAAAATATGATCCCAGAAATCACATACAAAGCCCCTTTCACCCATCAAAAATTACCCTGAAAGGAAGCCTTTGGGTACAACTGAACTCCCCAGGGGAGCCTTTACGCAGCCCCACATGCAACTGGACTCTCTGTGTTCGCTCTTTCTGAACAACCCTAAATATTTCCCTACCCGGAATCTGAGAGGAATTTAAAATAGGACCCCAGAAAACACATACAAAGCCCCTTTCACCCATCAAAACTTGCCCCCAAAGGAAGCCTTTGGGTACAACTGAACTCCCCAGGGGAGCCTTTACGCAGCCCCACATGCAACTGGACTCTCTGTGTTCGCTCTTTCTGAACAACCCTAAAGACATCCCTACCCAGAATCTGAGAGGAAATTGAAAATAGGACCCCAGAAATCGCGTACAGAGCCCCTTTCACCCATCAAAAATTGCCCCCAAAGGAAGCCTTTGGGTACAACTGAACTCCCCAGGGGAGCCTTTACGCAGCCCCACATGCAACTGGACTCTCTGTGTTCGCTCTTTCTGAAGAACCCCAAATATCTCCCTATCCTGAATCTGAGAGGAATTGAAAATAGGACCCCAGAAAACGTGTACAAGGCCCATTTGCCCATCAAAAATTGCCCCCAAAGGAAGCCTTTGGGTACAACTGAACTCCCCAGGGGAGTCTTTACGCAGCCCCACATGCAACTGGACTGTCTGTGTTCGCTCTTTCTGAACAGCGCTAAATATCTCCCTACCCGGAATCTAAGAGGAATTGAAAATAGGACCCCAGAAAACGTGTACAAGGCCCATTTTGCCTATCAAAAATTGCCCCCAAAGGAAGCCTCTGGGTACAACTGAACTCCCCAGGGGAGCCTTTACGCAGCCCCACATGCAACTGGACTCTCTGTGTTCGCTCTTTCTGAACAACCCTATATATCTCCCTACCTGGAATCTGAGAGGAATTGAAAATAGGACCCCAGAATACGCGTACAGAGCCCCTTTCGCCCATCAAAAATTGCCCCCAAAGGAAGCCTTTGGGTACAACTGAACTCCCCAGGGGAGCCTTTACGCATCCCCACATGCAAATGGACTCTCTGTGTTCGCTTTTTCTGAACAGCCCTAAATACAGCCCTACCTGGAATCAGAGAGGAACTGAAAATAGGACCCAGAAAACGTGTACAAGGCCCATTTTGCCCATCAAAAATTGCCCCCAAAGGAAGCCTTTGGGTACAACTTAACTCCCCAGGGGAGTCTTTACGCAGCCCCACATGCAGCTGGACTCTCTGTGTTCGCTCTTTCTGAACAACCCTAAAGACATCCCTACCCGGAATCTGAGAGGAAATTGAAAATAGGACCCCAGAAATCGCATACAGAGCCCCTTTCACCCATCAAAAATTGCCCCCAAAGGAAGCCTTTGGGTACAACTGAACTCCCCAGGGGAGCCTTTACGCAGCCCCACATGCAACTGGACTCTCTGTGTTCGCTTTTTCTGAACAACCCTATATATCCCACTACCCGGAATCTGAGAGAAATTGAAAATACGACCCCAGAAATCACGTACATAGCCCCTTACGCACATCAAAAATTGCCCCAAAAGAAAGCTTTTGGGTACAACTGAACTCCCCAGGGGAGCCTTTAGGCAGCCCCACATGCAGCTGGACTCTCTGTGTTCGCTCTTTCTGAACAACCCTAAATACATCCCTATCCTGAATCTGAGAATAATTGAAAATAGGACCCCAGAAAATGCGTACAGCGCCCATTTTGCCCATCAATAATTGCCCCCAAAGGAAGCCTTTGGGTACGGCTGAACTCCCCAGGGGAGCCTTTACGCAGCCCCACATGCAACTGGACTCTCTGTGTTCGCTCTTTCTGAACAGCGCTAAATATCTCCCTATCCGGAATCTGAAAGGAATTGAAAATAGGACCCCAGAAAACGTGTACAAGACCCATTTTGCCTATCAAAAATTTCCCCCAAATGAAGCCTTTGGGTACAACTGAACTCCCCAGGGGAGCCTTTACGCAGCCCCCGATGCAACTGGACTCTCTGTGTTCGCTCTTTCTGAAGAACCACAAATATCTCCCTATCCGGAATCTGAGAGGAATTGAAAATAGGACCCCAGAAAACGTGTACAAGGCCCATTTTGCCCATCAAAAATTGCCCCCAAAGGAAGCCTTTGGGTACAACTGAACTCCCCAGGGGAGCCTTTAGGCAGCCCCACATGCAGCTGGACTCTCTGTGTTCGCTTTTTCTGAACAGCCCTAAATACAGCCGTACCTGGAATTTGAGAGGAATTGAAAATAGAACCCCAGAAAACGTGTACAAGGCCTATTTTGCCCATCAAAAATTGCCCCCAAAGGAAGTCTTTGGGTACAACTGAACTCCCCAGGGGAGCATTCACTTAGCCCCACATGCAGCTGGACTCCTTGCGTTCGCTCTTTCTGAACAATCCTATATATCTCCCTACCCGGAATCTGAGAGAAATTGAAAATAGGACCCCAGAAATCGCGTACAGAGCCCCTTACGCACATCAAAAATTGCCCCGAAAGAAAGCTTTTGGGTACAACTTAACTCCCCAGGGGACCCTTTACGCAGCCCCACATGCAACTGGACTCTCTGTGTTCACTCTTTCTTAAAAACCCTGAATACATACCTACCCGGAATCTGAGAGAAAATGAAAATAGGACCCCAGAAAATGCATACAGAGCCCCTTTCACACATCAAAAATTGCCCCCAAAGGAAGCCTTTGGGTACAACTGAACTCCCCAGGGGAGCCTTTACGCAGCCCAACATGCAACTGGACTCTCTGTGTTCACTCTTTCTTAAAAACCCTAAATACATACCTACCCGGAATATGAGAGAAAATGAAAATAGGACCCCAGAAAATGCATACAGAGCCCCTTTCACACATCAAAAATTGCCCCCAAAGGAAGCCTTTGGGTACAACTGAACTCCCCAGGGGAGCCTTTACGCAGCCCCACATGCAACTGGACTCTCTGTGTTCGCTTTTTCTGAACAGCCCTAAATACAGCCCTACCTGTAATCTGAGATGAATTGAAAATAGGACCCCAGAAAACATGTACGAGGCCCATTTTACCCATCAAAAATTACCCCCAAAGGAAGCCTTTGGGTACAACTGAACTCCCCAGGGGAGCCTTTACGCAGCCCCCCATGCAACTGGACTCTCTGTGTTCGCTCTTTCTGAACAACCCTAAAGACATCTCTACCCGGAATCTGAGAGGAAATGAAAATAGGACCCCAGAAAACATGTACGAGGCCCATTTTGCCCATCAAAAATTGCCCCCAAAGGAAGCCTTTGGGTACAACTGAACTCCCCAGGGGAGCCTTTACGCATCCCCACATGCAAATGGACTCTCTGTGTTCGCTTTTTCTGAACAGCCCTAAATACAGCCCTACCTGGAATCAGAGAGGAACTGAAAATAGGACCCAGAAAACGTGTACAAGGCCCATTTTGCCTATCAAAAATTGCCCCCAAAGGAAGCCTTTGGGTACAACTGAACTCCCCAGGGGAGCCTTTACGCAGCCCCACATGCAACTGGACTCTCTGTGTTCGCTTTTTCTGAACAACCCTATATATCTCCCTACCTGGAATCTGAGAGGAATTGAAAATAGGACCCCAGAATACGCGTACAGAGCCCCTTTCGCCCATCAAAAATTGCCCCCAAAGGAAGCCTTTGGGTACAACTTAACTCCCCAGGGGAGCCTTTACGCAGCCCCACATGCAAATGGACTCTCTGTGTTCGCTTTTTCTGAACAGCCCTAAATACAGCCCTACCTGGAATCAGAGAGGAACTGAAAATAGGACCCAGAAAACGTGTACAAGGCCCATTTTGCCCATCAAAAATTGCCCCCAAAGGAAGCCTTTGGGTACAACTTAACTCCCCAG
The DNA here is from genome assembly GCA_036873955.1 of Mergus octosetaceus. Classification (NCBI taxonomy): domain Eukaryota; kingdom Metazoa; phylum Chordata; class Aves; order Anseriformes; family Anatidae; genus Mergus; species Mergus octosetaceus. Next base: position 71,958,284 of record CM072284.1, on the reverse strand, counting down.
GGGAGTCTTTACGCAGCCCCACATGCAGCTGGACTCTCTGTGTTCGCTCTTTCTGAACAACCCTAAAGACATCCCTACCCGGAATCTGAGAGGAAATTGAAAATAGGACCCCAGAAATCGCATACAGAGCCCCTTTCACCCATCAAAAATTGCCCCCAAAGGAAGCCTTTGGGTACAACTGAACTCCCCAGGGGAGCCTTTAGGCAGCCCCACATGCAGCTGGACTCTCTGTGTTCGCTCTTTCTGAACAACCCTAAATACATCCCTATCCTGAATCTGAGAATAATTGAAAATAGGACCCCAGAAAATGCGTACAACGCCCATTTTGCCCATCAATAATTGCCCCCAAAGGAAGCCTTTGGGTACGGCTGAACTCCCCAGGGGAGCCTTTACGCAGCCCCACATGCAACTGGACTCTCTGTGTTCGCTCTTTCTGAACAGCGCTAAATATCTCCCTATCCGGAATCTGAGAGGAATTGAAAATAGGACCCCAGAAAACGTGTACAAGACCCATTTTGCCTATCAAAAATTGCCCCCAAAGGAAGCCTTTGGGTACAACTGAACTCCCCAGGGGAGCCTTTACGCAGCCCCACATGCAACTGGACTCTCTGTGTTCGCTCTTTCTGAACAATCCTAAATACATGCTGTGGTAGTTTTAGCATGCTGGGCAGCTAAACCCCACAACCGCTCTCTCACTCCCCCTCTTCTTAGATGAGGAGGGGGAGAAGTAAAGCAAAGAATGACTCACGGGTTGAGATAAGGATAATTTAATTAAAGCGAAATAATAATAATAATTAAATAAAGATTAGTATGATCTAAACAATTTAAATAATTAATGATTATTATGATCTAAACAATTTAACTAAAGGGAAATAAAAATGGAAAGGGGAAAAGGGAGGGGGAAAGGGAAAATAAAAAGAGGGGAGGAAAACAAACAAAATAAATGAAAACTATGTGGAAGTACAGAGGAAAGAAATTACTCTCTACTTCCCACAAATGAGCGATGATTGACCACGTCCTTGAAGCAGGGCCTCAACGCACGTAGCTGGTGTTCGGGAGGAGGACCGACGTTTTCACAACGAGAGCCCACCCCTCCCCTCTTCTTCCTGTTTCCACCTTTTATTGCTGAGTGTGACATCACATGGTATGGAATATCCCGTTGGTTGGTTTAGGTCAGCTGCCCTGGTGATGTTTCTCTTCTCACTTTTTGCCCAACCCCCAGGAGGGTTAGAGAGAGGTCCGATGCTGTGCGACTGCTGCTCAGCAGTAGACACAACACTGGTGTGATAACACTGCTGTTCCAGCTACAAGTGCAGAGTACAGCACTGTATGGGCTGCTGCAGGGAAAGTTAACATTCCAGCCAGACCCAGTACACATGCCTAACCGGAATCTGAGAGGAATTGAAAATATGACCCCAGAAATCACGTACAGAGCCCCTTTCACCCATCAAAAATTGCCCCCAAAGGAAGCCTTTGGGTACAACTGAACTCCCCCGGGGAGCCTTTACGCAGCCCCACATGCAACTGGACTCTCTGTGTTCGCTCTTTCTGAACAACCCTAAATACATCCCTAACCGGAATCTGAGAGCAATTGAAAATATGATCCCAGAAATCACGTACAGAGCCACTTTCACCCATCAAAAATTGCCCTGAAAGGAAGCCTTTGGGTACAACTGAACTCCCCAGGGGAGCCTTTACGCAGCCCCACATGCAACTGGACTCTCTGTGTTCGCTCTTTCTGAACAACCTTAAATACATCCCTTCTCGGAATGTGAGAGGAATTTAAAATAGGACCCCAGAAAACGCATACAAAGCCCCTTTCACCCATCAAAAATTGCCCCCAAAGGAAGCCTTTGGGTACAACTGAACTCCCCAGGGGAGCCTTTACGCAGCCCCACATGCAACTGGACTCTCTCTGTTCGCTCTTTCTGAACAACACTAAATAAATCTCTTCTCGGAATGTGAGAGGAATTTAAAATAGGACACCAGAAAACGCATACAAAGCCCCTTTCACCCATCAAAACTTGCCCCCAAAGGAAGCCTTTGGGTACAACTGAACTCCCCAGGGGAGCCTTTACGCAGCCCCACATGCAACTGGACTCTCTGTGTTCGCTCTTTCTGAACAATGCAAAATATCTCCCTAACTGGAATGTGAAGGAATTTAAAATAAGACTCCAGAAAAGGCGTACAGAGTCCCCTTTCAACCATCAAACATTGCCCCCAAAGGAAGTCTTTGGGTACAACTGAACTCCCCAGGGGAGCCTTTACGCAGCCCCACATGCAACTGGACTCTCTGTGTTCACTCTTTCTGAACAACCCTAAATACAGCACTACCCGGAATCTGAGAGGAATTGAAAATAGGACCCCAGAAAACATGTACAAGGCCCATTTTGCCCATCAAAATTTGCCCCCAAAGGAAGCCTTTGGGTACAACTGAACTCCCCAGGGGAGCCTTTACCCAGCCCGACATGCAACTGGACTGTGTTCACTCTTTCTTAAAAACCCTAAATACATCCCCACCCGGAATCAGAGAGGAAATGAAAATAGGACCCCAGAGAAGGTGTACAGAGCCCTTTTCAACCATCAAAAATTGCCACCAAAGGAAGCCTTTGGGTACAACTGAACTCCCCAGGGGAGCCTTTACGCAGCCCCACATGCAACTGGACTCTCTGTGTTCGCTCTTTCTGAACAGCCCTAAATACAGCCCTACCTGGAATCTGAGAGGAATTGAAAATAGGTCCCCGGAAATCATGTATAGAGCCCCTTTCGCCCATCAAAAAATGCCCCGAAAGGAAGCCTTTGGGTACAACTGAACTCCCCAGGGGAGCCTTCATGCAGCCCGACATGCAACTGGACTCTCAGTGTTAACTCTTTCTTAAAAACCCTAAGTACATCCCTACCCGGAATCTGAGAGAAATGAAAATAGGACCCCAGAAAACGCGTACTGAGCCCCTTTCACCCATCAAAAATTGCCCCCAAAGTTAGCCTTCGGGTACAACTGTACTCCCCAGGGGAGCCTTTACGCAGCCCCACATGCAACTGGACTCTCTGTGTTCGCTCTTTCTGAACAACCCTAAATACATCCCTTCCCGGAATGTGAGAGGAATTTAAAATAGGACCCTGGAAAACGTATACAGAGCCCCTTTCACCCATCAAAAATTGCCCCCAAAGGAAGCCTTTGGGTACAACTGAACTCCCCAGGGGTGTCTTTACGCAGCCCCACATGCAACTGGACTCTCTGTGTTCGCTCTTTCTGAACAACCCTAAATACATCCCTTCCTGGGATGTGAGAGGAATTGAAAATATGACCATAGAAATCACGTTCAGAGCCCCTTTCACCCATCAAAAATTGCCCCCAAAGGAAGCCTTTGGGTACAACTGAACTCCCCAGGGGAGCCTTTACGCAGCCCCACATGCAACTGGACTCTCTGTGTTCGCTCTTTCTGAACAACACTAAATACATCCCTTCTCGGAATGTGAGAGGAATTTAAAATAGGACACCAGAAAACGCATACAAAGACCTTTTCACCCATCAAATATCGCCCTCAAAGGAAGCCGTTCGGAACAACTGAACTCCCCAGGGGAGCCTTTACGCAGCCCCACATGCAACTGGACTCTCTGTGTTCGCTCTTTCTGAACAACCCTAAATACATCCCTACCCGGAATCTGAGAGGAATTGAAAATAGGACCCTGGAAAACGTGTACAGAGCCCATTTCACCCATCAAAAATTACCCTCAAAGGAAGCCTTTGGGTACAACTGAACTCCCCAGGGGATCCTTTACGCAACCCCACATGCAACTGGACTCTCTGTGTTCGCTCTTTCTGAACAACCCTAAATACACCCCTTCCAGGAATGTGAGAGGAATTTAAAATAGGACCCCAAAAAACGCATACAAAGCCCCTTTCACCCATCAAAAATTGTCCTGAATTTAAGCCTTTGGGTACATCTGAACTCCCCCGGGGATCCTCTGCGCAGCCCCACATGCAACTGGACTCTCTGTGTTCGCTCTTTCTGAACAAGCCTAAATACATCCCTAACCGGAATCTGAGAAGAATTGGAAATATGACCCCAGAAATCACTTACAGAGCCCCTTTCACCCATCAAAAATCGCCCCGAAAGGAAGCCTTTGGGAACAACTGAACTCCCCAGGGGAGCCCTTACGCAGCCCCACATGCAACTGGAATCTCTCTGTTCGCTCTTTCTGAACAACCCTAAATACATCCCTAACAGGAATCTGAGAGGAATTGAAAATATGATCCCAGAAATCACGTATAGAGCCACTTTCACCCATCAAAAATTGCCCTGAAAGGAAGCCTTTGGGTACAACTGAACTCCCCAGGGGAGCCTTTACGCAGCCCCACATGCAACTGGACTCTCTGTGTTCGCTCTTTCTGAACAACCCTAAATACATCCCAAACCGGAATGTGAGAGGAATTTAAATTAGGACCCCAGAAAACGCATACAAAGCCCCTTTCACCCATCAAAAATTGCCCCCAAAGGAAGCCTTTGGGAACAACTGAACTCCCCAGGGGAGCCTTTACGCAGCCCCACATGCAACTGGACTCTCTGTGTTCGCTCTTTCTGAACAACCCTAAATACATCCCTACCCGGAATCTGAGAGGAATTGAAAATATGATCCCAGAAATCACGTACAGAGCCCCTTTCACCCATCAAAAATTGCCCCCAAAGGAAGCCTTTGGGTACAACTGAACTCCCCAGGGGAGCCTTTACCCAGCCCGACATGCAAATGGACTGTGTTCACTCTTTCTTAAAAACCCTAAATACATCCCCACCCGGAATCAGAGAGGAAATGAAAATAGGACCCCAGAGAAGGTGTACAGAGCTCTTTTCAACCATCAAAAATTGCCACCAAAGGAAGCCTTTGGGTACAACTGAACTCCCCAGGGGAGCCTTTACGCAGCCCCACATGCAACTGGACTCTCTGTGTTCGCTCTTTCTGAACAGCCCTAAATACAGCCCTACCTAGAATCTGAGAGGAATTGAAAATAGGTCCCCGGAAATCATGTATAGAGCCCCTTTCGCCCATCAAAAAATGCCCCGAAAGGAAGCCTTTGGGTACAACTGAACTCCCCAGGGGAGCCTTCATGCAGCCCGACATGCAACTGGACTCTCAGTGTTAACTCTTTCTTAAAAACCCTAAGTACATCCCTACCCGGAATCTGAGAGAAATGAAAATAGGACCCCAGAAAACGCGTACTGAGCCCCTTTCACCCATCAAAAATTGCCCCCAAAGTTAGCCTTCGGGTACAACTGTACTCCCCAGGGGAGCCTTTACGCAGCCCCACATGCAACTGGACTCTCTGTGTTCGCTCTTTCTGAACAACCCTAAATACATCCCTTCCCGGAATGTGAGAGGAATTTAAAATAGGACCCTGGAAAACGTGTACAGAGCCCCTTTCACCCATCAAAAATTGCCCCCAAAGGAAGCCTTTGGGTACAACTGAACTCCCCAGGGGTGTCTTTACGCAGCCCCACATGCAACTGGACTCTCTGTGTTCGCTCTTTCTGAACAACCCTAAATACATCCCTTCATGGGATGTGAGAGGAATTGAAAATATGACCATAGAAATCACGTTCAGAGCCCCTTTCACCCATCAAAAATTGCCCCCAAAGGAAGCCTTTGGGTACAACTTAACTCCCCAGGGCAGCCTTTACGCAGCCCCACATGCAACTGGACTCTCTGTGTTCGCTCTTTCTGAACAACACTAAATACATCCCTTCTCGGAATGTGAGAGGAATTTAAAATAGGACACCAGAAAACGCATACAAAGACCTTTTCACCCATCAAATATCGCCCTCAAAGGAAGCCGTTGGGAACAACTGAACTCCCCAGGGGAGCCTTTACGCAGCCCCACATGCAACTGGACTCTCTGTGTTCGCTCTTTCTGAACAGCCCTAAATACATCCCTACCCGGAATCTGAGAGGAATTGAAAATAGGACCCTGGAAAACGTGTACAGAGCCCCTTTCACCCATCAAAAATTACCCTCAAAGGAAGCCTTTGGGTACAACTGAACTCCCCAGGGGATCCTTTACGCAACCCCACATGCAACTGGACTCTCTGTGTTCGCTCTTTCTGAACAACCCTAAATACACCCCTTCCAGGAATGTGAGAGGAATTTAAAATAGGACCCCAAAAAACGCATACAAAGCCCCTTTCACCCATCAAAAATTGTCCTGAATTTAAGCCTTTGGGTACATCTGAACTCCCCCGGGGATCCTCTGCGCAGCCCCACATGCAACTGGACTCTCTGTGTTCGCTCTTTCTGAACAAGCCTAAATACATCCCTAACCGGAATCTGAGAAGAATTGGAAATATGACCCCAGAAATCACTTACAGAGCCCCTTTCACCCATCAAAAATCGCCCCGCAAGGAAGCCTTTGGGAACAACTGAACTCCCCAGGGGAGCCCTTACGCAGCCCCACATGCAACTGGAATCTCTCTGTTCGCTCTTTCTGAACAACCCTAAATACATCCCTAACAGGAATCTGAGAGGAATTGAAAATATGATCCCAGAAATCACGTATAGAGCCACTTTCACCCATCAAAAATTGCCCTGAAAGGAAGCCTTTGGGTACAACTGAACTCCCCAGGGGAGCCTTTACGCAGCCCCACATGCAACTGGACTCTCTGTGTTCGCTCTTTCTGAACAACCCTAAATACATCCCAAACCGGAATGTGAGAGGAATTTAAATTAGGACCCCAGAAAACGCATACAAAGCCCCTTTCACCCATCAAAAATTGCCCCCAAAGGAAGCCTTTGGGAACAACTGAACTCCCCAGGGGAGCCTTTACGCAGCCCCACATGCAACTGGACTCTCTGTGTTCGCTCTTTCTGAACAACCCTAAATACATCCCTTCCCGGAATGTGAGAGGAATTTAAAATAGGACCCTGGAAAACGTGTACAGAGCCCCTTTCACCCATCAAAAATTGCCCCCAAAGTTAGCCTTCGTGTACAACTGTACTCCCCAGGGGAGCCTTTACGCAGCCCCCCATGCAACTGGACTCTCTGTGTTCGCTCTTTCTGAACAACCCCAAATATCTCCCTACAAGGAATCTGAGAGGAATTTAAAATAGGACCCCAGAAAACGCGTACAGAGCCCCTTACGCACATCAAAAATTGCCCCCAAAGGAAGTCTTTGGGTACAACTGAACTCCCCAGGGGAAACTTTACGCAGTCCCACATGCAACTGGACTCTCTGTGTTCGCTCTTTCTGAACAGCCGTAAATACAGCCCTACCTGGAATCTGAGAGGAATTGAAAATAGGTCCCCGGAAATCATGTATAGAGCCCCTTTCGCTTATCAAAATATGCCCCGAAAGGAAGCCTTTGGGTACAACTGAACTCCCCAGGGGAGCCTTTACCCAGCCCGACATGCAACTGGACTGTGTTCACTCTTTCTTAAAAACCCTAAATACATCCCCACCCGGAATCAGAGAGGAAATGAAAATAGGACCCCAGAGAAGGTGTACAGAGCCCTTTTCAACCATCAAAAATTGCCACCAAAGGAAGTCTTTGGGTACAACTGAACTCCCCAGGGGAGCCTTTACGCAGCCCCACATGCAACTGGACTCTCTGTGTTCGCTCTTTCTGAACAACCCTAAATACATCCCTTCCCGGAATGTGAGAGGAATTTAAAATAGGACCCTGGAAAACGTGTACAGAGCCCCTTTCACCCATCAAAAATTGCCCCCAAAGGAAGTCTTTGGGTACAACTTAACTCCCCAGGGCAGCCTTTACGCAGCCCCACATGCAACTGGACTCTCTGTGTTCGCTCTTTCTGAAAAACCCTAAATACATCCCTTCTCGGAATGTGAGAGGAATTTAAAATAGGACACCAGAAAACGCATACAAAGACCTTTTCACCCATCAAATATCGCCCTCAAAGGAAGCCGTTGGGAACAACTGAACTCCCCAGGGGAGCCTTTACACAGCCCCACATGCAACTGGACTCTCTGTGTTCGCTCTTTCTGAACAACCCTAAATACATCCCTACCCGGAATCTGAGAGGAATTGAAAATAGGACCCTGGAAAACGTGTACAGAGCCCCTTTCACCCATCAAAAATTACCCTCAAAGGAAGCCTTTGGGTACAACTGAACTCCCCAGGGGATCCTTTACGCAGCCCCACATGCAACTGGACTCTCTGTGTTCGCTCTTTCTGAACAACCCTAAATACATCCCTTCCCGGAATGTGAGAGGAATTTAAAATAGGACCCCAAAAAACGCATACAAAGCCCCTTTCACCCATCAAAAATTGTCCTGAATTTAAGCCTTTGGGTACATCTGAACTCCCCCGGGGATCCTCTGCGCAGCCCCACATGCAACTGGACTCTCTGTGTTCGCTCTTTCTGAACAAGCCTAAATACATCCCTAACAGGAATCTGAGAGGAATTGAAAATATGATCCCAGAAATCACGTATAGAGCCACTTTCACCCATCAAAAATTGCCCTGAAAGGAAGCCTTTGGGTACAACTAAACTCCCCAGGGGAGCCTTTACGCAGCCCCACATGCAACTGGACTCTCTGTGTTCGCTCTTTCTGAACAACCCTAACTACATCCCTTCCCGGAATGTGAGAGGAATTGAAAATATGACCATAGAAATCACGTAGAGAGCCCCTTTCACCCATCAAAAATTTCCCTGAAAGGAAGCCTTTGGGTACAACTGAACTCCCCAGGGGAGCCTTTACGCAGCCCCACATGCAACTGGACTCTCTGTGTTCGCTCTTTCTGAACAACCCTAAATACATCCCAAACCGGAATGTGAGAGGAATTTAAATTAGGACCCCAGAAAACGCATACAAATCCCCTTTCACCCATCAAAAATTGCCCCCAAAGGAAGCCTTTGGGAACAACTGAACTCCCCAGGGGAGCCTTTACGCAGCCCCACATGCAACTGGACTCTCTGTGTTCGCTCTTTCTGAACAACCCTAAATACATCCCTTCCCGGAATGTGAGAGGAATTTAAAATAGGACCCTGGAAAACGTGTACAGAGCCCCTTTCACCCATCAAAAATTGCCCCCAAAGTTAGCCTTCGTGTACAACTGTACTCCCCAGGGGAGCCTTTACGCAGCCCCCCATGCAACTGGACTCTCTGTGTTCGCTCTTTCTGAACAACCCCAAATATCTCCCTACAAGGAATCTGAGAGGAATTTAAAATAGGACCCCATAAAACGCGTACAGAGCCCCTTACGCACATCAAAAATTGCCCCCAAAGGAAGTCTTTGGGTACAACTGAACTCCCCAGGGGAGCCTTTACGCAGCCCCACATGCAACTGGACTCTCTGTGTTCGCTCTTTCTGAACAGCCCTAAATACAGCCCTACCTGGAATCTGAGAGGAATTGAAAATAGGTCCCCGGAAATCATGTATAGAGCCACTTTCGCCCATCAAAAAATGCCCCGAAAGGAAGCCTTTGGGTACAACTGAACTCCCCAGGGGAGCCTTCATGCAGCCCGACATGCAACTGGACTCTCAGTGTTAACTCTTTCTTAAAAACCCTAAGTACATCCCTACCCGGAATCTGAGAGAAATGAAAATAGGACCCCAGAAAACGCGTACTGAGCCCCTTTCACCCATCAAAAATTGCCCCCAAAGTTAGCCTTCGGGTACAACTGTACTCCCCAGGGGAGCCTTTACGCAACCCCACATGCAACTGGACTCTCTGTGTTCGCTCTTTCTGAACAACACTAAATACATCCCTTCCCGGAATGTGAGAGGAATTTAAAATAGGACCCTGGAAAACGTGTACAGAGCCCCTTTCACCCATCAAAAATTGCCCCCAAAGGAAGCCTTTGGGTACAACTGAACTCCCCAGGGGTGTCTTTACGCAGCCCCACATGCAACTGGACTCTCTGTGTTCGCTCTTTCTGAACAACCCTAAATACATCCCTTCCTGGAATGTGAGAGGAATTGAAAATATGACCATAGAAATCACGTTCAGAGCCCCTTTCACCCATCAAAAATTGCCCCCAAAGGAAGCCTTTGGGTACAACTAAACTCCCCAGGGGAGCCTTTACGCAGCCCCACATGCAACTGGACTCTCTGTGTTCGCTCTTTCTGAACAACCCTAAATACATCCCTTCCCGGAATGTGAGAGGAATTGAAAATATGACCATAGAAATCACGTAGAGAGCCCCTTTCACCCATCAAAAATTTCCCTGAAAGGAAGCCTTTGGGTACAACTGAACTCCCCAGGGGAGCCTTTACGCAGCCCCACATGCAACTGGACTCTCTGTGTTCGCACTTTCTGAACAACCCTAAATACATCCCAAACCGGAATGTGAGAGGAATTTAAATTAGGACCCCAGAAAACGCATACAAATCCCCTTTCACCCATCAAAAATTGCCCCCAAAGGAAGCCTTTGGGAACAACTGAACTCCCCAGGGGAGCCTTTACGCAGCCCCACATGCAACTGGACTCTCTGTGTTCGCTCTTTCTGAACAACCCTAAATACATCCCTTCCCGGAATGTGAGAGGAATTTAAAATAGGACCCTGGAAAACGTGTACAGAGCCCCTTTCACCCATCAAAAATTGCCCCCAAAGTTAGCCTTCGTGTACAACTGTACTCCCCAGGGGAGCCTTTACGCAGCCCCCCATGCAACTGGACTCTCTGTGTTCGCTCTTTCTGAACAACCCCAAATATCTCCCTACAAGGAATCTGAGAGGAATTTAAAATAGGACCCCATAAAACGCGTACAGAGCCCCTTACGCACATCAAAAATTGCCCCCAAAGGAAGTCTTTGGGTACAACTGAACTCCCCAGGGGAGCCTTTACGCAGCCCCACATGCAACTGGACTCTCTGTGTTCGCTCTTTCTGAACAGCCCTAAATACAGCCCTACCTGGAATCTGAGAGGAATTGAAAATAGGTCCCCGGAAATCATGTATAGAGCCCCTTTCGCCCATCAAAAAATGCCCCGAAAGGAAGCCTTTGGGTACAACTGAACTCCCCAGGGGAGCCTTCATGCAGCCCGACATGCAACTGGACTCTCAGTGTTAACTCTTTCTTAAAAACCCTAAGTACATCCCTACCCGGAATGTGAGAGAAATGAAAATAGGACCCCAGAAAACGCGTACTGAGCCCCTTTCACCCATCAAAAATTACCCCCAAAGTTAGCCTTCGGGTACAACTGTACTCCCCAGGGGAGCCTTTACGCAACCCCACATGCAACTGGACTCTCTGTGTTCGCTCTTTCTGAACAACCCTAAATACATCCCTTCCCGGAATGTGAGAGGAATTGAAAATAGGACCCTGGAAAACGTGTACAGAGCCCCTTTCACCCATCAAAAATTGCCCCCAAAGGAAGCCTTTGGGTACAACTGAACTCCCCAGGGGTGTCTTTACGCAGCCCCACATGCAACTGGACTCTCTGTGTTCGCTCTTTCTGAACAACCCTAAATACATCCCTTCCTGGAATGTGAGAGGAATTGAAAATATGACCATAGAAATCATGTTCAGAGCCCCTTTCACCCATCAAAAATTGCCCCCAAAGGAAGCCTTTGGGTACAACTTAACTCCCCAGGGGAGCCTTTACGCAGCCCCACATGCAACTGGACTCTCTGTGTTCGCTCTTTCTGAACAACCCTAAATACATCCCTTCTCGGAATGTGAGAGGAATTTAAAATAGGACACCAGAAAACGCATACAAAGACCTTTTCACCCATCAAATATCGCCCTCAAAGGAAGCCGTTGGGAACAACTGAACTCCCCAGGGGAGCCTTTACGCAGCCCCACATGCAACTGGACTCTCTGTGTTCGCTCTTTCTGAACAACCCTAAATACATCCCTACCCGGAATCTGAGAGGAATTGAAAATAGGACCCTGGAAAACGTGTACAGAGCCCCTTACACCCATCAAAAATTACCCTCAAAGGAAGCCTTTGGGTACAACTGAACTCCCCAGGGGATCCTTTACGCAGCCCAACATGCAACTGGACTCTCTGTGTTCGCTCTTTCTGAACAACCCTAAATACATCTCTTCCCGGAATGTGAGAGGAATTTAAAATAGGACCCCAAAAAACGCATACAAAGCCCCTTTCACCCATCAAAAATTGTCCTGAATTTAAGCCTTTGGGTACATCTGAACTCCCCCGGGGATCCTCTGCGCAGCCCCACATGCAACTGGACTCTCTGTGTTCGCTCTTTCTGAACAAGCCTAAATACATCCCTAACCGGAATCTGAGAGGAATTGTAAATATGACCCCAGAAATCACTTACAGAGCCCCTTTCACCCATCAAAAATCGCCCCGAAAGGAAGCCTTTGGGAACAACTGAACTCCCCAGGGGAGCCCTTACGCAGCCCCACATGCAACTGGAATCTCTCTGTTCGCTCTTTCTGAACAACCCTAAATACATCCCTAACAGGAATCTGAGAGGAATTGAAAATATGATCCCAGAAATCACGTATAGAGCCACTTTCACCCATCAAAAATTGCCCTGAAAGGAAGCCTTTGGGTACAACTGAACTCCCCAGGGGAGCCTTTACGCAGCCCCACATGCAACTGGACTCTCTGTGTTCGCTCTTTCTGAACAACCCTAACTACATCCCTTCCCGGAATGTGAGAGGAATTGAAAATATGACCATAGAAATCACGTAGAGAGCCCCTTTCACCCATCAAAAATTGCCCCCAAAGGAAGCCTTTGGGAACAACTGAACTCCCCAGGGGAGCCTTTACGCAGCCCCACATGCAACTGGACTCTCTGTGTTCGCTCTTTCTGAACAACCCTAAATACATCCCTTCCCGGAATGTGAGAGGAATTTAAAATAGGACCCTGGAAAACGTGTACAGAGCCCCTTTCACCCATCAAAAATTGCCCCCAAAGTTAGCCTTCGTGTACAACTGAACTCCCCAGGGGAGCCTTCATGCAGCCCGACATGCAACTGGACTCTCAGTGTTAACTCTTTCTTAAAAACCCTAAGTACATCCCTACCCGGAATCTGAGAGAAATGAAAATAGGACCCCAGAAAACGCATACAAAGCCCCTTTCACCCATCAAAAATTGCCCCCAAAGTTAGCCTTCGTGTACAACTGTACTCCCCAGGGGAGCCTTTACGCAGCCCCACATGCAACTGGACTCTCTGTGTTCGCTCTTTCTGAAAAACCCCAAATATCTCCCTACAAGGAATCTGAGAGGAATTTAAAATAGGACCCCAGAAAACGCGTACAGAGCCCCTTACGCACATCAAAAATTGCCCCCAAAGGAAGTCTTTGGGTACAACTGAACGCCCCAGGGGAGCCTTTACGCAGCCCAACATGCAACTGGACTCTCAGTGTTAACTCTCTTAAAAACAAAAAAGTACATCCCTTCTCGGAATGTGAGAGGAATTGAAAATAGGACCCCAGAAAACGCGTACAGAGCCCCTTTCAACCAGCAAAAATTGCCCAAAAAGCAAGCCTTTGGGTACAACTGAACTCCCCAGGGGTGCCTTTACGCAGCCCCACATGCAGCTGGACTCTCTGTGTTCGCTCTTTCTGAACAACCCTAAATATCTCCCCAACCATTTATGCCCAGGGGCGTAAATGCTCCCCTGGGGAGTTCAGTTGTACCCAAAGGCTTCCTTTGGGGGAAATTTTTGATGGGTGAAAGGGGCTCTGTACGCGATTTCTGGGGTCCTATTTTCAATTCCTCTCAGATTCCGGGTAGGGATGCCTTTAGGGTTGTTCAGAAAGAGCGAACACAGAGAGTCCAGTAGCATGTGGGGCTGCGTAAAGGCTCCCCTGGGGAGTTCATTTGTACCCAAAGGCTTCATTTGGGGGCAATTTTTGATGGGTGAAAGGGGCTCTGTACGCGTTTTCTGGGGTCCTATTTTCAATTCCTCTCAGATTCCGGGTAGGGAGATATTTGGGGTTGTTCAGAAAGTTCGAACACAGAGAGTCCAGTTGCATGTGGGGCTGCGTAAAGGCTCCCCTGGGGAGTTCATTTGTACCCAAAGGCTTCCTTTGGGGGCAATTTTTCAAGGGTGAAAGGGGCTCTGTACGCCATTTCTGGGGCCTTATTTTCAATTCTCTCACATTCCGGGTAGGGATGTACTTAGAGTTTTTAAGAAAGAGTTAACTCTGAGAATCCAGTTGCATGTCGGGCTGCGTAAAGGCTGCCCTGGGTAGTTCAGCTGTACCCAAAGGCTTCCTTTGGGGATATTTTTGATGTGCAAAATGGGCCTTGTACACATTTTCTGCGGTCCTATTTTCAATTCCTTTAAGATTCCGGGTAGAGCTGTATTTAGCTTTGTTCAGAAACAGCGAACACAGAGAGTCCAGTTGCATGTGAGGCTGCGTAAAGGCTCCCCTGGGGAATTCAGTTGTACCCAAAGGCTTGCTTTTGGGGCAATTTTTGATGGTTGAAAGGGGCTCTCTACGCGATTTCTGGGGTCCTATTTTCAATTCCTCTCAGATTCCGGGTAGGGATGTCTTCAGGGTTCTTCAGAAACAGCGAACACAGAGAGTCCAGTTGCATGTGGGGCTGCGTAAAGGCTCCCCTGGGGAGTTCAGTTGTACCCAAAGGCTTCCTTTGGGGGCAATTTTTAATGGGCAAAATGGGCCTTGTACGCATTTTCTGGGGTCCTATTTTCAATTCCTCTCAGTTTCCGGGTAGGGATGTATTTAGGGTTGTTCATAAAGTGTGAACACAGAGAGTCCAGTTGCATGTGGGGCTGCGTAAAGGCTCCCCTGGGGAGTTCAGTTGTACCCAAAGGCTTCCTTTGGGGGCATATTTGATGGTTGAAAGGGGCTCTGTACGCGTTTTCTGGGGTCTTATTTTCATTTCCTCTCTGATTCCGGGTAGGGATGTATTTAGGGTTTTTAAGAAAGAGTGAACACAGTCAAGTTGCATGTCGGGCTTGGTAAAGGCTCCTCTGGGGAGTTCTGTTGTACCCAAAGGCTTCTTTTCGGGGCCATTTTTGATATGCGGAAGGGGCTCTGTACGCGATTTCTGGGGTCCTATTTTCAAGTCCTCTCCTATTTTCAACTACTCGGTTGGGGAGATATTTAGGGTTGTTCAGAAAGAGCGAACACAGAGAGTCCAGCTGCATGTGGGGCTGCGTGAAGGCTCCCCTGGGGAGTTCAGTTGTACCCAAAGACTTCCTTTGGGGGCAATTTTTGATGGGGAAAAGGGGCTCTGTACGCGTTTTCTGGGGTCTTATTTTAAATTCATCTCAGATTACGGTTAGGGAGATATTTAGCATTGTTCAGAAAGAGCGAACACAGAGAGTCCAGTTGCATGTGGTGCTGAGTCAAGGCTCCCTTGGGGAGTTCAGTTGTACCCAAAGGCTTCCTTTCGGTGTAATATTTGATGGGCGAAAGGGGCTCTGAACACGATTTCTGAGGACCTATTTTCAATTCCTCTGAGATTCCAGGTAGGGCTGTATTTAGGGCTGTTCAGAAAGAGCGAACACAGAGAGTCCAGTTGCATGTGGGGCTGCGTAAAGGCTCCCCTGGGGAGTTCAGTTGTTCCCAAAGGCTTCCTTTGGGGGCAATTTTTGATGGGCGAAAGGGACTCTGTTGGCATTTTATAGGGTCCTATTTTCAATTCCTCTCAGATTCCGGGTAGGGAGATATTTAGGGCTGTTCAGAAAGTGCGAACACAGAGAGTCCAGTTGCATGTGGGGCTGCGTAAAGGCTCCCCTGGGGAGTTCAGTTGTACCCAAAGGCTTCCTTTTGGGGTAATTTTTGATGGTTGAAAGGGGCTGTGTACGCGATTACTGGGGTCCTATTTGCAATTCCTCTCAGATTCCGGTTAGGGATGTATTTAGGGTTCTTCAGAAAGAGTGAACACAGAGAGTCCAGTTGCATGTGGGGCTGCGTAAAGGCTCCCCTGGGGAGTTCAGTTGTACCCAAAGGCTTCCTTTCAGGGTAATTTTTGATGGGTGAAAGGGGCTCTGTACGTGATTTCTGGGGGCATATTTTCAATTCCTCTCAGATTCCGGTTAGGGATGTATTTAGGGTTGTTCAGAAAGAGCGAACACAGAGAGTCCAGTTGCATGTGGGGCTGCGTAAAGGCTCCCCTGGGGAGTTCAGTTGTACCCAAAGACTTCCTTTGGGGGCAATTTTTGATGGTTGAAAAGGGCTCTGTACGCCTTTTCTGGGGTCCTATTTTCATTTCCTCACTGATTCCGGGTGGGGATGTATTTAGGGTTTTTAAGAAAGAGTGAACACAGTCCAGTTGCATGTGGGGCTGGGTAAAGGCTCCTCTGGGGAGTTCAGTTGTACCCAAAGGCTTCCTTTGGGGGCAATTTTTGATGTGCGGAAGGGGCTCTGTACGCGATTTCTGGGGTCCTATTTTCAATTCCTCTCAGATTCCGGTTGGGGAGATATTTAGGGTTGTTCAGAAAGAGAGAACACAGAGAGTCCAGCTGCATGTGGGGCTGCGTGAAGGCTCCCCTGGGGAGTTCAGTTGTACCCAAAGGCTTCCTTTGGGGCAATTTTTGATGGTTGAAAGGGGCTCTGTACGCGTTTTCTGGGGTCTTATTTCAAATTCCTCTCAGATTCCGGTTAGGGAGATATTTAGGGTTGTTCAGAAAGAGCGAACACAGAGATTCCAGTTGCATGTGGGGCTGCGTAAAGGCTCCCCGGGGGAGTTCAGTTGTTCCAAAAGGCTTCCTCTGGGGGCGATTTTTGATGGGTGAAAGGGTCTCTGTACGTGATTTCTGGGACCATATTTTCAATTCCTCTCACATTCCGGTTAGGGATGTATTTAGGCTTGTTCTGAAAGAGCGAACACAGAGAGTCCAGTTACATGTGGGGCTGCGTAAAGGCTCCCCTGGGGAGTTCAGTTGTACCCAAAGGCTTCCTTTGGGGGCAATTTTTGATGGGTGAAAGGGGCTCTGAACGTGATTTCTATGGTCATATTTTCAATTCCTCTCACATTCCAGGAAGGGATGTATTTAGGGTTGTTCAGAAAGAGCGAACACAGAGAGTCCAGTTGCATGTGGGGCTGCGTAAAGGCTCCCCTGGGGAGTTCAGTTGTACCCAAAGGCTTCCTTTCAGGGAAATTTTTGATGGGTGAAAGGGGCTCTCTACGTGATTTCTATGGTTATATTTTCAATTCCTCTCACATTCCGGGAAGGGATGTATTTAGCATTGTTCAGAAAGAGCGAACGCAGAGAGTCCAGTTGCATGTGGGGCTGCGCAGAGGATACCCGGGGGAGTTCAGATGTACCCAAAGGCTTAAATTCAGGACAATTTTTGATGGGTGAAAGGGGCTTTGTATGCGTTTTCTGGGGTCCTATTTACAATTCCTCTCACATTCCGGGAAGGGATGTATTTAGGGTTGTTCAGAAAGAGCGAACACAGAGAGTCCAGTTGCATGTGAGGCTGCGTAAAGGCTCCCCAGGGCAGTTCAGCCGTACCCAAAGGCTTCCTTTGAGGGCAATTTTTGACAGATGAAAGGGGCTCTCTACGCGATTTCTGGGGTCCTATTTTCAATTCCTCTCAGATTCCGGGTAGGGATGTCTTCAGGGTTCTTCAGAAAGAGCGAACACAGAGAGTCCAGTTGCGTGTGGGGCTGCGTAAAGGCTCCCCTGGGGAGTTCAGTTGTACCCAAAGGCTTCCTTTGGGGGCAATTTTTAATGGGCAAAATGGGTCTTGTACGCATTTTCTGGGGTACTATTTTCAATTCCTCTCAGATTCCAGGTAGGGATGTATTTAGTGTTGTTCATAAAGTGTGAACACAGAGAGTCCAGTTGCATGTGGGGCTGCGTAAAGGCTCCCCTGGGGAGTTCAGTTGTACCCAAAGGCTTCCTTTGGGGGCATTTTTGATGGTTGAAAGGGGCTCTGTACGCGTTTTCTGGGGTCCTATTTTCATTTCCTCTCTGATTCCGGGTAGGGATGTATTTAGGGATTTTAAGAAAGAGTGAACACAGTCCAGTTGCATGTCGGGCTTGGTAAGGCTCCTCTTGGGGAGTTCTATTGTAGGGTTGTTCAAAAAGAGCTAACACAGAGAGTCCAGTTGCATGTGTGGCTGCGTAAAGGCTCCCCTGGGGAGTTCAGTTGTACCCAAAGGCTTCCTTGAGGGGCAATTTTTGACGGGTGAAAGGGGCTCTGTACGCGATTTCTGGGGTCCTATTTTCAATTCCTCTCAGATTCCGGGTAGGGATGTATTTTGGGTTGTTCAGAAAGAGCGAACACAGAGAGTCCAGTTGCATGTGGGGCTGCGTAAAGGCTCTCCTGGGGAGTTCAGTTGTACCCAAAGGCTTCCTTTGGCGGCAATTTTTGATAGGCAAAATGGGCCTTGTACACATTTTCTGGGGTCCTATTTTCAATTCCTCTTAGATTCCGGGTAGGGAGATATTTAGCGTTGTTCAGAAAGAGCGAACACAGAGAGTCCAGTTGCATGTGGGGCTGCGTAAAGGCTCCCCTGGGGAGTTCAGTTGTACCGAAAGGCTTCCTTTGGGGGCAATTTTTAGTGGGCAAAATGGGCCTTGTACGCATTTTCTGGGGTCCTATTTTCAATTGCTCTCAGATTCCGGGTAGGGATGTATTTAGGGTTGTTCAGAAAGAGGGAACACAGGGAGTCCAGTTGCATGTGGGGCTGCGTAAAGGTTCCCCTGGGGAGTTCTTTTGTACGCAAAAGCTTCCTTTCGGGCCAATTTTTGATGTGCGTAAAGGGCTCTGTACGTGATTTCTGCGGTCCTATTTTCAATTTCTCTCAGATTCCGGGTAGGGAGATATTTAGCATTGTTCAGAAAGAGCGAACGCAAGGAGTCCAGCTGCATGTGGGGCTAAGTGAAGGCTCCCCTGGGGAGTTCAGTTGTACCCAAAGGCTTCCTTTGGGAGCATTTTTGATGGTTGAAAGGGGCTCTGTACGCGTTTTCTGGGGTCCTATTTTCATTTCCTCTCTGATTCCGGGTAGGGATGTATTTAGGGTTTTTAAGAAAGAGTGAACACAGTCCAGTTGCATGTCGGGCTTGGTAAAGGCTCCTCTGGGGAGTTCTGTTGTACCCAAAGGCTTCTTTTCGGGGCAATTTTTGATGTGCGGAAGGGGCTCTGTACGCGATTTCTGGGGTCCTATTTTCAAGTCCTCTCCTATTTTCAACTCCTCGGTTGGGAGATATTTAGGGTTGTTCAGAAAGAGCGAACACAGAGAGTCCAGCTGCATATGGGGCTGCCTAAAGGCTCCCCTGGGGAGTTCAGTTGTACCCAAAAGCTTTCTTTTGGGGCAATTTTTGATGTGCGTAAGGGGCTATGTACGTGATTTCTGGGGTCCTATTTTCAATTTCTCTCAGATTCCGGGTAGTGGGATATATAGGGTTGTTCAGAAAAAGCGAACACAGAGAGTCCAGTTGCATGTGGGGCTGCGTAAAGGCTCCCCTGGGGAGTTCAGTTGTACCCAAAGGCTTCCTTTGGGGGCAATTTTTGATGGGTGAAAGGGGCTCTGTATGCGATTTCTGGGGTCCTATTTTCAATTTCCTCTCAGATTCCGGGTAGGGATGTCTTTAGGGTTGTTCAGAAAGAGAGAACACAGAGAGTCCAGCTGCATGTGGGGCTGCGTAAAGACTCCCCTGGGGAGTTAAGTTGTACCCAAAGGCTTCCTTTGGGGGCAATTTTTGATGGGCGAAAGGGGCTCTGTACGCGTATTCTGGGGTCCTATTTTCAATTCCTCTCAGATTCCAGGTAGGGAGATATATAGGGTTGTTCAGAAAGAGCGAACACAGAGAGTCCAGTTGCATGTGGGGCTGCGTAAAGGCTCCCCTGGGGAGTTAAGTTGTACCCAAAGGCTTCCTTTGGGGGCAATTTTTGATGGGTGAAAGGGGCTCTGTATGCGATTTCTGGGGTCCTATTTTCAATTTCCTCTCAGATTCCAGGTAGGGCTGTATTTAGGGCTGTTCAGAAAAAGCGAACACAGAGAGTCCAGTTGCATGTGGGGCTGCGTAAAGGCTCCCCTGGGGAGTTAAGTTGTACCCAAAGGCTTCCTTTGGGGGCAATTTTTGATGGGCGAAAGGGGCTCTGTACGCGTATTCTGGGGTCCTATTTTCAATTCCTCTCAGATTCCAGGTAGGGAGATATATAGGGTTGTTCAGAAAGAGCGAACACAGAGAGTCCAGTTGCATGGGGGGCTGCGTAAAGGCTCCCCTGGGGAGTTCAGTTGTACCCAAAGGCTTCCTTTGGGGGCAATTTTTGATAGGCAAAATGGGCCTTGTACACGTTTTCTGGGGTCCTATTTTCAATTCCTCTTAGATTCCGGGTAGGGAGATATTTAGCGCTGTTCAGAAAGAGCGAACACAGAGAGTCCAGTTGCATGTGGGGCTGCGTAAAGGCTCCCCTGGGGAGTTCAGTTGTACCCAAAGGCTTCCTTTGGGGGCAATTTTTGATGGGCAAATGGGCCTTGTACACGTTTTCTGGGGTCCTATTTTCAATTCCTCTCAGATTCAGGATAGGGAGATATTTGGGGTTCTTCAGAAAGAGCGAACACAGAGAGTCCAGTTGCATGTGGGACTGCGTAAAGGCTCTCCTGGGGAGTTCAGTTGTAACCAAAGGCTTCCTTTGGGGGCAATTTTTGATGGGTGAAAGGGGCTCTGTACGCGATTTCTGGGGTCCTATTTTCAATTTCCTCTCAGATTCCGGGTAGGGATGTCTTTAGGGTTGTTCAGAAAGAGCGAACGCAGAGAGTCCAGTTGCATGTGGGGCTGCGCAGAGGATACCCGGGGGAGTTCAGATGTACCCAAAGGCTTAAATTCAGGACAATTTTTGATGGGTGAAAGGGGCTTTGTATGCGTTTTCTGGGGTCCTATTTACAATTCCTCTCACATTCCGGGAAGGGATGTATTTAGGGTTGTTCAGAAAGAGCGAACACAGAGAGTCCAGTTGCATGTGAGGCTGCGTAAAGGCTCCCCAGGGCAGTTCAGCCGTACCCAAAGGCTTCCTTTGAGGGCAATTTTTGACAGATGAAAGGGGCTCTCTACGCGATTTCTGGGGTCCTATTTTCAATTCCTCTCAGATTCCGGGTAGGGATGTCTTCAGGGTTCTTCAGAAAGAGCGAACACAGAGAGTCCAGTTGCGTGTGGGGCTGCGTAAAGGCTCCCCTGGGGAGTTCAGTTGTACCCAAAGGCTTCCTTTGGGGGCAATTTTTAATGGGCAAAATGGGCCTTGTACGCATTTTCTGGGGTACTATTTTCAATTCCTCTCAGATTCCAGGTAGGGATGTATTTAGTGTTGTTCATAAAGTGTGAACACAGAGAGTCCAGTTGCATGTGGGGCTGCGTAAAGGCTCCCCTGGGGAGTTCAGTTGTACCCAAAGGCTTCCTTTGGGGGCATTTTTGATGGTTGAAAGGGGCTCTGTACGCGTTTTCTAGGGTCCTATTTTCATTTCCTCTCTGATTCCGGGTAGGGATGTATTTAGGGATTTTAAGAAAGAGTGAACACAGTCCAGTTGCATGTCGGGCTTGGTAAGGCTCCTCTTGGGGAGTTCTATTGTAGGGTTGTTCAAAAAGAGCTAACACAGAGAGTCCAGTTGCATGTGTGGCTGCGTAAAGGCTCCCCTGGGGAGTTCAGTTGTACCCAAAGGCTTCCTTGAGGGGCAATTTTTGACGGGTGAAAGGGGCTCTGTACGCGATTTCTGGGGTCCTATTTTCAATTCCTCTCAGATTCCGGGTAGGGATGTATTTTGGGTTGTTCAGAAAGAGCGAACACAGAGAGTCCAGTTGCATGTGGGGCTGCGTAAAGGCTCTCCTGGGGAGTTCAGTTGTACCCAAAGGCTTCCTTTGGCGGCAATTTTTGATAGGCAAAATGGGCCTTGTACACATTTTCTGGGGTCCTATTTTCAATTCCTCTTAGATTCCGGGTAGGGAGATATTTAGCGTTGTTCAGAAAGAGCGAACACAGAGAGTCCAGTTGCATGTGGGGCTGCGTAAAGGCTCCCCTGGGGAGTTCAGTTGTACCGAAAGGCTTCCTTTGGGGGCAATTTTTAGTGGGCAAAATGGGCCTTGTACGCATTTTCTGGGGTCCTATTTTCAATTGCTCTCAGATTCCGGGTAGGGATGTATTTAGGGTTGTTCAGAAAGAGGGAACACAGGGAGTCCAGTTGCATGTGGGGCTGCGTAAAGGTTCCCCTGGGGAGTTCTTTTGTACCCAAAAGCTTCCTTTCGGGGCAATTTTTGATGTGCGTAAAGGGCTCTGTACGTGATTTCTGCGGTCCTATTTT
This sequence comes from Mergus octosetaceus, assembly GCA_036873955.1. Taxonomy (NCBI): domain Eukaryota; kingdom Metazoa; phylum Chordata; class Aves; order Anseriformes; family Anatidae; genus Mergus; species Mergus octosetaceus. The sequence goes on along the minus strand of CM072284.1, from coordinate 71,936,122 downwards.
CAATTTCTCTCAGATTCCGGGTAGGGAGATATTTAGCATTGTTCAGAAAGAGCGAACGCAAGGAGTCCAGCTGCATGTGGGGCTAAGTGAAGGCTCCCCTGGGGAGTTCAGTTGTACCCAAAGGCTTCCTTTGGGAGCATTTTTGATGGGTGAAAGGGGCTCTGTACGCGTTTTCTGGGGTCCTATTTTCATTTCCTCTCTGATTCCGGGTAGGGATGTACTTAGAGTTTTTAAGAAAGAGTTAACTCTGAGAATCCAGTTGCATTTCGGGCTGCGTAAAGGCTGCCCTGGGTAGTTCAGTTGTACCCAAAGGCTTCCTTTGGGGGCAATTTTTGATGGGCAAATGGGCCTTGTACACGTTTTCTGGGGTCCTATTTTCAATTCCTCTCAGATTCAGGATAGGGAGATATTTGGGGTTCTTCAGAAAGAGCGAACACAGAGAGTCCAGTTGCATGTGGGACTGCGTAAAGGCTCTCCTGGGGAGTTCAGTTGTACCCAAAGGCTTCCTTTGGGGGCAATTTTTGATGGGTGAAAGGGGCTCTGTACGCGATTTCTGGGGTCCTATTTTCAATTTCCTCTCAGATTCCGGGTAGGGATGTCTTTAGGGTTGTTCAGAAAGAGCGAACACAGAGAGTCCAGTTGCATGTCGGGCTGCGTAAAGGCTCCCCTGGGGAGTTCAGTTGTACCCAAAGGCTTCCTTTGGGGGTAATTTTTGATGGGCGAAAGGGGCTCTGTACGCGATTTCTGGGGTCCTATTTTCATTTCCTCTCAGATTCCAGGTAGGGATGTCTTTAGGGTTGTTCAGAAAGAGCGAACACAGAGAGTCCAGTTGCATGTGGGGCTGCGTAAAGGCTCCCCTGGGGAGTTCAGTTGTACCCAAAGGCTTCCTTTGGGGGCAATTTTTGATGGGCGAAAGGGGCTCTGTACGCGATTTCTGGGGTCCTATTTTCAATTCCTCTCAGATTCCGGGTAGGGAGATATTTGGCGTTGTTCAGAAAGAGCGAACACAGAGAGTCCAGTTGCATGTGGGGCTGCGTAAAGGCTCCCCTGGGGAGTTCAGTAGTTCCCAAAGGCTTCCTTTGGGGGCAATTTTTGATGGGCAAAATGGGCCTTGTACACATTTTCTGGGGTCCTATTTTCAATTCCTCTTAGATTCCGGGTAGGGAGATATTTAGCGCTGTTCAGAAAGAGCGAACACAGAGAGTCCAGTTGCATGTGGGGCTGCGTAAAGGCTCCCCTGGGGAGTTCAGTTGTACCCAAAGGCTTCCTTTGGGGGCAATTTTTGATGGGCAAAATGGGCATTGTACACTTTTTCTGGGGTCCTATTTTCAATTCCTCTCGATTCCATGTAGGTTTGTATTTAGGGCTGTTCAGAAAAAGCGAACACAGAGAGTCCAGTTGCATGTGGGGCTGCGTAAAGGCTCCCCTGGGGAGTTCATTTGTACCCAAAGGCTTCCTTTGGGGGCAAATTTTGATGGGCGAAAGGGGCTCTGTACGCGTATTCTGGGGTCCTATTTTCAATTCCTCTCAGATTCCAGGTAGGGAGATACATAGGGTTGTTCAGAAAGAGCGAACACAGAGAGTCCAGTTGCATGGGGGGCTGCGTAAAGGCTCCCCTGGGGAGTTCAGTTGTACCCAAAGGCTTCCTTTGGGGGCAATTTTTGATAGGCAAAATGGGCCTTGTACACGTTTTCTGGGGTCCTATTTTCAATTCCTCTTAGATTCCGGGTAGGGAGATATTTAGCGCTGTTCAGAAAGAGCGAACACAGAGAGTCCAGTTGCATGTGGGGCTGCGTAAAGGCTCCCCTGGGGAGTTCAGTTGTACCCAAAGGCTTCCTTTGGGGGCAATTTTTGATGGGCAAATGGGCCTTGTACACGTTTTCTGGGGTCCTATTTTCAATTCCTCTCAGATTCAGGATAGGGAGATATTTGGGGTTCTTCAGAAAGAGCGAACACAGAGAGTCCAGTTGCATGTGGGGCTGCGTAAAGGCTCTCCTGGGGAGTTCAGTTGTACCCAAAGGCTTCCTTTGGGGGCAATTTTTGATGGGTGAAAGGGGCTCTGTACGCGATTTCTGGGGTCCTATTTTCAATTTCCTCTCAGATTCCGGGTAGGGATGTCTTTAGGGTTGTTCAGAAAGAGCGAACACAGAGAGTCCAGTTGCATGTCGGGCTGCGTAAAGGCTCCCCTGGGGAGTTCAGTTGTACCCAAAGGCTTCCTTTGGGGGTAATTTTTGATGGGCGAAAGGGGCTCTGTACGCGATTTCTGGGGTCCTATTTTCATTTCCTCTCAGATTCCGGGTAGGGATGTCTTTAGGGTTGTTCAGAAAGAGCGAACACAGAGAGTCCAGTTGCATGTGGGGCTGCGTAAAGGCTCCCCTGGGGAGTTCAGTTGTACCCAAAGGCTTCCTTTGGGGGCAATTTTTGATGGGCGAAAGGGGCTCTGTACGCGATTTCTGGGGTCCTATTTTCAATTCCTCTCAGATTCCGGGTAGGGAGATATTTGGCGTTGTTCAGAAAGAGCGAACACAGAGAGTCCAGTTGCATGTGGGGCTGCGTAAAGGCTCCCCTGGGGAGTTCAGTAGTTCCCAAAGGCTTCCTTTGGGGGCAATTTTTGATGGGCAAAATGGGCCTTGTACACGTTTTCTGGGGTCCTATTTTCAATTCCTCTTAGATTCCGGGTAGGGAGATATTTAGCGCTGTTCAGAAAGAGCGAACACAGAGAGTCCAGTTGCATGTGGGGCTGCGTAAAGGCTCCCCTGGGGAGTTCAGTTGTACCCAAAGGCTTCCTTTGGGGGCAATTTTTGATGGGCAAAATGGGCATTGTACACTTTTTCTGGGGTCCTATTTTCAATTCCTCTCGATTCCATGTAGGTTTGTATTTAGGGCTGTTCAGAAAAAGCGAACACAGAGAGTCCAGTTGCATGTGGGGCTGCGTAAAGGCTCCCCTGGGGAGTTCATTTGTACCCAAAGGCTTCCTTTGGGGGCAATTTTTGATGGGCGAAAGGGGCTCTGTACGCGTATTCTGGGGTCCTATTTTCAATTCCTCTCAGATTCCAGGTAGGGAGATATATAGGGTTGTTCAGAAAGAGCGAACACAGAGAGTCCAGTTGCATGGGGGGCTGCGTAAAGGCTCCCCTGGGGAGTTCAGTTGTACCCAAAGGCTTCCTTTGGGGGCAATTTTTGATAGGCAAAATGGGCCTTGTACACGTTTTCTGGGGTCCTATTTTCAATTCCTCTTAGATTCCGGGTAGGGAGATATTTAGCGCTGTTCAGAAAGAGCGAACACAGAGAGTCCAGTTGCATGTGGGGCTGCGTAAAGGCTCCCCTGGGGAGTTCAGTTGTACCCAAAGGCTTCCTTTGGGGGCAATTTTTGATGGGCAAATGGGCCTTGTACACGTTTTCTGGGGTCCTATTTTCAATTCCTCTCAGATTCAGGATAGGGAGATATTTGGGGTTGTTCAGAAAGAGCGAACACAGAGAGTCCAGTTGCATGTGGGGCTGCGTAAAGGCTCTCCTGGGGAGTTCAGTTGTACCCAAAGGCTTCCTTTGGGGGCAATTTTTGATGGGTGAAAGGGGCTCTGTACGCGATTTCTGGGGTCCTATTTTCAATTTCCTCTCAGATTCCGGGTAGGGATGTCTTTAGGGTTGTTCAGAAAGAGCGAACACAGAGAGTCCAGTTGCATGTGGGGCTGCGTAAAGGCTCCCCTGGGGAGTTCAGTTGTACCCAAAGGCTTCCTTTGGGGGTAATTTTTGATGGGCGAAAGGGGCTCTGTACGCGATTTCTGGGGTCCTATTTTCATTTCCTCTCAGATTCCGGGTAGGGATGTCTTTAGGGTTGTTCAGAAAGAGCGAACACAGAGAGTCCAGTTGCATGTGGGGCTGCGTAAAGGCTCCCCTGGGGAGTTCAGTTGTACCCAAAGGCTTCCTTTGGGGGCAATTTTTGATGGGCGAAAGGGGCTCTGTACGCGATTTCTGGGGTCCTATTTTCAATTCCTCTCAGATTCCGGGTAGGGAGATATTTGGCGTTGTTCAGAAAGAGCGAACACAGAGAGTCCAGTTGCATGTGGGGCTGCGTAAAGGCTCCCCTGGGGAGTTCAGTAGTTCCCAAAGGCTTCCTTTGGGGGCAATTTTTGATGGGCAAAATGGGCCTTGTACACGTTTTCTGGGGTCCTATTTTCAATTCCTCTTAGATTCCGGGTAGGGAGATATTTAGCGCTGTTCAGAAAGAGCGAACACAGAGAGTCCAGTTGCATGTGGGGCTGCGTAAAGGCTCCCCTGGGGAGTTCAGTTGTACCCAAAGGCTTCCTTTGGGGGCAATTTTTGATGGGCAAAATGGGCATTGTACACTTTTTCTGGGGTCCTATTTTCAATTCCTCTCGATTCCATGTAGGTTTGTATTTAGGGCTGTTCAGAAAAAGCGAACACAGAGAGTCCAGTTGCATGTGGGGCTGCGTAAAGGCTCCCCTGGGGAGTTCATTTGTACCCAAAGGCTTCCTTTGGGGGCAATTTTTGATGGGCAAAATGGGCCTTCTACACGTTTTCTGGGGTCCTATTTTCAATTCCTCTCAGATTGCAGGTAGGGCTTTATTTAGGGCTGTTCAGAAAAAGCGAACACAGAGATTCCAGTTGCATGTGGGGCTGCGTAAAGGCTCCCCTGGGGAGTTCAGTTGTACCCAAAGGCTTCCTTTGGGGGCAATTTTTGATGGGCGAAAGGGGCTCTGTACGCGTATTCTGGGGTCCTATTTTCAATTCCTCTCAGATTCCAGGTAGGGAGATATATAGGGTTGTTCAGAAAGAGCGAACACAGAGAGTCCAGTTGCATGGGGGGCTGCGTAAAGGCTCCCCTGGGGAGTTCAGTTGTACCCAAAGGCTTCCTTTGGGGGCAATTTTTGATAGGCAAAATGGGCCTTGTACACGTTTTCTGGGGTCCTATTTTCAATTCCTCTTAGATTCCGGGTAGGGAGATATTTAGCGCTGTTCAGAAACAGCGAACACAGAGAGTCCAGTTGCATGTGGGGCTGCGTAAAGGCTCCCCTGGGGAGTTCAGTTGTACCCAAAGGCTTCCTTTGGGGGCAATTTTTGATGGGCAAATGGGCCTTGTACACGTTTTCTGGGGTCCTATTTTCAATTCCTCTCAGATTCAGGATAGGGAGATATTTGGGGTTCTTCAGAAAGAGCGAACACAGAGAGTCCAGTTGCATGTGGGGCTGCGTAAAGGCTCTCCTGGGGAGTTCAGTTGTACCCAAAGGCTTCCTTTGGGGGCAATTTTTGATGGGTGAAAGGGGCTCTGTACGCGATTTCTGGGGTCCTATTTTCAATTTCCTCTCAGATTCCGGGTAGGGATGTCTTTAGGGTTGTTCAGAAAGAGCGAACACAGAGAGTCCAGTTGCATGTCGGGCTGCGTAAAGGCTCCCCTGGGGAGTTCAGTTGTACCCAAAGGCTTCCTTTGGGGGTAATTTTTGATGGGCGAAAGGGGCTCTGTACGCGATTTCTGGGGTCCTATTTTCATTTCCTCTCAGATTCCGGGTAGGGATGTCTTTAGGGTTGTTCAGAAAGAGCGAACACAGAGAGTCCAGTTGCATGTGGGGCTGCGTAAAGGCTCCCCTGGGGAGTTCAGTTGTACCCAAAGGCTTCCTTTGGGGGCAATTTTTGATGGGCGAAAGGGGCTCTGTACGCGATTTCTGGGGTCCTATTTTCAATTCCTCTCAGATTCCGGGTAGGGAGATATTTGGCGTTGTTCAGAAAGAGCGAACACAGAGAGTCCAGTTGCATGTGGGGCTGCGTAAAGGCTCCCCTGGGGAGTTCAGTAGTTCCCAAAGGCTTCCTTTGGGGGCAATTTTTGATGGGCAAAATGGGCCTTCTACACGTTTTCTGGGGTCCTATTTTCAATTCCTCTCAGATTGCAGGTAGGGCTTTATTTAGGGCTGTTCAGAAAAAGCGAACACAGAGATTCCAGTTGCATGTGGGGCTGCGTAAAGGCTCCCCTGGGGAGTTCAGCCGTACCCAAAGGCTTCCTTTGGGGGCAATTTTTGATGGGCGAAAGGGGCTCTGTACACGTTTTCTGGGGTCCTATTTTCAATTCCTCTCAGATTCCAGGTAGGTATGTATTTAGGGTTTTTAAGAAAGTGTGAACACAGAGAGTCCAGTTGCATGTGGGACTGCGTAAAGGCTCCCCGGGGGAGTTCAGTTGTACCCAAAGGCTTCCTTTGCGGGCAATTTTTGATGTGTGAAAGGGGCTCTGTATGCATTTTCTGGGGTCCTATTTTCATTTTCTCGCAGATTCCGGGTAGGTATGTATTTAGGGTTTTTAAGAAAGAGTGAACACAGAGAGTCCAGTTGCATGTGGGGCTGCGTAAAGGCTCCCCTGGGGAGTTCAGTTGTACCCAAAGGCTTCCTTTGGGGGTAATTTTTGATGGGTGAAAGGGGCTCTGTACGCGATATATCTGGGAGAAATTGAAAATAGGACCCCAGAAATCGCGTACAGAGCCCCTTTCGCCCATCAAAAATTACCCCCAAAGGAAGCCTTTGGGTACAACTGAACTCCCCAGGGGAGCCTTTACGCAGCCCCACATGCAACTGGACTCTCTGTGTTCGCTCTTTCTGAACAACCCTAAAGACATCCCTACCCGGAATCTGAGAGGAAATTGAAAATAGGACCCCAGAAATCGCGTACAGAGCCCCTTTCACCCATCAAAAATTGCCCCCAAAGGAAGCCTTTGGGTACAACTGAACTCCCCAGGAGAGCCTTTACGCAGCCCCACATGCAACTGGACTCTCTGTGTTCGCTCTTTCTGAAGAACCCCAAATATCTCCCTATCCTGAATCTGAGAGGAATTGAAAATAGGACCCCAGAAAACGTGTACAAGGCCCATTTGCCCATCAAAAATTGCCCCCAAAGGAAGCCTTTGGGTACAACTGAACTCCCCAGGGGAGCCTTTACGCAGCCCCACATGCAACTGGACTCTCTGTGTTCGCTGTTTCTGAACAGCGCTAAATATCTCCCTACCCGGAATCTAAGAGGAATTGAAAATAGGACCCCAGAAAACGTGTACAAGGCCCATTTTGCCTATCAAAAATTGCCCCCAAAGGAAGCCTTTGGGTACAACTGAACTCCCCAGGGGAGCCTTTACGCAGCCCCCCATGCAACTGGACTCTCTGTGTTCGCTCTTTCTGAACAACCCTATATATCTCCCTACCTGGAATCTGAGAGGAATTGAAAATAGGACCCCAGAATACGCGTACAGAGCCCCTTTCGCCCATCAAAAATTGCCCCCAAAGGAAGCCTTTGGGTACAACTGAACTCCCCAGGGGAGCCTTTACGCAGCCCCACATGCAACTGGAATCTCTGTGTTCGCTTTTTGTGAACAGCCCTAAATAAAGCCCTACCTGCAATCTGAGAGGAATTGAAAATAGGACCCCAGAAAACGTGTAGAAGGCCCATTTTGCCCATCAAAAATCGCCCCCAAAGGAAGCCTTTGGGTACAAATGAACTCCCCAGGGGAGCCTTTACGCAGCCCCACATGCAACTGGAATCTCTCTGTTCGCTCTTTCTGAACAACCCTAAATATATCCCTACCCGGAATCTGAGAGGAATTGAAAATAGGACCCTGGAAAACGTGTACAGAGCCCCTTTCACCCATCAAAAATTGCCCCCAAAGGAATCCTTTGGGTACAACTGAACTCCCTCGGGGAGCCTTTATGCAGCCCCACATGCAACTGGACTCTCTGTGTTCGCTCTTTCTGAACAACCCTAAATATATACCTACCCGGAATCTGAGAGAAAATGAAAATAGGACCCCAGAAAATGCATACAGAGCCCCTTTCACACATCAAAAATTGCCCCCAAAGGAAGCCTTTGGGTACAACTGAACTCCCCAGGGGAGCCTTTACGCAGCCCCACATGCAACTGGACTATCTGTGTTCGCTCTTTCTGAACAAGCCTAAATAAATCCCTTCCCGGAATGTGAGAGGAATTCAAAATATGATCCCAGAAATCACGTACAGAGCCCCTTTCACCCATCAAAAATTGCCCCCAAAGGAAGCCTGTGGGTACAACTGAACTCCCCAGGGGAGCCTTTACGCAGCCCCACATGCAACTGGACTCTCTGTGTTCGCTCTTTCTGAACAACCCTAAATACATCCCTACCCGGAATCTGAGAGGAATTGAAAATAGGACCCCAGAAAACACCTACAGAGCCCCTTTCACCCATCAAAAATTACCCTGAAAGGAAGCCTTTGGGTACAACTGAACTCCCCAGGGGAGCCTTTACGCAGCCCCACATGCAACTGGACTCTCTGTGTTCGCTCTTTCTGAACAAGCCTAAATACATCCCTAACCGGAATCTGAGAGGAATTGAAAATAGGACCCTGGAAAACGTGTACAGAGCCCCTTTCACCCATCAAAAATTGCCCCCAAAGGAAGCCTTTGGGTAAAACTGAACTCCCCAGGGGAGCCTTTACGGAGCCCCACATGCAACTGGACTCTCTATGTTCGCTCTTTCTGAACAACCCTAAATACATCCCTTCCCGGAATGTGAGAGGAATTGAAAATATGACCATAGATATCACGTAGAGAGCCCCTTTCACCCATCAGAAATTTCCCTGAAAGGAAGCCTTTGGGTACAACTGAACTCCCCAGGGGAGCCTTTACGCAGCCCCACATGCAAGTGGACTCTCTGTGTTCGCTCTTTCTGAACAACCCTAAATACATCCCTAACCGGAATGTGAGAGGAATTTAAATTAGGACCCCAGAAAACGCATACAAAGCCCCTTTCACCCATCAAAAATTGCCCCCAAAGGAATCCTTTGGGTACAACTGAACTCCCTCGGGGAGCCTTTATGCAGCCCCACATGCAACTGGACTCTCTGTGTTCGCTCTTTCTGAACAACCCTAAATATATACCTACCCGGAATCTGAGAGAAAATGAAAATAGGACCCCAGAAAATGCATACAGAGCCCCTTTCACACATCAAAAATTGCCCCCAAAGGAAGCCTTTGGGTACAACTGAACTCCCCAGGGGAGCCTTTACGCAGCCCCACATGCAACTGGACTCTCTGTGTTCGCTTTTTCTGGACAGCCCTAAATACAGCCCTACCTGGAATCTGAAAGGAATTGAAAATAGGACCCCAAAAAACGCATACAAAGCCCCTTTCACCCATCAAAAATCGCCCCCAACGGAAGCCTTTGGGTACAACTGAACTCCCCAGGGGAGCCTTTACGCAGCCCCACATGCAACTGGACTCTCTGTGTTTGTTCTTTCTGAACAACCCTAAATACATCCCTAACCGGAATCTGAGAGGAATTGTAACTATGACCCCAGAAATCACGTACAGAGCCGCTTTCACCCATCAAAAATTTCCGTCAAAGGAAGCCTTTGGGTACAACTGAACTCCCCAGGGGAGCCTTTACGCAGCCCCACATGCAACTGGACTCTCTGTGTTCGCTCTTTCTGAACAACCCTAAATACATCCCTTCCCGGAATGTGAGAGGAATTCAAAATATGATCCCAGAAATCACGTACAGAGCCCTTTTCACCCATCAAAAATTGCCCTGAAAGGAAGCCTGTGGGTACAACTGAACTCCCCAGGGGAGCCTTTACGCAGCCCCACATGCAACTGGAATCTCTGTGTTCGCTCTTTCTGAACAACCCTAAATACATCCATAACCGGAATCTGAGAGGAATTGAAAATATGATCCCAGAAATCACGTACAGAGCCCCTTTCACCCATCAAAAATTACCCTGAAAGGAAGCCTTTGGGTACAACTGAACTCCCCAGGGGAGCCTTTACGCAGCCCCACATGCAACTGGACTCTCTGTGTTCGCTCTTTCTGAACAACCCTAAATACATCCCTTCCCGGAATGTGAGAGGAATTTAAAATAGGACCCCAGAAATCACGTACAGACCCCTTTCACCCATCAAAAATCGCCCCCAAAGGAAGCCTTTGGGAACAACTGAACTCCCCAGGGGAGCCCTTACGCAGCCCCACATGCAACTGGAATCTCTCTGTTCGCTCTTTCTGAACAACCCTAAATATATCCCTACCCGGAATCTGAGAGGAATTGAAAATAGGACCCTGGAAAACGTATACAGAGCCCCTTTCACCCATCAAAAATTTCCCTGAAAGGAAGCCTTTGGGTACAACTGAACTCCCCAGGGGAGCCTTTACGCAGCCCCACATGCAACTGGACTCTCTGTGTTCGCTCTTTCTGAACAACCCTAAATACATCCCTAACCGGAATGTGAGAGGAATTTAAATTAGGACCCCAGAAAACGCATACAAAGCCCCTTTCACCCATCAAAAATTGCCCCCAAAGGAAGCCTTTGGGTACAACTGAACTCCCTCGGGGAGCATTTACGCAGCCCCACATGCAACTGGACTCTCTGTGTTCGCTCTTTCTGAACAACCCTAAATACATCCCTAACCGGAATCTGAGAGGAATTGAAAATATGATCCCAGAAATCACGTACAGAGCCCCTTTCACCCATCAAAAATTGCCCCCAAAGGAAGCTTTTGGGAACAACTGAACTCCCCAGGGGAGCCTTTACGCAGCCCCACATGCAACTGGACTCTCTGTGTTCACTCTTTCTTAAAAACCCTAAATATATACCTACCCGGAATCTGAGAGAAAATGAAAATAGGACCCCAGAAAATGCATACAGAGCCCCTTTCACACATCAAAAATTGCCCCCATAGGAAGCCTTTGGGTACAACTGAACTCCCCAGGGGAGCCTTTACGCAGCCCCACATGCAACTGGACTCTCTGTGTTCGCTTTTTCTGAACAGCCCGAAATACAGCCCTACCTGGAATCTGAGAGGAATTGAAAATAGGACCCCAAAAAACGCATACAAATCCCCTTTCACCCATCAAAAATCGCCCCCAAAGGAAGCCTTTGGGTACAACTGAACTCCCCAGGGGAGCCTTTACGCAGCCCCACATGCAACTGGACTCTCTGTGTTCACTCTTTCTTAAAAACCCTAAATATATACCTACCCGGAATCTGAGAGAAAATGAAAATAGGACCCCAGAAAATGCATACAGAGCCCCTTTCACACATCAAAAATTGCCCCCAAAGGAAGCCTTTGGGTACAACTGAACTCCCCAGGGGAGCCTTTACGCAGCCCCACATGCAACTGGACTCTCTGTGTTCGCTCTTTCTGAACAAGCCTAAATACATCCCTTCCCGGAATGTGAGAGGAATTCAAAATATGATCCCAGAAATCACGTACAGAGCCCCTTTCACCCATCAAAAATTGCCCTGAAAGGAAGCCTGTGGGTACAACTGAACTCCCCAGAGGAGCCTTTACGCAGCCCCACATGCAACTGGACTCTCTGTGTTCGCTCTTTCTGAACAACCCTAAATACATCCATAACCGGAATCTGAGAGGAATTGAAAATATGATCCCAGAAATCACGTACAGAGCCCCTTTCACCCATCAAAAATTACCCTGAAAGGAAGCCTTTGGGTACAACTGAACTCCCCAGGGGAGCCTTTACGCAGCCCCACATGCAACTGGACTCTCTGTGTTCGCTCTTTCTGAACAACCCTAATGTCCTGGTTTCAGTTAGAACAGAGTTAATTTTGTTCCTAGTAGCCGGTGGAATGCTATGCTTTGGCTTAGAATGAAAAGAGTGCTGATAACACCCCGATGTTTTAATTATTGCAGAGCAGTGCTTGTACTAAGCCAAGGACATCTCAACTTCTTGCTCTGTCCTGTCAACAGGCAGGCTGGGGGTGCAGCAAGAACTGGGAGGGGACAGACCCAGAACAGGTGACCCAAACTAGCCAAAGGGGTATTCCATACCATCTGACGTCACGCTAAACAATATATAGGGTGGCTAGCCGGGGGGAGGGTGGGCCGGACTGCTCGGGGTTAGGCTGGGCATCGGTCAGCGGGTGGTGAGCAATTGCATTGTGCATCACTTGTTTGTACATGTTATTATTAGTAGTACTATTATCATCATTGTATCATCATTATTATTATTACTATTACTATTATTATTATTATTACTATTATTATTTTCTTGTCTTACTAAACTGTCTTTATCTCAACTCACAGGCCTCACTTTCCATTTCTCTCCCCCGTCCCAGAGAGGGAGGGGGGAGGGTGAGCGAACGGCTGTGTGGTGTTTAGCTGCCGGCCGGGTTAAACCACTACAGTCTTTTTGGCGCCCAACGTGGGGCACGAAAGGTTGAGATAACGGCAGACCTGATCAGAGTGTGTTAAACTAAGATTGTTATAAGTATTAGACCTGCTTAATAGTCACTTGTCATAATGCTGATTGCTTTAATCTCAAGTCTGCTGCGCCTGTTTTTCAAATTGAGCACTATAGCACATTATTTTCCGTATGTGCTCTCTGTCATGTTGTTTATCCTGTCCGGGCCTTGGTTTCAGACCATTATGGTACTGTGTCTTGTAACAGTGGCTTATGAGACGATGAAATATCTGGTTATGACTCTAACTTGGTATTTGTACTCAGTAACATCGTCGACTTTATACTTTGGAAACCGTATCTTGGAAACTATTAGCAATTATACCTGTTGTTTCTTTTCATCAGGGAGTGAATCTGTGGAGGGGAAAGGGGAAGATATTTTCCCTTACTCGATCACTCTCCCTTTCTCCTTCACCACCCCCTTATCCTCTTTGATCACCCTCCCTTTCTCCTTCACCACCCTCTTATCTTCCGAGCTTGTTACAATAGCTCTCCAAGATATTGAATATCCTTGGGATACTCAGACCAGCATGGTTTTGCTCTTATGCCTCCTGAATGTGCTTCAGGTTTTGCTTAAAGTTAAACAACTATTTGGGAAGCTCATTCGGAGATCTACCCGGAGGCAGTATAGTTGTGGGTGGCAGGGAGTATGGGAGGATATGGGCAGACATTTAGAGCAGTTAGCACCCCCAGTGTTTTGGAAATTCACCCCTGAACAACTGAAAAATCCTAAAAAACTGGCAGAATGTTTGAAAAAAAGGTGTCATGACTCTGGCAGTTCCAAAGTAACACAAATCATTATAACGTGCTGGGGCCTGGCTCATGCCTATCGAGCTGCCATTGATACTGCTATCAACTTAGTGACAGACCCTGCGGCCACTCCAAGTCCTGTGACAGATCCAATGGCCACTGCGACTCCTACAGTGGACTCTGCAGCCGCTCCAGTTCCAGCTCCTGCAGACACTCCAGTTCCGGGTCCTGCAGCTGCTCCAGCTCCGGTTCCTGCAGACGCTCCAGCTCCAGCTCCTGCAGACACTCCAGTTCCAGCTCCTGCAGCTGCTCCAGCTCCTGTGGCTGGGTCAGAGAAACGAGCTGTTGCAGTGCAAGTCGACCCTGCAGAGGGTATTCTAACCCCTGTGGCAGGCCCTGTAACCGGGTCAGAGAAACGAGCTGTTGCAGTGCAAGTCGACCCTGCCGGGGGTATTCCAACCCCTGTGGCAGGCCCTGTAACCGGGTCAGAGAAACGAGCTGTAGCAGTGCAAGTCGACCCTGCAGAGGGTATTCTAACCCCTGTGGCAGGCCCTGTAACCGGGTCAGAGAAACGAGCTGTTGCAGTGCAAGTCGACCCTGCCGGGGGTATTCCAACCCCTGTGGCAGGCCCTGTAACCGGGTCAGAGAAACGAGCTGTAGCAGTGCAAGTCGACCCTGCAGAGGGTATTCTAACCCCTGTGGCAGGCCCTGTAACGGGGTCAGAGAAACGAGCTGTTGCAGTACAAGTCGACCCTGCAGAGGGTATTCCAATCCCTGTGGCAGACCTTGTAACGGGGCCAGAGAGACGAGCTGTAGCAGTGCAAGTAGCCCCAGTACACAAGATGAAAAGATGGTATAGAGATTCAGGTCGTTTAGAACGCAGAGAATCTTCTGCCAAATCTGATGGAGACGACGATGCTGGGCCATCAGGGCTTCAGGTGGAGGAAGATGATGATGCCGAAAAAGCAACAATAACTACCCGAAACCTAAGCGAGCGTGAGTTACGAGATGTGCGAAAAGATTTTGGTCGCTGTATAGGTGAGCAGCTTGTCACCTGGCTGCTCCGGTGTTGGGACGCTGGAGCCAATTGTGTGGAATTGTCTGGCATTGAAGCCAGACGGCTGGGATCCCTTGCTAGAGACGCAGGCATTGACAAAGCAATTGCAAATGGAGCACAATCTCTCAGCCTCTGGAGGCGTCTCCTCTCAGCTGTGAGGGAAAGGTATCCCTTCAAGGAAGAACTTTTATGTGTACCAGGCAAGTGGACCACTATGGAGAAGGGAATCCAGTACCTGAGGGAATTAGCCGTACGGGAAGTGATTTATGAGGATCCAGTCCCCGGACAAACATCCAAAGATCCAGATGGAGTCAGGTGTACACGACCCATGTGGCGGAAGTTTGTACGGAGTGCACCATCATCATATGCCAGCTCATTGGCAGTAATGGCCTGGAAAAAGGATGAGGAACCCATAATAGATGAAGTGGCTAAACAACTCCAGCAGTACGAAGAAAGTCTCTCCTCTTCCTTACAGGCCTGCGTCTCAGCTGTGGAGAAACTTTCTGAAGAGTTCCACCAACTTAAAGAGAATCTATCTTCCTCCCCACCTGAACAAACCAGTGTCCACCGACCAAAAGAGAATACTTGGGAGAAACTTTCTGAAAAGGTTCACCAACTTGAAGAGAGATTATTCTCCTTCGCACCTGTACAAAGCAGTGTCTCAGCTATCAGGGGTAGGCGGTCATCTACACAAAGAAGACAATATGGTGGGTACTCACCCCGTGCCACCCTGTGGTTTTACTTACGAGACCATGGAGAGGACATGAGAAAATGGGATGGAAAATCCACCGCAACCCTAGAGGCACGGGTACGTGAGTTGCAAAAGAAAACAATCGGGAAAAAGGGATTCTCTGAAAAGGTTGCTGCTCCAACTTCCAGCAGACAGTCCTTCAAACCCAGAATTGAAGAAGATTCTGACCAGGATTAGGGGGGCCCTGCCTCCAGCCAGGGGGAGGAAAGGGACAATCGAGTTTATTGGACTGTGTGGATTCGATGGCCTGGCACGTCAAACGCACAGAAGTATAAGGCTTTAGTAGACACCGGTGCACAATGTACTCTAATGCCATCGAGCTATAAAGGGCCAGAGCCCATCTGTATTTGTGGAGTGACAGGGGGATCTCAGCAGTTGACTGTATTGGAGGCTGAAGTGAGTCTGACTGGGAAAGAGTGGGAAAAGCATCCCATCGTGACTGGCCCGGATGCTCCATGTATCCTTGGCATAGACTATCTTAGAAGAGGATATTTCAAGGATCCAAAAGAGTTCCGCTGGGCTTTTGGTATAGCTGCCTTAGAGACGGAGGGCATTAAACAATTATCTACCTTGCCTGGTCTTTCAGAGGATCCCTCTGTTGTGGGGTTGCTGAGGGTCGAAGAACAGCAAGTGCCAATTGCTACTACAACTGTGCACCGGCGGCAATATCGCACTAACCGAGACTCCCTGATTCCCATCCATAAGCTAATTCGTCAATTGGAGAGCCAAGGAGTGATCAGCAAGACTCATTCACCTTTCAATAGTCCCATATGGCCAGTGCGAAAGTCTAATGGTGAGTGGAGACTAACAGTGGACTATCGTGGCCTGAACGAAGTCACGCCACCATTGAGTGCTGCAGTGCCGGACATGCTGGAACTCCAGTATGAACTTGAATCGAAGGCAGCCAAGTGGTACGCCACAATTGATATCGCTAATGCATTTTTCTCCATCCCTCTAGCAGCAGAGTGCAGGCCACAATTTGCTTTCACTTGGAGGGGAGTCCAATATACTTGGAATCGGCTGCCCCAGGGGTGGAAACACAGCCCTACCATTTGCCATGGACTGATTCAATCTGCACTGGAGCAGGGGGAAGCTCCTGAACACCTGCAGTATATCGATGACATTATTGTGTGGGGTGACACAGCAGAGGAAGTTTTTGAGAAAGGAAAGAAAATAGTCCAAATCCTTCTGAAAGCTGGTTTTGCCATAAAACAAAATAAAGTCAAAGGACCTGCACGAGAGATCCAGTTTTTAGGAATAAAATGGCAAGATGGACGTCGTCAAATTCCAATGGATGTGATCAACAAAATAACAGCTATGTCTCCACCAACTAGCAAAAAAGAAACACAAACTTTCCTAGGTGTTGTGGGGTTTTGGAGAATGCACATTCCAAATTACAGTCTGATTGTAAACCCGCTTTACCAAGTAACCCGTAAGAAGAATGAGTTTGAGTGGGGCCCTGAGCAACGGCAGGCCTTTGAACAAATTAAGCAGGAAATAGTTCATGCAGTAGCCCTTGGGCCAGTCCGAACAGGACCAGAAGTGAAGAATGTGCTCTACACTGCAGCCGGGGAGAACGGCCCCACCTGGAGCCTCTGGCAGAAAGAACCTGGGGAAACTCGAGGTCGGCCCCTGGGGTTTTGGAGTCGGGGATACCGAGGATCTGAGGCCCGCTACACTCCAACGGAAAAGGAAATATTGGCAGCATATGAAGGAGTTCGATCTGCTTCGGAGGTGGTCGGTACTGAAGCGCAGCTCCTCCTAGCACCCCGATTGCCAGTACTAGGCTGGATGTTCAAAGGAAGGGTCTCCCCTACACATCATGCAACCGATGCTACATGGAGCAAGTGGGTTGCACTGATTACTCAGCGGGCTCGAATAGGAAACCCCAGTCGCCCAGGGATATTGGAAGTGATTATGGACTGGCCAGAAGGCAAATACTTTGGGATATCATCAGAGGAGGAGGTGGGTCGTGCTGAAGAAGCCCCACTGTACAACCAGTTACCAGAGAATGAGAAGAAATATGCCCTGTTCACTGATGGGTCTTGTCGTATTGTGGGGAAGCATCGGAGATGGAAGGCTGCTGTATGGAGCCCTACACGACGAGTTGCAGAAGCTGCTGAGGGAGAAGGTGAATCGAGTCAGTTTGCAGAAGTAAAGGCCATTCAGCTGGCTTTAGACATTGCTGAACGAGAAAAATGGCCGGTTCTCTATCTCTACACTGATTCATGGATGGTAGCAAATGCCCTGTGGGGATGGTTACAGCAATGGAAGCAAAACAACTGGCAGCGCAGGGGCAAACCCATCTGGGCTGCTGCATTGTGGCAAGATATTGCTGCTCGGGTGGAGAACCTGGCTGTAAAGGTACGCCACGTAGATGCTCATATGCCCAAGAATCGGGCTACTGAAGAACATCAAAACAACCAGCAGGTGGATCAGGCTGCTAAGATTGAAGTAGCTCAGGTGGACCTGGATTGGCAGCATAAAGGTGAATTATTTATAGCCCGATGGGCCCATGACACCTCAGGCCATCAAGGTAGAGATGCAACATACAGATGGGCTCGTGATCGAGGGGTGGACCTGACCATGGACACTATAACACAGCTTATTCATGACTGTGAAACATGTGCTGCAATCAAGCAAGCCAAACGGTCAAAGCCTCTTTGGTATGGAGGACGATGGCTGAAATATAAATATGGAGAGGCCTGGCAGATTGATTACATCACACTCCCTCAAACTCGCAATGGCAAGCGCCATGTACTTACAATGGTGGAAGCAACCACTGGATGGCTGGAAACATATCCTGTGCCTCATGCCACCGCCCGGAACACTATCCTGGGCCTTGAAAAACAAGTCCTATGGCGACATGGCACCCCAGAAAGAATAGAGTCAGACAATGGAACTCATTTCCGAAACAACCTTATAGACACTTGGGCCAAAGAGCATGGTATTGAGTGGGTGTATCACATCCCCTATCATGCACCAGCCTCCGGGAAAGTTGAACGATATAATGGACTGTTAAAGACTACATTGAAAGCAATGGGTGCTGGGACGTTCAAAAATTGGGATACGCATTTGGCAAAGGCCACCTGGTTAGTCAATACTAGGGGATCCGCCAACCGAACTGGACCTGCCCAATCAAACCTGTTACGTACTGTAGATGGGGATAAAGTTCCTGTAGTGCATGTAAGAAATATGCTGGGTAAAACGGTCTGGGCTACTCCTGCCTCAGGAAAAGGCAAACCCATTCGTGGAATTGCTTTTGCTCAGGGACCTGGATATACGTGGTGGGTGATGCAAAAGAACGGAGAGGTCCGGTGTGTACCTCAAGGGGATTTAATACTGGGTGAGAATAGCCCATGAATTGGATTGTACCATGTTAATTACTATATAATATTGTATGTTATCACTATCATGACTACTATATACCCTAGATAAAAATGGTGACTAACTAGAATGTATGGGAAAGAGTGTAACCTGAGCATGACATAAATGGTATGGAATAAGGGGTGGATAGATGTCCTGGTTTCAGTTAGAACAGAGTTAATTTTGTTCCTAGTAACCGGTGGAATGCTATGCTTTGGCTTAGAATGAAAAGAGTGCTGATAACACCCCGATGTTTTAATTATTGCAGAGCAGTGCCTGTACTAAGCCAAGGACATCTCAACTTCTTGCTCTGTCCTGCCAACAGGCAGGCTGGGGGTGCAGCAAGAACTGGGAGGGGACAGGCCCAGAACAGGTGACCCAAACTAGCCAAAGGGGTATTCCATACCATCTGACGTCACGCTAAACAATATATAGGGTGGCTAGCCGGGGGGAGGGCGGGCGGGACTGCTCGGGGTTAGGCTGGGCATCGGTCAGCGGGTGGTGAGCAATTGCATTGTGCATCACTTGTTTGTACATGTTATTATTAGTAGTACTATTATCATCATTGTATCATTATTATTATTATTATTATTACTATAATTATTATTATTACTATTATTATTTTCTTGTCTTATTAAACTGTCTTTATCTCAACTCACAGGCCTCACATTCCATTTCTCTCCCCCGTCCCGGAGAGGGAGGGGGGAGGGTGAGCGAACGGCTGTGTGGTGTTTAGCTGCCGGCCGGGTTAAACCACTACAGGAATTTAAAATAGGACACCAGAAAACGCATACAAAGCCCCTTTCACCCATCAAAAATCGCCCCCAAAGCAAGCCTTTGGGTACAACTGAACTCCCCAGGGGAGCCTTTACGCAGCCCCACATGCAACTGGACTCTCTGTGTTCGCTCTTTCTGAACAACCCTAAATACATCCCTTCCCGGAATGTGAGACGAATTTAAAATAGGACCCCAGAAATCACATACAGAGCCCCTTTCACCCATCAAAAATTACCCCCAAAGGAAGCCTTTGGGTACAACTGAACTCCCCAGGGGAGCCTTTACGCAGCCCCACATGCAACTGGACTCTCTGTGTTCGCTCTTTCTGAACAACCCTAAATACATCCCTTCCCGGAATGTTAGAGGAATTGTAAATATGACCCTAGAAATCACGTACAGAGCCTCTTTCAACCATCAAAAATCGCCCCGAAAGGAAGCCTTTGGGTACAACTGAACTCCCCATGGGAGCCTTTACGCAGCCCCACATGCAACTGGACTCTCTGTGTTCGCTCTTTCTGAACAACCCTAAATACATCCCTAACCGGAATCTGAGAGGAATTGTAAATATGACCCTAGAAATCACGTACAGAGCCTCTTTCAACCATCAAAAATCGCACCCAAAGGAAGCCTTTGGGTACAACTGAACTCCCCAGGGGAGCCTTTACGCAGCCCCACATGCAACTGGACTCTCTGTGTTCGCTCTTTCTGAACAACCCTAAATACATCCCTTCCCGGAATGTGAGAGGAATTTAAAATAGGACCCCAGAAAACGCATACAAAGCCCCTTTCACCCATCAAAAATTTCCCTGAAAGGAAGCCTTTGGGTACAACTGAACTCCCCAGGGGAGCCTTTACGCAGCCCCACATGCAACTGGACTCTCTGTGTTCGC
The DNA here is from genome assembly GCA_036873955.1 of Mergus octosetaceus. Taxonomy (NCBI): domain Eukaryota; kingdom Metazoa; phylum Chordata; class Aves; order Anseriformes; family Anatidae; genus Mergus; species Mergus octosetaceus. The sequence goes on along the minus strand of CM072284.1, from coordinate 71,916,315 downwards.
TCTTTCTGAAAAACCCTAAATACATCCCTTCCCGGAATTTGAGAGGAATTTAAAATAGGACACCAGAAAACGCATACAAAGCCCCTTTCACCCATCAAAAATTGCCCCCAAAGGAAGCCTTTGGGTACAACTGAACTCCCCAGGGGAGCCTTTACGCAGCCCCACATGCAACTGGACTCTCTGTGTTCGCTCTTTCTGAACAACCCTAAATACATCCCTAACCGGAATCTGAGAGGAATTGTAAATATGACCCTAGAAATCACGTACAGAGCCTCTTTCACCCATCAAAAATTGCCCCCAAAGGAAGCCTTTGGGTACAACTGAACTCCCCAGGGGAGCCTTTACGCAGCCCCACATGCAACTGGACTCTCTGTGTTCGCTCTTTCTGAACAACCCTAAATACATCCCTTCCCGGAATGTGAGAGGAATTTAAAATAGGACACCAGAAAACGCATACAAAGCCCCTTTCACCCATCAAAAATTTCCCTGAAAGGAAGCCTTTGGGTACAACTGAACTCCCCAGGGGAGCCCTTACGCAGCCCCACATGCAACTGGACTCTCTGTGTTCGCTCTTTCTGAACAACCCTAAATATATCCCTACCCGGAATCTGAGAGGAATTGAAAATAGGACCCTGGAAAACGTGTACAGAGCCCCTTTCACCCATCAAAACTTGCCCCCAAAGGAAGCCTTTGGGTACAACTGAACTCCCCAGGGGAGCCTTTACGCAGCCCCACATTCAACTGGAATCTCTGTGTTCGCTCTTTCTGAACAACCCTAAATACATCCCTACCTGGAATCTGAGAGGAAGTGAAAATTGGACCCAGGTAAATGTGTACAGAGCCCCTTTCACCCGTCAAAAATTGCCCCCAAAGGAAGCCTTTGGGTACAACTGAACTCCCCAGGGGAGCCTTTACGCAGCCCCACATGCAACTGGACTCTCTGTGTTCGCTCTTTCTGAACAACCCTAAATACATCCCTAACCGGAATCTGAGAGGAATTCAAAATATGATCCCAGAAATCACGTACAGAGCCCCTTTCACCCATCAAAAATTACCCTGAAAGGAAGCCTTTGGGTACAACTGAACTCCCCAGGGGAGCCTTTACGCAGCCCCACATGCAACTGGACTCTCTGTGTTCGCTCTTTCTGAACAACCCTAAATACATCCCTTCCCGGAATGTGAGAGGAATTTAAAATAGGACCCCAGAAATCACGTACAGACCCCTTTCACCCATCAAAAATCGCCCCCAAAGGAAGCCTTTGGGAACAACTGAACTCCCCAGGGGAGCCCTTACGCAGCCCCACATGCAACTGGAATCTCTCTGTTCGCTCTTTCTGAACAACCCTAAATATATCCCTACCCGGAATCTGAGAGGAATTGAAAATAGGACCCTGGAAAACGTATACAGAGCCCCTTTCACCCATCAAAAATTTCCCTGAAAGGAAGCCTTTGGGTACAACTGAACTCCCCAGGGGAGCCTTTACGCAGCCCCACATGCAACTGGACTCTCTGTGTTCGCTCTTTCTGAACAACCCTAAATACATCCCTAACCGGAATGTGAGAGGAATTTAAATTAGGACCCCAGAAAACGCATACAAAGCCCTTTTCACCCATCAAAAATTGCCCCCAAAGGAAGCCTTTGGGTACAACTGAACTCCCTCGGGGAGCCTTTACGCAGCCCCACATGCAACTGGACTCTCTGTGTTCGCTCTTTCTGAACAACCCTAAATACATCCCTAACCGGAATCTGAGAGGAATTGAAAATATGATCCCAGAAATCACGTACAGAGCCCCTTTCACCCATCAAAAATTGCCCCCAAAGGAAGCTTTTGGGAACAACTGAACTCCCCAGGGGAGCCTTTACGCAGCCCCACATGCAACTGGACTCTCTGTGTTCACTCTTTCTTAAAAACCCTAAATATATACCTACCCGGAATCTGAGAGAAAATGAAAATAGGACCCCAGAAAATGCATACAGAGCCCCTTTCACACATCAAAAATTGCCCCCATAGGAAGCCTTTGGGTACAACTGAACTCCCCAGGGGAGCCTTTACGCAGCCCCACATGCAACTGGACTCTCTGTGTTCGCTTTTTCTGAACAGCCCGAAATACAGCCCTACCTGGAATCTGAGAGGAATTGAAAATAGGACCCCAAAAAACGCATACAAATCCCCTTTCACCCATCAAAAATCGCCCCCAAAGGAAGCCTTTGGGTACAACTGAACTCCCCAGGGGAGCCTTTACGCAGCCCCACATGCAACTGGACTCTCTGTGTTCACTCTTTCTTAAAAACCCTAAATATATACCTACCCGGAATCTGAGAGAAAATGAAAATAGGACCCCAGAAAATGCATACAGAGCCCCTTTCACACATCAAAAATTGCCCCCAAAGGAAGCCTTTGGGTACAACTGAACTCCCCAGGGGAGCCTTTACGCAGCCCCACATGCAACTGGACTCTCTGTGTTCGCTCTTTCTGAACAAGCCTAAATACATCCCTTCCCGGAATGTGAGAGGAATTCAAAATATGATCCCAGAAATCACGTACAGAGCCCCTTTCACCCATCAAAAATTGCCCTGAAAGGAAGCCTGTGGGTACAACTGAACTCCCCAGAGGAGCCTTTACGCAGCCCCACATGCAACTGGACTCTCTGTGTTCGCTCTTTCTGAACAACCCTAAATACATCCATAACCGGAATCTGAGAGGAATTGAAAATATGATCCCAGAAATCACGTACAGAGCCCCTTTCACCCATCAAAAATTACCCTGAAAGGAAGCCTTTGGGTACAACTGAACTCCCCAGGGGAGCCTTTACGCAGCCCCACATGCAACTGGACTCTCTGTGTTCGCTCTTTCTGAACAACCCTAATGTCCTGGTTTCAGTTAGAACAGAGTTAATTTTGTTCCTAGTAGCCGGTGGAATGCTATGCTTTGGCTTAGAATGAGAAGAGTGCTGATAACACCCCGATGTTTTAATTATTGCAGAGCAGTGCTTGTACTAAGCCAAGGACATCTCAACTTCTTGCTCTGTCCTGTCAACAGGCAGGCTGGGGGTGCAGCAAGAACTGGGAGGGGACAGACCCAGAACAGGTGACCCAAACTAGCCAAAGGGGTATTCCATACCATCTGACGTCACGCTAAACAATATATAGGGTGGCTAGCCGGGGGGAGGGTGGGCCGGACTGCTCGGGGTTAGGCTGGGCATCGGTCAGCGGGTGGTGAGCAATTGCATTGTGCATCACTTGTTTGTACATGTTATTATTAGTAGTACTATTATCATCATTGTATCATCATTATTATTATTACTATTACTATTATTATTATTATTACTATTATTATTTTCTTGTCTTACTAAACTGTCTTTATCTCAACTCACAGGCCTCACTTTCCATTTCTCTCCCCCGTCCCAGAGAGGGAGGGGGGAGGGTGAGCGAACGGCTGTGTGGTGTTTAGCTGCCGGCCGGGTTAAACCACTACAGTCTTTTTGGCGCCCAACGTGGGGCACGAAAGGTTGAGATAACGGCAGACCTGATCAGAGTGTGTTAAACTAAGATTGTTATAAGTATTAGACCTGCTTAATAGTCACTTGTCATAATGCTGATTGCTTTAATCTCAAGTCTGCTGCGCCTGTTTTTCAAATTGAGCACTATAGCACATTATTTTCCGTATGTGCTCTCTGTCATGTTGTTTATCCTGTCCGGGCCTTGGTTTCAGACCATTATGGTACTGTGTCTTGTAACAGTGGCTTATGAGACGATGAAATATCTGGTTATGACTCTAACTTGGTATTTGTACTCAGTAACATCGTCGACTTTATACTTTGGAAACCGTATCTTGGAAACTATTAGCAATTATACCTGTTGTTTCTTTTCATCAGGGAGTGAATCTGTGGAGGGGAAAGGGGAAGATATTTTCCCTTACTCGATCACTCTCCCTTTCTCCTTCACCACCCCCTTATCCTCTTTGATCACCCTCCCTTTCTCCTTCACCACCCTCTTATCTTCCGAGCTTGTTACAATAGCTCTCCAAGATATTGAATATCCTTGGGATACTCAGACCAGCATGGTTTTGCTCTTATGCCTCCTGAATGTGCTTCAGGTTTTGCTTAAAGTTAAACAACTATTTGGGAAGCTCATTCGGAGATCTACCCGGAGGCAGTATAGTTGTGGGTGGCAGGGAGTATGGGAGGATATGGGCAGACATTTAGAGCAGTTAGCACCCCCAGTGTTTTGGAAATTCACCCCTGAACAACTGAAAAATCCTAAAAAACTGGCAGAATGTTTGAAAAAAAGGTGTCATGACTCTGGCAGTTCCAAAGTAACACAAATCATTATAACGTGCTGGGGCCTGGCTCATGCCTATCGAGCTGCCATTGATACTGCTATCAACTTAGTGACAGACCCTGCGGCCACTCCAAGTCCTGTGACAGATCCAATGGCCACTGCGACTCCTACAGTGGACTCTGCAGCCGCTCCAGTTCCAGCTCCTGCAGACACTCCAGTTCCGGGTCCTGCAGCTGCTCCAGCTCCGGTTCCTGCAGACGCTCCAGCTCCAGCTCCTGCAGACACTCCAGTTCCAGCTCCTGCAGCTGCTCCAGCTCCTGTGGCTGGGTCAGAGAAACGAGCTGTTGCAGTGCAAGTCGACCCTGCAGAGGGTATTCTAACCCCTGTGGCAGGCCCTGTAACCGGGTCAGAGAAACGAGCTGTTGCAGTGCAAGTCGACCCTGCCGGGGGTATTCCAACCCCTGTGGCAGGCCCTGTAACCGGGTCAGAGAAACGAGCTGTAGCAGTGCAAGTCGACCCTGCAGAGGGTATTCTAACCCCTGTGGCAGGCCCTGTAACCGGGTCAGAGAAACGAGCTGTTGCAGTGCAAGTCGACCCTGCCGGGGGTATTCCAACCCCTGTGGCAGGCCCTGTAACCGGGTCAGAGAAACGAGCTGTAGCAGTGCAAGTCGACCCTGCAGAGGGTATTCTAACCCCTGTGGCAGGCCCTGTAACGGGGTCAGAGAAACGAGCTGTTGCAGTACAAGTCGACCCTGCAGAGGGTATTCCAATCCCTGTGGCAGACCTTGTAACGGGGCCAGAGAGACGAGCTGTAGCAGTGCAAGTAGCCCCAGTACACAAGATGAAAAGATGGTATAGAGATTCAGGTCGTTTAGAACGCAGAGAATCTTCTGCCAAATCTGATGGAGACGACGATGCTGGGCCATCAGGGCTTCAGGTGGAGGAAGATGATGATGCCGAAAAAGCAACAATAACTACCCGAAACCTAAGCGAGCGTGAGTTACGAGATGTGCGAAAAGATTTTGGTCGCTGTATAGGTGAGCAGCTTGTCACCTGGCTGCTCCGGTGTTGGGACGCTGGAGCCAATTGTGTGGAATTGTCTGGCATTGAAGCCAGACGGCTGGGATCCCTTGCTAGAGACGCAGGCATTGACAAAGCAATTGCAAATGGAGCACAATCTCTCAGCCTCTGGAGGCGTCTCCTCTCAGCTGTGAGGGAAAGGTATCCCTTCAAGGAAGAACTTTTATGTGTACCAGGCAAGTGGACCACTATGGAGAAGGGAATCCAGTACCTGAGGGAATTAGCCGTACGGGAAGTGATTTATGAGGATCCAGTCCCCGGACAAACATCCAAAGATCCAGATGGAGTCAGGTGTACACGACCCATGTGGCGGAAGTTTGTACGGAGTGCACCATCATCATATGCCAGCTCATTGGCAGTAATGGCCTGGAAAAAGGATGAGGAACCCATAATAGATGAAGTGGCTAAACAACTCCAGCAGTACGAAGAAAGTCTCTCCTCTTCCTTACAGGCCTGCGTCTCAGCTGTGGAGAAACTTTCTGAAGAGTTCCACCAACTTAAAGAGAATCTATCTTCCTCCCCACCTGAACAAACCAGTGTCCACCGACCAAAAGAGAATACTTGGGAGAAACTTTCTGAAAAGGTTCACCAACTTGAAGAGAGATTATTCTCCTTCGCACCTGTACAAAGCAGTGTCTCAGCTATCAGGGGTAGGCGGTCATCTACACAAAGAAGACAATATGGTGGGTACTCACCCCGTGCCACCCTGTGGTTTTACTTACGAGACCATGGAGAGGACATGAGAAAATGGGATGGAAAATCCACCGCAACCCTAGAGGCACGGGTACGTGAGTTGCAAAAGAAAACAATCGGGAAAAAGGGATTCTCTGAAAAGGTTGCTGCTCCAACTTCCAGCAGACAGTCCTTCAAACCCAGAATTGAAGAAGATTCTGACCAGGATTAGGGGGGCCCTGCCTCCAGCCAGGGGGAGGAAAGGGACAGTCGAGTTTATTGGACTGTGTGGATTCGATGGCCTGGCACGTCAAACGCACAGAAGTATAAGGCTTTAGTAGACACCGGTGCACAATGTACTCTAATGCCATCGAGCTATAAAGGGCCAGAGCCCATCTGTATTTGTGGAGTGACAGGGGGATCTCAGCAGTTGACTGTATTGGAGGCTGAAGTGAGTCTGACTGGGAATGAGTGGGAAAAGCATCCCATCGTGACTGGCCCGGATGCTCCATGTATCCTTGGCATAGACTATCTTAGAAGAGGATATTTCAAGGATCCAAAAGAGTTCCGCTGGGCTTTTGGTATAGCTGCCTTAGAGACGGAGGGCATTAAACAATTATCTACCTTGCCTGGTCTTTCAGAGGATCCCTCTGTTGTGGGGTTGCTGAGGGTCGAAGAACAGCAAGTGCCAATTGCTACTACAACTGTGCACCGGCGGCAATATCGCACTAACCGAGACTCCCTGATTCCCATCCATAAGCTAATTCGTCAATTGGAGAGCCAAGGAGTGATCAGCAAGACTCATTCACCTTTCAATAGTCCCATATGGCCAGTGCGAAAGTCTAATGGTGAGTGGAGACTAACAGTGGACTATCGTGGCCTGAACGAAGTCACGCCACCATTGAGTGCTGCAGTGCCGGACATGCTGGAACTCCAGTATGAACTTGAATCGAAGGCAGCCAAGTGGTACGCCACAATTGATATCGCTAATGCATTTTTCTCCATCCCTCTAGCAGCAGAGTGCAGGCCACAATTTGCTTTCACTTGGAGGGGAGTCCAATATACTTGGAATCGGCTGCCCCAGGGGTGGAAACACAGCCCTACCATTTGCCATGGACTGATTCAATCTGCACTGGAGCAGGGGGAAGCTCCTGAACACCTGCAGTATATCGATGACATTATTGTGTGGGGTGACACAGCAGAGGAAGTTTTTGAGAAAGGAAAGAAAATAGTCCAAATCCTTCTGAAAGCTGGTTTTGCCATAAAACAAAATAAAGTCAAAGGACCTGCACGAGAGATCCAGTTTTTAGGAATAAAATGGCAAGATGGACGTCGTCAAATTCCAATGGATGTGATCAACAAAATAACAGCTATGTCTCCACCAACTAGCAAAAAAGAAACACAAACTTTCCTAGGTGTTGTGGGGTTTTGGAGAATGCACATTCCAAATTACAGTCTGATTGTAAACCCGCTTTACCAAGTAACCCGTAAGAAGAATGAGTTTGAGTGGGGCCCTGAGCAACGGCAGGCCTTTGAACAAATTAAGCAGGAAATAGTTCATGCAGTAGCCCTTGGGCCAGTCCGAACAGGACCAGAAGTGAAGAATGTGCTCTACACTGCAGCCGGGGAGAACGGCCCCACCTGGAGCCTCTGGCAGAAAGAACCTGGGGAAACTCGAGGTCGGCCCCTGGGGTTTTGGAGTCGGGGATACCGAGGATCTGAGGCCCGCTACACTCCAACGGAAAAGGAAATATTGGCAGCATATGAAGGAGTTCGATCTGCTTCGGAGGTGGTCGGTACTGAAGCGCAGCTCCTCCTAGCACCCCGATTGCCAGTACTAGGCTGGATGTTCAAAGGAAGGGTCTCCCCTACACATCATGCAACCGATGCTACATGGAGCAAGTGGGTTGCACTGATTACTCAGCGGGCTCGAATAGGAAACCCCAGTCGCCCAGGGATATTGGAAGTGATTATGGACTGGCCAGAAGGCAAATACTTTGGGATATCATCAGAGGAGGAGGTGGGTCGTGCTGAAGAAGCCCCACTGTACAACCAGTTACCAGAGAATGAGAAGAAATATGCCCTGTTCACTGATGGGTCTTGTCGTATTGTGGGGAAGCATCGGAGATGGAAGGCTGCTGTATGGAGCCCTACACGACGAGTTGCAGAAGCTGCTGAGGGAGAAGGTGAATCGAGTCAGTTTGCAGAAGTAAAGGCCATTCAGCTGGCTTTAGACATTGCTGAACGAGAAAAATGGCCGGTTCTCTATCTCTACACTGATTCATGGATGGTAGCAAATGCCCTGTGGGGATGGTTACAGCAATGGAAGCAAAACAACTGGCAGCGCAGGGGCAAACCCATCTGGGCTGCTGCATTGTGGCAAGATATTGCTGCTCGGGTGGAGAACCTGGCTGTAAAGGTACGCCACGTAGATGCTCATATGCCCAAGAATCGGGCTACTGAAGAACATCAAAACAACCAGCAGGTGGATCAGGCTGCTAAGATTGAAGTAGCTCAGGTGGACCTGGATTGGCAGCATAAAGGTGAATTATTTATAGCCCGATGGGCCCATGACACCTCAGGCCATCAAGGTAGAGATGCAACATACAGATGGGCTCGTGATCGAGGGGTGGACCTGACCATGGACACTATAACACAGCTTATTCATGACTGTGAAACATGTGCTGCAATCAAGCAAGCCAAACGGTCAAAGCCTCTTTGGTATGGAGGACGATGGCTGAAATATAAATATGGAGAGGCCTGGCAGATTGATTACATCACACTCCCTCAAACTCGCAATGGCAAGCGCCATGTACTTACAATGGTGGAAGCAACCACTGGATGGCTGGAAACATATCCTGTGCCTCATGCCACCGCCCGGAACACTATCCTGGGCCTTGAAAAACAAGTCCTATGGCGACATGGCACCCCAGAAAGAATAGAGTCAGACAATGGAACTCATTTCCGAAACAACCTTATAGACACTTGGGCCAAAGAGCATGGTATTGAGTGGGTGTATCACATCCCCTATCATGCACCAGCCTCCGGGAAAGTTGAACGATATAATGGACTGTTAAAGACTACATTGAAAGCAATGGGTGCTGGGACGTTCAAAAATTGGGATACGCATTTGGCAAAGGCCACCTGGTTAGTCAATACTAGGGGATCCGCCAACCGAACTGGACCTGCCCAATCAAACCTGTTACGTACTGTAGATGGGGATAAAGTTCCTGTAGTGCATGTAAGAAATATGCTGGGTAAAACGGTCTGGGCTACTCCTGCCTCAGGAAAAGGCAAACCCATTCGTGGAATTGCTTTTGCTCAGGGACCTGGATATACGTGGTGGGTGATGCAAAAGAACGGAGAGGTCCGGTGTGTACCTCAAGGGGATTTAATACTGGGTGAGAATAGCCCATGAATTGGATTGTACCATGTTAATTACTATATAATATTGTATGTTATCACTATCATGACTACTATATACCCTAGATAAAAATGGTGACTAACTAGAATGTATGGGAAAGAGTGTAACCTGAGCATGACATAAATGGTATGGAATAAGGGGTGGATAGATGTCCTGGTTTCAGTTAGAACAGAGTTAATTTTGTTCCTAGTAACCGGTGGAATGCTATGCTTTGGCTTAGAATGAAAAGAGTGCTGATAACACCCCGATGTTTTAATTATTGCAGAGCAGTGCCTGTACTAAGCCAAGGACATCTCAACTTCTTGCTCTGTCCTGCCAACAGGCAGGCTGGGGGTGCAGCAAGAACTGGGAGGGGACAGGCCCAGAACAGGTGACCCAAACTAGCCAAAGGGGTATTCCATACCATCTGACGTCACGCTAAACAATATATAGGGTGGCTAGCCGGGGGGAGGGCGGGCGGGACTGCTCGGGGTTAGGCTGGGCATCGGTCAGCGGGTGGTGAGCAATTGCATTGTGCATCACTTGTTTGTACATGTTATTATTAGTAGTACTATTATCATCATTGTATCATTATTATTATTATTATTATTACTATAATTATTATTATTACTATTATTATTTTCTTGTCTTATTAAACTGTCTTTATCTCAACTCACAGGCCTCACATTCCATTTCTCTCCCCCGTCCCGGAGAGGGAGGGGGGAGGGTGAGCGAACGGCTGTGTGGTGTTTAGCTGCCGGCCGGGTTAAACCACTACAGGAATTTAAAATAGGACACCAGAAAACGCATACAAAGCCCCTTTCACCCATCAAAAATCGCCCCCAAAGCAAGCCTTTGGGTACAACTGAACTCCCCAGGGGAGCCTTTACGCAGCCCCACATGCAACTGGACTCTCTGTGTTCGCTCTTTCTGAACAACCCTAAATACATCCCTTCCCGGAATGTGAGACGAATTTAAAATAGGACCCCAGAAAACGAATACAAAGCCCCTTTCACCCATCAAAAATTACCCTGAAAGGAAGCCTTTGGGTACAACTGAACTCCCCAGGGGAGCCTTTACGCAGCCCCACATGCAACTGGACTCTCTGTGTTCGCTCTTTCTGAACAACCCTAAATACATCCCTAACCGGAATGTGAGAGGAATTGAAAATATGATCCCAGAAATCACATACAGAGCCCCTTTCACCCATCAAAAATTACCCCCAAAGGAAGCCTTTGGGTACAACTGAACTCCCCAGGGGAGCCTTTACGCAGCCCCACATGCAACTGGACTCTCTGTGTTCGCTCTTTCTGAACAACCCTAAATACATCCCTTCCCGGAATGTTAGAGGAATTGTAAATATGACCCTAGAAATCACGTACAGAGCCTCTTTCAACCATCAAAAATCGCCCCGAAAGGAAGCCTTTGGGTACAACTGAACTCCCCATGGGAGCCTTTACGCAGCCCCACATGCAACTGGACTCTCTGTGTTCGCTCTTTCTGAACAACCCTAAATACATCCCTAACCGGAATCTGAGAGGAATTGTAAATATGACCCTAGAAATCACGTACAGAGCCTCTTTCAACCATCAAAAATCGCACCCAAAGGAAGCCTTTGGGTACAACTGAACTCCCCAGGGGAGCCTTTACGCAGCCCCACATGCAACTGGACTCTCTGTGTTCGCTCTTTCTGAACAACCCTAAATACATCCCTTCCCGGAATGTGAGAGGAATTTAAAATAGGACCCCAGAAAACGCATACAAAGCCCCTTTCACCCATCAAAAATTTCCCTGAAAGGAAGCCTTTGGGTACAACTGAACTCCCCAGGGGAGCCTTTACGCAGCCCCACATGCAACTGGACTCTCTGTGTTCGCTCTTTCTGAAAAACCCTAAATACATCCCTTCCCGGAATTTGAGAGGAATTTAAAATAGGACACCAGAAAACGCATACAAAGCCCCTATCACCCATCAAAAATTGCCCCCAAAGGAAGCCTTTGGGTACAACTGAACTCCCCAGGGGAGCCTTTACGCAGCCCCACATGCAACTGGACTCTCTGTGTTCGCTCTTTCTGAACAACCCTAAATACATCCCTAACCGGAATCTGAGAGGAATTGTAAATATGACCCTAGAAATCACGTACAGAGCCTCTTTCACCCATCAAAAATTGCACCAAAAGGAAGCCTTTGGGTACAACTGAACTCCCCAGGGGAGCCTTTACGCAGCCCCACATGCAACT
>CM072284.1:71646535-71904540 GCA_036873955.1 Mergus octosetaceus | reverse complement strand
TGAATTGAAATTAGGACCCTGGAAAACGCATACAAAGCCCCGTTCACCCATCAAAAATTGCCCCCAAAGGAAGCCTTTGGGTACAACTGAACTCCCCAGGGGAGCCTTTACGCAGCCCCACATGCAACTGGACTCTGTGTTCGCTTTTTCTGAGCAACCATAAATACATACCTACCCGGAATCTGAGAGGAACTGATAATAGGACCGCAGAAAACGTGTAGAGAGCCCCTTTCATCCATCAAGAATTGCCCCCAAAGGAAGCCTTTGGGTACAACTGAACTCCCCAGGGGAGCCTTTACAAAGCCCCACATGCAACTGGACTCTCTGTGTTCGCTCTTTCTGAACAACCCTAAATACATACCTACCCGGAATCTGAGAGGAATTGAAAATAGGACCCCGGACAACGCATACAAAGCCCCTTTCACCCGTCAAAAATTGCCCCCAAAGGAAGCCTTTCAGTACAACTGAACTCCCCAGGGGAGCCTTTACGCAGCCCCACATGCAACTGGACTCTCTGTGTTCGCTCTTTCTGAACAACCCTTAATACATCCCTACCTGGAATCTGAGAGGAATTGAAAATAGGACCCTAGAAAACATGTAAAGGCCCCTTTCACCCATCAAAAATTGCCCCAATGGAAGCCTTTGGGTACAACTGAACTCCCCAGGGGAGCCTTTACGCAGCCCCACATGCAACTGGACTCTCGGTGTTCGCTCTTTCTGAACAACCCTAAATACATACCTACCCGGAATCTGAGAGGAATAGAAAATAGGACCCTAGAAAATGCATACAAAGCCCCTTTCACCCATCAAAAATTGACCCCAAAGGAAGCCTTTGGGTACAACTGAACTCCCCAGGGGAGCCTTTACGCAGCCTCACATGCAACTGGACTCTCTGTGTTCGGTCTTTCTGAACAACCCTAAATACATACCTACCCGGAATCTGAGAGAAATTGGAAATAGGACCCCAGAAATCGAGTACAGAGCCCCTTTCATCCATCAAGAATTGCCCCCAAAGGAAGCCTTTGGGTACAACTGAACTCCCCAGGGGAGCCATTACGCAGCCCCACATGCAACTGGACTCTCTGTGTTCGCTCTTTCTGAACAACCCTAAATATCTCCCTACCCGGAATCTGAGAGGAATTGAAATTAGGACCCTGGAAAAGCATACAAAGCCCCGTTCACCCATCAAAAATTGCCCCCAAAGGAAGCCTTTGGGTACAACTGAACTCCCCAGGGGAGCCTTTACGCAGCCCCACATGCAACTGGACTCTGTGTTCGCTTTTTCTGAACAACCATAAATACATACCTACCCGGAATCTGAGAGGAACTGATAATAGGACCGCAGAAATCGTGTAGAGAGCCCCTTTCATCCATCAAGAATTGCCCCCAAAGGAAGCCTTTGGGTACAACTGAACTCCCCAGGGGAGCCTTTACGCAGCCCCACATGCAACTGGACTCTCTGTGTTCGCTCTTTCTGAACAACCCTTAATACATCCCTACCTGGAATCTGAGAGGAATTGAAAATAGGACCCTAGAAAACATGTAAAGGCCCCTTTCACCCATCAAAAATTGCCCCAATGGAAGCCTTTGGGTACAACTGAACTCCCCAGGGGAGCCTTTACGCAGCCCCACATGCAACTGGACTCTCGGTGTTCGCTCTTTCTGAACAACCCTAAATACATCCCTACCCGGAATCGGAGAGGAAGTATAAATAGGACCCCGGAAAACGCATACAAATCCCCTTTCACCCAACAAAAATTGCTCCCAGAAGAAGCCTTTGGGTACAACTGAACTCCCTAGGGGAGCCATTACGCAGCCCCACATGCAACTGGACTCTCTGTGTTCGCTCTTTCTGAACAACCCTAAATATCTCCCTACCCGGAATCTGAGAGGAATTGAAAATAGGACCCCAGAAATCGCGTACAGAGCCCCTTTCACCCATCAAAAATTGACCCCAAAGGAAGCCTTTGAGTACAACTGCACTCCCCAGGGGAGCCTTTACGAAGCCCTACATGCAACTGGACTCTATGTGTTCGCTCTTTCTGAACAACCATAAACACATCCCTACCTGGAATCTGAGAGGAATTGAAAATAGGACCCTAGAAATCATGTAAAGGCCCCTTTCACCCATCAAAAATTGCCCCAATGGAAGCCTTTGGGTACAACTGAACTCCCCAGGGGAGCCTTTACGCAGCCCCACATGCAACTGGACTCTCGGTGTTCGCTCTTTCTGAACAACCCTAAATACATACCTACCCGGAATCTGAGAGGAATAGAAAATAGGACCCTAGAAAATGCATACAAAGCCCCTTTCACCCATCAAAAATTGCCCCCAAAGGAAGCCTTTGGGTACAACTGAACTCCCCAGGGGAGCCTTTACGCAGCCTCACATGCAACTGGACTCTCTGTGTTCGGTCTTTCTGAACAACCCTAAATACATACCTACCCGGAATCTGAGAGAAATTGGAAATAGGACCCCAGAAATCGCGTACAGAGCCCCTTTCATCCATCAAGAATTGCCCCCAAAGGAAGCCTTTGGGTACAACTGAACTCCCCAGGGGAGCCATTACGCAGCCCCACATGCAACTGGACTCTCTGTGTTCGCTCTTTCTGAACAACACTAAATATCTCCCTACCAGGAATCTGAGAGGAATTGAATTTAGGACCCTGGAAAACGCATACAAAGCCCCGTTCACCCATCAAAAATTGCCCCCAAAGGAAGCCTTTGGGTACAACTGAACTCCCCAGGGGAGCCTTTACGCAGCCCCACATGCAACTGGACTCTGTGTTCGCTTTTTCTGAACAACCATAAATACATACCTACCCGGAATCTGAGAGGAACTGATAATAGGACCGCAGAAATCGTGTAGAGAGCCCCTTTCATCCATCAAGAATTGCCCCCAAAGGAAGCCTTTGGGTACAACTGAACTCCCCAGGGGAGCCTTTACGCAGCCCCACATGCAACTGGACTCTCGGTGTTCGCTCTTTCTGAACAACCCTAAATACATCCCTACCCGGAATCGGAGAGGAAGTATAAATAGGACCCCGGAAAACGCATACAAATCCCCTTTCACCCAACAAAAATTGCTCCCAGAAGAAGCCTTTGGGTACAACTGAACTCCCTAGGGGAGCCATTACGCAGCCCCACATGCAACTGGACTCTCTGTGTTCGCTCTTTCTGAACAACCCTAAATATCTCCCTACCCGGAATCTGAGAGGAATTGAAAATTGGACCCCAGAAATCGCGTACAGAGCCCCTTTCACCCATCAAAAATTGACCCCAAAGGAAGCCTTTGAGTACAACTGCACTCCCCAGGGGAACCTTTACGAAGCCCCACATGCAACTGGACTCTATGTGTTCGCTCTTTCTGAACAACCATAAACACATACCGACCCGGAATCTGAGAGGAATTGAAAATAGGACCCCAGAAATCGCGTAAAAGCCCCTTTCACCCATCAAAAATTGCCCCCAAAGGAAGCCTTTGGGTACAACTGAACTCCCCAGGGGAGCCTTTACGCAGCCCCACATGCAACTGGACTCTCTGTGTTCGCTCTTTCTGAACAACCCTAAATACATCCCTACCTGGAATCTGAGAGGAATTGAAATTAGGACCCTAGAAATCATGTAAAGGCCCCTTTCACCCATCAAAAATTGCCCCAATGGAAGCCTTTGGGTACAACTGAACTCCCCAGGGGAGCCTTTACGCAGCCCCACATGCAACTGGAATCTCTGTGTTCGCTCTTTCTGAACAACCCTAAATACATGCCTAACCGGAATCTGAAGTGGAATTGAAAATAGGACCCCAGAAATCACGTAAAGAGCCCCTTTCACCCATCAAAAATTGCCATGAAAGGAAGCCTTTGGGTACAACTGAACTCCCCAGGGGAGCCTTTACGCAGCCCCACATGCAACTGGACTCTCGGTGTTCGCTCTTTCTGAACAACTCTAAATACATACCTACCCGGAATCTGAGAGGAATAGAAAATAGGACCCTAGAAAATGCATACAAAGCCCCTTTCACCCGTCAAAAATTGCCCCCAGAAGAAGCCTTTGGGTACAACTGAACTCCCCAGGGGAGCCTTTACGCAGCCCGACATGCAACTGGACTCTCTGTGTTCGCACTTTCTGAACAACCCTAAATACATACCTACCCGGAATCAGAGAGGACTTGAAAATAGGACCCTAGAAAATGCATACAAAGACCCTTTCACCCGTAAAAAATTGCCCCCAGAAGAAGCCTTTGGGTACAACTGAACTCCCCAGGGGAGCCTTTACACAGCCTCACATGCAACTGGACTCTCTGTGTTCGGTCTTTCTGAACAACCCTAAATACATACCTACCCGGAATCTGAGAGAAATTGGAAATAGGACCCCAGATATCGCGTACAGAGCCCCTTTCATCCATCAAGAATTGCCCCCAAAGGAAGCCTTTGGGTACAACTGAACTCCCCAGGGGAGCCATTACGCAGCCCCACATGCAACTGGACTCTCTGTGTTCGCTCTTTCTGAACAACCCTAAATATCTCCCTACCCGGAATCTGAGAGGAATTGAAATTAGGACCCTGGAAAACGCATACAAAGCCCCGTTCACCCATCAAAAATTGCCCCCAAAGGAAGCCTTTGGGTACAACTGAACTCCCCAGGGGAGCCTTTACGCAGCCCCACATGCAACTGGACTCTGTGTTCGCTTTTTCTGAACAACCATAAATACATACCTACCCGGAATCTGAGAGGAACTGATAATAGGACCGCAGAAATCGTGTAGAGAGCCCCTTTCATCCATCAAGAATTGCCCCCAAAGGAAGCCTTTGGGTACAACTGAACTCCCCAGGGGAGCCTTTACGCAGCCCCACATGCAACTGGACTCTCGGTGTTCGCTCTTTCTGAACAACCCTAAATACATCCCTACCCGGAATCGGAGAGGAAGTATAAATAGGACCCCGGAAAACGCATACAAATCCCCTTTCACCCAACAAAAATTGCTCCCAGAAGAAGCCTTTGGGTACAACTGAACTCCCTAGGGGAGCCATTACGCAGCCCCACATGCAACTGGACTCTCTGTGTTCGCTCTTTCTGAACAACCCTAAATATCTCCCTACCCGGAATCTGAGAGGAATTGAAAATTGGACCCCAGAAATCGCGTACAGAGCCCCTTTCACCCATCAAAAATTGACCCCAAAGGAAGCCTTTGAGTACAACTGCACTCCCCAGGGGAACCTTTACGAAGCCCCACATGCAACTGGACTCTATGTGTTCGCTCTTTCTGAACAACCATAAACACATACCGACCCGGAATCTGAGAGGAATTGAAAATAGGACCCCAGAAATCGCGTAAAAGCCCCTTTCACCCATCAAAAATTGCCCCCAAAGGAAGCCTTTGGGTACAACTGAACTCCCCAGGGGAGCCTTTACGCAGCCCCACATGCAACTGGACTCTCTGTGTTCGCTCTTTCTGAACAACCCTAAATACATCCCTACCTGGAATCTGAGAGGAATTGAAATTAGGACCCTAGAAATCATGTAAAGGCCCCTTTCACCCATCAAAAATTGCCCCAATGGAAGCCTTTGGGTACAACTGAACTCCCCAGGGGAGCCTTTACGCAGCCCCACATGCAACTGGAATCTCTGTGTTCGCTCTTTCTGAACAACCCTAAATACATGCCTAACCGGAATCTGAAGTGGAATTGAAAATAGGACCCCAGAAATCACGTAAAGAGCCCCTTTCACCCATCAAAAATTGCCATGAAAGGAAGCCTTTGGGTACAACTGAACTCCCCAGGGGAGCCTTTACGCAGCCCCACATGCAACTGGACTCTCGGTGTTCGCTCTTTCTGAACAACTCTAAATACATACCTACCCGGAATCTGAGAGGAATAGAAAATAGGACCCTAGAAAATGCATACAAAGCCCCTTTCACCCGTCAAAAATTGCCCCCAGAAGAAGCCTTTGGGTACAACTGAACTCCCCAGGGGAGCCTTTACGCAGCCCGACATGCAACTGGACTCTCTGTGTTCGCACTTTCTGAACAACCCTAAATACATACCTACCCGGAATCAGAGAGGACTTGAAAATAGGACCCTAGAAAATGCATACAAAGACCCTTTCACCCGTAAAAAATTGCCCCCAGAAGAAGCCTTTGGGTACAACTGAACTCCCCAGGGGAGCCTTTACACAGCCTCACATGCAACTGGACTCTCTGTGTTCGGTCTTTCTGAACAACCCTAAATACATACCTACCCGGAATCTGAGAGAAATTGGAAATAGGACCCCAGATATCGCGTACAGAGCCCCTTTCATCCATCAAGAATTGCCCCCAAAGGAAGCCTTTGGGTACAACTGAACTCCCCAGGGGAGCCATTACGCAGCCCCACATGCAACTGGACTCTCTGTGTTCGCTCTTTCTGAACAACCCTAAATATCTCCCTACCCGGAATCTGAGAGGAATTGAAATTAGGACCCTGGAAAACGCATACAAAGCCCCGTTCACCCATCAAAAATTGCCCCCAAAGGAAGCCTTTGGGTACAACTGAACTCCCCAGGGGAGCCTTTACGCAGCCCCACATGCAACTGGACTCTGTGTTCGCTTTTTCTGAACAACCATAAATACATACCTACCCGGAATCTGAGAGGAACTGATAATAGGACCGCAGAAATCGTGTAGAGAGCCCCTTTCATCCATCAAGAATTGCCCCCAAAGGAAGCCTTTGGGTACAACTGAACTCCCCAGGGGAGCCTTTACGCAGCCCCACATGC
Organism: Mergus octosetaceus; assembly: GCA_036873955.1. Classification (NCBI taxonomy): domain Eukaryota; kingdom Metazoa; phylum Chordata; class Aves; order Anseriformes; family Anatidae; genus Mergus; species Mergus octosetaceus. Next base: position 71,897,786 of record CM072284.1, on the reverse strand, counting down.
AACTGGACTCTCGGTGTTCGCTCTTTCTGAACAACCCTAAATACATCCCTACCCGGAATCGGAGAGGAAGTATAAATAGGACCCCGGAAAACGCATACAAATCCCCTTTCACCCAACAAAAATTGCTCCCAGAAGAAGCCTTTGGGTACAACTGAACTCCCTAGGGGAGCCATTACGCAGCCCCACATGCAACTGGACTCTCTGTGTTCGCTCTTTCTGAACAACCCTAAATATCTCCCTACCCGGAATCTGAGAGGAATTGAAAATTGGACCCCAGAAATCGCGTACAGAGCCCCTTTCACCCATCAAAAATTGACCCCAAAGGAAGCCTTTGAGTACAACTGCACTCCCCAGGGGAACCTTTACGAAGCCCCACATGCAACTGGACTCTATGTGTTCGCTCTTTCTGAACAACCATAAACACATACCGACCCGGAATCTGAGAGGAATTGAAAATAGGACCCCAGAAATCGCGTAAAAGCCCCTTTCACCCATCAAAAATTGCCCCCAAAGGAAGCCTTTGGGTACAACTGAACTCCCCAGGGGAGCCTTTACGCAGCCCCACATGCAACTGGACTCTCTGTGTTCGCTCTTTCTGAACAACCCTAAATACATCCCTACCTGGAATCTGAGAGGAATTGAAATTAGGACCCTAGAAATCATGTAAAGGCCCCTTTCACCCATCAAAAATTGCCCCAATGGAAGCCTTTGGGTACAACTGAACTCCCCAGGGGAGCCTTTACGCAGCCCCACATGCAACTGGAATCTCTGTGTTCGCTCTTTCTGAACAACCCTAAATACATGCCTAACCGGAATCTGAAGTGGAATTGAAAATAGGACCCCAGAAATCACGTAAAGAGCCCCTTTCACCCATCAAAAATTGCCATGAAAGGAAGCCTTTGGGTACAACTGAACTCCCCAGGGGAGCCTTTACGCAGCCCCACATGCAACTGGACTCTCGGTGTTCGCTCTTTCTGAACAACTCTAAATACATACCTACCCGGAATCTGAGAGGAATAGAAAATAGGACCCTAGAAAATGCATACAAAGCCCCTTTCACCCGTCAAAAATTGCCCCCAGAAGAAGCCTTTGGGTACAACTGAACTCCCCAGGGGAGCCTTTACGCAGCCCGACATGCAACTGGACTCTCTGTGTTCGCACTTTCTGAACAACCCTAAATACATACCTACCCGGAATCAGAGAGGACTTGAAAATAGGACCCTAGAAAATGCATACAAAGACCCTTTCACCCGTAAAAAATTGCCCCCAGAAGAAGCCTTTGGGTACAACTGAACTCCCCAGGGGAGCCTTTACACAGCCTCACATGCAACTGGACTCTCTGTGTTCGGTCTTTCTGAACAACCCTAAATACATACCTACCCGGAATCTGAGAGAAATTGGAAATAGGACCCCAGATATCGCGTACAGAGCCCCTTTCATCCATCAAGAATTGCCCCCAAAGGAAGCCTTTGGGTACAACTGAACTCCCCAGGGGAGCCATTACGCAGCCCCACATGCAACTGGACTCTCTGTGTTCGCTCTTTCTGAACAACCCTAAATATCTCCCTACCCGGAATCTGAGAGGAATTGAAATTAGGACCCTGGAAAACGCATACAAAGCCCCGTTCACCCATCAAAAATTGCCCCCAAAGGAAGCCTTTGGGTACAACTGAACTCCCCAGGGGAGCCTTTACGCAGCCCCACATGCAACTGGACTCTGTGTTCGCTTTTTCTGAACAACCATAAATACATACCTACCCGGAATCTGAGAGGAACTGATAATAGGACCGCAGAAATCGTGTAGAGAGCCCCTTTCATCCATCAAGAATTGCCCCCAAAGGAAGCCTTTGGGTACAACTGAACTCCCCAGGGGAGCCTTTACGCAGCCCCACATGCAACTGGACTCTCGGTGTTCGCTCTTTCTGAACAACCCTAAATACATCCCTACCCGGAATCGGAGAGGAAGTATAAATAGGACCCCGGAAAACGCATACAAATCCCCTTTCACCCAACAAAAATTGCTCCCAGAAGAAGCCTTTGGGTACAACTGAACTCCCTAGGGGAGCCATTACGCAGCCCCACATGCAACTGGACTCTCTGTGTTCGCTCTTTCTGAACAACCCTAAATATCTCCCTACCCGGAATCTGAGAGGAATTGAAAATTGGACCCCAGAAATCGCGTACAGAGCCCCTTTCACCCATCAAAAATTGACCCCAAAGGAAGCCTTTGAGTACAACTGCACTCCCCAGGGGAACCTTTACGAAGCCCCACATGCAACTGGACTCTATGTGTTCGCTCTTTCTGAACAACCATAAACACATACCGACCCGGAATCTGAGAGGAATTGAAAATAGGACCCCAGAAATCGCGTAAAAGCCCCTTTCACCCATCAAAAATTGCCCCCAAAGGAAGCCTTTGGGTACAACTGAACTCCCCAGGGGAGCCTTTACGCAGCCCCACATGCAACTGGACTCTCTGTGTTCGCTCTTTCTGAACAACCCTAAATACATCCCTACCTGGAATCTGAGAGGAATTGAAATTAGGACCCTAGAAATCATGTAAAGGCCCCTTTCACCCATCAAAAATTGCCCCAATGGAAGCCTTTGGGTACAACTGAACTCCCCAGGGGAGCCTTTACGCAGCCCCACATGCAACTGGAATCTCTGTGTTCGCTCTTTCTGAACAACCCTAAATACATGCCTAACCGGAATCTGAAGTGGAATTGAAAATAGGACCCCAGAAATCACGTAAAGAGCCCCTTTCACCCATCAAAAATTGCCATGAAAGGAAGCCTTTGGGTACAACTGAACTCCCCAGGGGAGCCTTTACGCAGCCCCACATGCAACTGGACTCTCGGTGTTCGCTCTTTCTGAACAACTCTAAATACATACCTACCCGGAATCTGAGAGGAATAGAAAATAGGACCCTAGAAAATGCATACAAAGCCCCTTTCACCCGTCAAAAATTGCCCCCAGAAGAAGCCTTTGGGTACAACTGAACTCCCCAGGGGAGCCTTTACGCAGCCCGACATGCAACTGGACTCTCTGTGTTCGCACTTTCTGAACAACCCTAAATACATACCTACCCGGAATCAGAGAGGACTTGAAAATAGGACCCTAGAAAATGCATACAAAGACCCTTTCACCCGTAAAAAATTGCCCCCAGAAGAAGCCTTTGGGTACAACTGAACTCCCCAGGGGAGCCTTTACACAGCCTCACATGCAACTGGACTCTCTGTGTTCGGTCTTTCTGAACAACCCTAAATACATACCTACCCGGAATCTGAGAGAAATTGGAAATAGGACCCCAGATATCGCGTACAGAGCCCCTTTCATCCATCAAGAATTGCCCCCAAAGGAAGCCTTTGGGTACAACTGAACTCCCCAGGGGAGCCATTACGCAGCCCCACATGCAACTGGACTCTCTGTGTTCGCTCTTTCTGAACAACCCTAAATATCTCCCTACCCGGAATCTGAGAGGAATTGAAATTAGGACCCTGGAAAACGCATACAAAGCCCCGTTCACCCATCAAAAATTGCCCCCAAAGGAAGCCTTTGGGTACAACTGAACTCCCCAGGGGAGCCTTTACGCAGCCCCACATGCAACTGGACTCTGTGTTCGCTTTTTCTGAACAACCATAAATACATACCTACCCGGAATCTGAGAGGAACTGATAATAGGACCGCAGAAAACGTGTAGAGAGCCCCTTTCATCCATCAAGAATTGCCCCCAAAGGAAGCCTTTGGGTACAACTGAACTCCCCAGGGGAGCCTTTACGCAGCCCCACATGCAACTGGACTCTCTGTGTTCGCTCTTTCTGAACAACCCTAAATACATACCTACCCGGAATCTGAGAGGAATTGAAAATAGGACCCCGGACAACGCATACAAAGCCCCTTTCACCCGTCAAAAATTGCCCCCAAAGGAAGCCTTTCAGTACAACTGAACTCCCCAGGGGAGCCTTTACGCAGCCCCACATGCAACTGGACTCTCTGTGTTCGCTCTTTCTGAACAACCCTTAATACATCCCTACCTGGAATCTGAGAGGAATTGAAAATAGGACCCTAGAAAACATGTAAAGGCCCCTTTCACCCATCAAAAATTGCCCCAATGGAAGCCTTTGGGTACAACTGAACTCCCCAGGGGAGCCTTTACGCAGCCCCACATGCAACTGGACTCTCGGTGTTCGCTCTTTCTGAACAACCCTAAATACATACCTACCCGGAATCTGAGAGGAATAGAAAATAGGACCCTAGAAAATGCATACAAAGCCCCTTTCACCCAACAAAAATTGCTCCCAGAAGAAGCCTTTGGGTACAACTGAACTCCCTAGGGGAGCCATTACGCAGCCCCACATGCAACTGGACTCTCTGTGTTCGCTCTTTCTGAACAACCCTAAATATCTCCCTACCCGGAATCTGAGAGGAATTGAAAATAGGACCCCAGGAATCGCATACAGAGCCCCTTTCACCCATCAAAAATTGACCCCAAAGGAAGCTTTTGAGTACAACTGCACTCCCCAGGGGAGCCTTTACGAAGCCCCACATGCAACTGGACTCTATGTGTTCGCTCTTTCTGAACAACCATAAACACATACCTACCCGGAATCTGAGAGGAATTGAAAATAGGACCCCAGATATCGCGTAAAGGCCCCTTTCACCCATCAAAAATTGCCCCAAAGGAAGCCTTTGGGTACAACTGAACTCCCCAGGGGAGCCTTTATGCAGCCCCACATGCAACTGGACTCTCTGTGTTCGCTCTTTCTGAACAACCCTAAATACATCCCTACCTGGAATCTGAGAGGAATTGAAATTAGGACCCTAGAAATCATGTAAAGGCCCCTTTCACCCATCAAAAATTGCCCCCAAAGGAAGCCTTTGGGTACAACTGAACTCCCCAGGGGAGCCTTTACGCAGCCCCACATGCAACTGGAATCTCTGTGTTCGCTCTTTCTGAACAACCCTAAATACATGCCTAACCGGAATCTGAAGTGGAATTGAAAATAGGACCCCAGAAATCACGTAAAGAGCCCCTTTCACCCATCAAAAATTGCCCCCAAAGGAAGCCTTTGGGTACAACTGAACTCCCCAGGGGAGCCTTTACGCAGCCCCACATGCAACTGGACTCTCAGTGTTCGCTCTTTCTGAACAACTCTAAATACATACCTACCCGGAATCTGAGAGGAATAGAAAATAGGACCCTAGAAAATGCATACAAAGCCCCTTTCACCCGTCAAAAATTGCCCCCAGAAGAAACCTTTGGGTACAACTGAACTCCCCAGGGGAGCCTTTACGCAGCCCGACATGCAACTGGACTCTCTGTGTTCGCACTTTCTGAAAAACCCTAAATACATACCTACCCGGAATCAGAGAGGACTTGAAAATAGGACCCTAGAAAATGCATACAAAGACCCTTTCACCCGTAAAAAATTGCCCCCAGAAGAAGCCTTTGGGTACAACTGAACTCCCCAGGGGAGCCTTTACACAGCCCCACATGCAACTGGACTCTTTGTGTTCGCTTTTTCTGAACAACCATAAATACATACCTACCCGGAATTTGAGAGGAACTGAAAATAGGACCCCAGAAATCGTGTACAGAGCCCCTTTCACCCGTCAAAAATTGCCCCAAAGGAAGCCTTTGTGTACAACTGAACTCCCCAGGGGAGCCTTTACGCAGCCCCACATGCAACTGGACTCTCTGTGTTCGCTCTTTCTGAACAACCCTAAAACATACCTACCCGGAATCTGAGAGGAATTGAAAATAGGACCCAGGACAACGCATACAAAGCCCCTTTCACCCGTCAAAAATTGCCCCCAAAGGAAGCCTTTCAGTACAACTGAACTCCCCAGGGGAGCCTTTACGCAGCCCCACATGCAACTGGACTCTCTGTGTTCGCTCTTTCTGAACAACCCTTAATATCTCCCTACCCGGAATCTGAGAGGAATAGAAAATAGGACCCCGGAAAACGCATACAAAGCCCCTTTCACCCATCAAAAATTGACCCCAAAGGAAGCCTTTGGGTACAACTGAACTCCCCAGGGGAGCCTTTACGCAGCCCCACATGCAACTGGACTCTCGGTGTTCGCTCTTTCTGAACAACCCTAAATACATACCTACCCGGAATCTGAGAGGAATAGAAAATAGGACCCTAGAAAATGCATACAAAGCCCCTTTCACCCATCAAAAATTGACCCCAAAGGAAGCCTTTGGGTACAACTGAACTCCCCAGGGGAGCCTTTACGCAGCCTCACATGCAACTGGACTCTTTGTGTTCGGTCTTTCTGAACAATACTAAATACATACCTACCCGGAATCTGAGAGAAATTGGAAATAGGACCCCAGAAATCGCGTACAGAGCCCCTTTCATCCATCAAGAATTGCCCCCAAAGGAAGCCTTTGGGTACAACTGAACTCCCCAGGGGAGCCATTACGCAGCCCCACATGCAACTGGACTCTCTGTGTTCGCTCTTTCTGAACAACCCTAAATATCTCCCTACCCGGAATCTGAGAGGAATTGAAATTAGGACCCTGGAAAACGCATACAAAGCCCCGTTCACCCATCAAAAATTGCCCCCAAAGGAAGCCTTTGGGTACAACTGAACTCCCCAGGGGAGCCTTTACGCAGCCCCACATGCAACTGGACTCTCTGTGTTCGCTCTTTCTGAACAACCCTAAATACATACCTACCCGGAATCTGAGAGAAATTGGAAATAGGACCCCAGAAATCGCGTACAGAGCCCCTTTCATCCATCAAGAATTGCCCCCAAAGGAAGCCTTTGGGTACAACTGAACTCCCCCGGGGAGCCATTACGCAGCCCCACATGCAACTGGACTCTCTGTGTTCGCTCTTTCTGAACAACCCTAAATATCTCCCTACCCGGAATCTGAGAGGAATTGAAATTAGGACCCTGGAAAACGCATACAAAGCCCCTTTCACCCATCAAGAATTGCCCCCAAAGGAAGCCTTTCAGTACAACTGAACTCCCCAGGGGAGCCTTTACGCAGCCCCACATGCAACTGGACTCTCTGTGTTCGCTCTTTCTGAACAACCCTTAATACATCCCTACCTGGAATCTGAGAGGAATTGAAAATAGGACCCTAGAAAACATGTAAAGGCCCCTTTCACCCATCAAAAATTGCCCCAATGGAAGCCTTTGGGTACAACTGAACTCCCCAGGGGAGCCTTTACGCAGCCCCACATGCAACTGGACTCTCGGTGTTCGCTCTTTCTGAACAACCCTAAATACATACCTACCCGGAATCTGAGAGGAATAGAAAATAGGACCCTAGAAAATGCATACAAAGCCCCTTTCACCCATCAAAAATTTACCCCAAAGGAAGCCTTTGGGTACAACTGAACTCCCCAGGGGAGCCTTTACGCAGCCTCACATGCAACTGGACTCTCTGTGTTCGGTCTTTCTGAACAACCCTAAATACATACCTACCCGGAATCTGAGAGAAATTGGAAATAGGACCCCAGAAATCGTGTAGAGAGCCCCTTTCATCCATCAAGAATTGCCCCCAAAGGAAGCCTTTGGGTACAACTGAACTCCCCAGGGGAGCCTTTACGCAGCCCCACATGGAACTGGACTCTGTGTTCGCTTTTTCTGAACAACCATAAATACATACCTACCCGGAATTTGAGAGGAACTGAAAATAGGACCGCAGAAATCGTGTACAGAGCCCCTTTCATCCATCAAGAATTGCCCCCAAAGGAAGCCTTTGGGTACAACTGAACTCCCCAGGGGAGCCTTTACGCAGCCCCACATGCAACTGGACTCTCTGTGTTCGCTCTTTCTGAACAACCCTAAATATCTCCCTACCCGGAATCTGAGAGGACTTGAAATTAGGACCCAAGAAAATGCATACAAAGACCCTTTCACCCATCAAAAATTGCCCCCAGAGGAAGCCTTTGGGTAGAACTTAACTCCCCAGGGGAGCCTTTACGCAGCCCCACATGCAACTGGACTCTCTGTGTTCGCTTTTTCTGAACAACCATAAATACATCCCTACCTGGAATCTGAGAGGAATTGAAAATAGGACCCTAGAAAACATGTAAAGGCCCCTTTCACACATCAAAAATTGCCCCAATGGAAGCCTTTGGGTACAACTGAACTCCCCAGGGGAGCCTTTACGCAGCCCCACATGCAACTGGACTCTCGGTGTTCGCTCTTTCTGAACAACCCTAAATACATACCTACCCGGAATCTGAGAGGAATAGAATATAGGACCCTAGAAAATGCATACAAAGCCTCTTTCACCCATCAAAAATTGACCCCAAAGGAAGCCTTTGGGTACAACTGAACTCCCCAGGGGAGGCTTTACGCAGCCTCACATGCAACTGGACTCTCTGTGTTCGCTCTTTCTGAACAACCCTAAATATCTCCCTACCCGGAATCGGAGAGGAAGTGTAAATAGGACCCCGGAAAACGCATACAAATCCCCTTTCACCCAACAAAAATTGCTCCCAGAAGAAGCCTTTGGGTACAACTGAACTCCCCAGGGGAGCCTTTACGCAGCCCCACATGCAACTGGACTCTCTGTGTTCGCTTTTTCTGAACAACCCTAAATACATACCTACCCGGAATCTGAGAGGAACTGAAAATAGGACCCCAGAAATCGTGTACAGAGCCCCTTTCACCCGTCAAAAATTGCCCCAAAGGAAGCCTTTGTGTACAACTGAACTCCCCAGGGGAGCCTTTACGCAGCCCCACATGCAACTGGACTCTCTGTGTTCGCTCTTTCTGAACAACCCTAAATACAAACCTACCCGGAATCTGAGAGGAATTGAAAATAGGACCCCGGACAACGCATACAAAGCCCCTTTCTCCCGTCAAAAATTGCCCCCAAAGGAAGCCTTTGGGTACAACTGAACTCCCCAGGGGAGCCTTTACGCAGCCCCACATGCAACTGGACTCTCTGTGTTCGCTCTTTCTGAACAACCCTTAATACATCCCTAGCTGGAATCTGAGAGGAATTGAAAATAGGACCCTAGAAAACATGTAAAGGCCCCTTTCACCCATCAAAAATTGCCCCAATGGAAGCCTTTGGGTACAACTGAACTCCCCAGGGGAGCCTTTACGCAGCCCCACATGCAACTGGACTCTCGGTGTTCGCTCTTTCTGAACAACCCTAAATACATACCTACCCGGAATCTGAGAGGAATAGAAAATAGGACCCTAGAAAATGCATACAAAGCCCCTTTCACCCATCAAAAATTGACCCCAAAGGAAGCCTTTGGGTACAACTGAACTCCCCAGGGGAGCCTTTACGCAGCCTCACATGCAACTGGACTCTCTGTGTTCGGTCTTTCTGAACAACCCTAAATACATACCTACCCGGAATCTGAGAGAAATTGGAAATAGGACCCCAGAAATCGCGTACAGAGCCCCTTTCACCCATCAAAAATTGACCCCAAAGGAAGCCTTTGAGTAGAACTGCACTCTCCAGGGGAGCCTTTACGAAGCCCCACATGCAACTGGACTCTCTGTGTTCGCTCTTTCTGAACAACCCTAAATACATCCCTACCCGGAATCGGAGAGGAAGTGTAAATAGGACCCCGGAAAACGCATACAAATCCCCTTTCACCCAAGAAAAATTGCTCCCAGAGAAGCCTTTGGGTACAACTGAACTCCCCAGGGGAGCCTTTACGCAGCCCCACATGCAACTGGACTCTCTGTGTTCGCTCTTTCTGAACAACCCTAAATATCTCCCTACCCGGAATCTGAGAGGAATTGAAAATAGGACCCCAGAAATCGCGTACAGAGCCCCTTTCACCCATCAAAAATTGCCCCAAAGGAAGCCTTTGAGTACAACTGCACTCCCCAGGGGAGCCTTTACGAAGCCCCACATGCAACTGGACTCTATGTGTTCGCTCTTTCTGAACAAACATAAACACATACCTACCCGGAATCTGAGAGGAATTGAAAATAGGACCCCAGAAATCGCGTAAAGGCCCCTTTCACCCATCAAAAATTGCCCCAAAGGAAGCCTTTGGGTACAACTGAACTCCCCAGGGGAGCCTTTACGCAGCCCCACATGCAACTGGACTCTCTGTGTTCGCTCTTTCTGAACAACCCTAAATACATCCCTACCTGGAATCTGAGAGGAATTGAAAATAGGACCCCAGAAATCGCGTACAGAGCCCCTTTCACGCATAAAAAATTGCGCCCAAAGGAAGCCTTTGGGTACAACTGAACTTCCTAGGGGAGCCTTTACGCAGCCCCACATGCAACTGGACTCTCTGTGTTCGCTCTTTCTGAACAACCCTAAATACATCCCTACCTGGAATCTGAGAGGAATTGAAATTAGGACCCTAGAAATCATGTAAAGGCCCCTTTCACCCATCAAAAATTGCCCCAATGGAAGCCTTTGGGTACAACTGAACTCCTCCGGGGAGCCTTTACGCAGCCCCACATGCAACTGGACTCTCGGTGTTCGCTCTTTCTGAACAACTCTAAATACATACCTACCCGGAATCTGAGAGGAATAGAAAATAGGACCCTAGAAAATGCATACAAAGCCCCTTTCACCCGTCAAAAATTGCCCCCAGAAGAAGCCTTTGGGTACAACTGAACTCCCCAGGGGAGCCTTTACGCAGCCCGACATGCAACTGGACTCTCTGTGTTCGCTCTTTCTGAACAAGCCTAAATACATCCCTACCCGGAATCGGAGAGGAAGTATAAATAGGACCCCGGAAAACGCATACAAAGACACTTTCAACCGTAAAAAATTGCCCCCAGAAGAAGCCTTTGGGTACAACTGAACTCCCCAGGGGAGCCTTTACGCAGCCCCACATGCAACTGGACTCTTTGTGTTCGCTCTTTCTGAACAACCATAAATACCTATCTACCCGGAATCTAAGAGGAAATGAAAATAGGACCCCAGAAATCGTGTACAGAGCCCCTTTCACCCGTCAAAAATTGCCCCAAAGGAAGCCTTTGTGTACAACTGAACTCCCCAGGGGAGCCTTTACGCAGCCCCACATGCAACTGGACTCTCTGTGTTCGCTCTTTCTGAACAACCCTAAATACATACCTACCCGGAATCTGAGAGGAATTGAAAATAGGACCCCGGACAACGCATACAAAGCCCCTTTCACCCGTTAAAAATGGCCCCCAAAGGAAGCCTTTGGGTACAACTGAACTCCCCAGGGGAGCCTTTACGCAGCCCCACATGCAACTGGACTCTCTGTGTTCGCTCTTTCTGAACAACCCTAAATATCTCCCTACCCGGAATCTGAGAGGACTTGAAATTAGGACCCAAGAAAATGCATACAAAGACCCTTTCACCCATCAAAAATTGCCCCCAGAGGAAGCCTTTGGGTAGAACTTAACTCCCCAGGGGAGCCTTTACGCAGCCCCACATGCAACTGGACTCTCTGTGTTCGCTTTTTCTGAACAACCATAAATACATCCCTACCTGGAATCTGAGAGGAATTGAAAATAGGACCCTAGAAAACATGTAAAGGCCCCTTTCACACATCAAAAATTGCCCCAATGGAAGCCTTTGGGTACAACTGAACTCCCCAGGGGAGCCTTTACGCAGCCCCACATGCAACTGGACTCTCGGTGTTCGCTCTTTCTGAACAACCCTAAATACATACCTACCCGGAATCTGAGAGGAATAGAAAATAGGACCCTAGAAAATGCATACAAAGCCTCTTTCACCCATCAAAAATTGACCCCAAAGGAAGCCTTTGGGTACAACTGAACTCCCCAGGGGAGGCTTTACGCAGCCTCACATGCAACTGGACTCTCTGTGTTCGCTCTTTCTGAACAACCCTAAATATCTCCCTACCCGGAATCGGAGAGGAAGTGTAAATAGGACCCCGGAAAACGCATACAAATCCCCTTTCACCCAACAAAAATTGCTCCCAGAAGAAGCCTTTGGGTACAACTGAACTCCCCAGGGGAGCCTTTACGCAGCCCCACATGCAACTGGACTCTTTGTGTTCACTTTTTCTGAACAACCCTAAATACATACCTACGCGGAATCTGAGAGTAACTGAAAATAGGACCCCAGAAATCGTGTACAGAGCCCCTTTCACCCGTCAAAAATTGCCCCAAAGGAAGCCTTTGTGTACAACTGAACTCCCCAGGGGAGCCTTTACGCAGCCCCACATGCAACTGGACTCTCTGTGTTCGCTCTTTCTGAACAACCCTAAATACATACCTACCCGGAATCTGAGAGGAATTGAAAATAGGACCCCGGACAACGCATACAAAGCCCCTTTCTCCCGTCAAAAATTGCCCCCAAAGGAAGCCTTTGGGTACAACTGAACTCCCCAGGGGAGCCTTTACGCAGCCCCACATGCAACTGGACTCTCTGTGTTCGCTCTTTCTGACCAACCCTTAATACATCCCTACCTGGAATCTGAGAGGAATTGAAAATAGGACCCTAGAAAACATGTAAAGGCCCCTTTCACCCATCAAAAATTGCCCCAATGGAAGCCTTTGGGTACAACTGAACTCCCCAGGGGAGCCTTTACGCAGCCCCACATGCAACTGGACTCTCGGTGTTCGCTCTTTCTGAACAACCCTAAATACATACCTACCCGGAATCTGAGAGGAATAGAAAATAGGACCCTAGAAAATGCATACAAAGCCCCTTTCACCCATCAAAAATTGACCCCAAAGGAAGCCTTTGGGTACAACTGAACTCCCCAGGGGAGCCTTTACGCAGCCTCACATGCAACTGGACTCTCTGTGTTCGGTCTTTCTGAACAACCCTAAATACATACCTACCCGGAATCTGAGAGAAATTGGAAATAGGACCCCAGAAATCGCGTACAGAGCCCCTTTCACCCATCAAAAATTGACCCCAAAGGAAGCCTTTGAGTAGAACTGCACTCTCCAGGGGAGCCTTTGCGAAGCCCCACATGCAACTGGACTCTCTGTGTTCGCTCTTTCTGAACAACCCTAAATACATCCCTACCCGGAATCGGAGAGGAAGTGTAAATAGGACCCCGGAAAACGCATACAAATCCCCTTTCACCCAACAAAAATTGCTCCCAGAGAAGCCTTTGGGTACAACTGAACTCCCCAGGGGAGCCATTACGCAGCCCCACATGCAACTGGACTCTCTGTGTTCGCTCTTTCTGAACAACCCTAAATATCTCCCTGCCCGGAATCTGAGAGGAATTGAAAATAGGACCCCAGAAATCGCGTACAGAGCCCCTTTCACCCATCAAAAATTGCCCCAAAGGAAGCCTTTGAGTACAACTGCACTCCCCAGGGGAGCCTTTACGAAGCCCCACATGCAACTGGACTCTATGTGTTCGCTCTTTCTGAATAAACATAAACACATACCTACCCGGAATCTGAGAGGAATTGAAAATAGGACCCCAGAAATCGCGTAAAGGCCCCTTTCACCCATCAAAAATTGCCCCAAAGGAAGCCTTTGGGTACAACTGAACTCCCCAAGGGAGCCTTTACGCAGCCCCACATGCAACTGGACTCTCGGTGTTCGCTCTTTCTGAACAACTCTAAATACATACCTACCCGGAATCTGAGAGGAATAGAAAATAGGACCCTAGAAAATGCATACAAAGCCCCTTTCACCCGTCAAAAATTGCCCCCAGAAGAAGCCTTTGGGTACAACTGAACTCCCCAGGGGAGCCTTTACGCAGCCCGACATGCAACTGGACTCTCTGTGTTCGCTCTTTCTGAACAAGCCTAAATACATACCTACCCGGAATCAGAGAGGACTTGAAAATAGGACCCTAGAAAATGCATACAAAGACACTTTCAACCGTAAAAAATTGCACCCAGAAGAAGCCTTTGGGTACAACGGAACTCCCCAGGGGAGCCTTTACGCAGCCCCACATGCAACTGGACTCTTTGTGTTCGCTTTTTCTGAACAACCAAAAATACCTATCTACCCGGAATCTAAGAGGAACTGAAAATAGGACCCCAGAAATCGTGTACAGAGCCCCTTTCACCCGTCAAAAATTGCCCCAAAGGAAGCCTTTGTGTACAACTGAACTCCCCAGGGGAGCCTTTACGCAGCCCCACATGCAACTGGACTCTCTGTGTTCGCTCTTTCTGAACAACCCTTAATACATCCCTACCTGGAATCTGAGAGGAATTGAAAATAGGACCCTAGAAAACATGTAAAGGCCCCTTTCACACATCAAAAATTGCCCCCAAAGGAAGCCTTTGGGTACAACTGAACTCCCCAGGGGAGCCTTTACGCAGCCCCACATGCAACTGGACTCTCTGTGTTCGCTCTTTCTGAACAACCATAAACACATACCTACCCGGAATCTGAGAGGAATTGAAAATAAGACCCCAGAAATCGCGTAAAGGCCCCTTTCACCCATCAAAAATTGCCCCAAAGGAAGCCTTTGGGTACAACTGAACTCCCCAGGGGAGCCTTTACGCAGCCCCACATGCAACTGGACTCTCTGTGTTCGCTCTTTCTGAACAACCCTAAATACATACCGACCCGGAATCTGAGAGGAATTGAAAATAGGACCCCAGAAATCGCGTACAGAGCCCCTTTCACGCATAAAAAATTGTGCCCAAAGGAAGCCTTTGGGTACAACTGAACTTCCGAGGGGAGCCTTTACGCAGCCCCACATGCAACTGGACTCTATGTGTTCGCTCTTTCTGAACAACCCTAAATACATCCCTACCTGGAATCTGAGAGGAATTGAAATTAGGACCCTAGAAATCATGTAAAGGCCCCTTTCACCAATCAAAAATTGCCCCAATGGAAGCCTTTGGGTACAACTGAACTCCTCCGGGGAGCCTTTACGCAGCCCCACATGCAACTGGACTCTCTGTGTTCGCTCTTTCTGAACAACTCTAAATACATACCTACCCGGAATCTGAGAGGAATAGAAAATAGGACCCTATTAAATGCATACAAAGCCCCTTTCACCCGTCAAAAATTGCCCCCAGAAGAAGCCTTTGGGTACAACTGAACTCCCCAGGGGAGCATTTACACAGCCCCACATGCAACTGGACTCTTTGTGTTCGCTTTTTCTGAACAACCATAAATACATATCTACCCGGAATCTAAGAGGAACTGAAAATAGGACCCCAGAAATCGTGTACAGAGCCCCTTTCACCCAACAAAAATTGCCCCAAAGGAAGCCTTTGTGTACAACTGAACTCCCCAGGGGAGCCTTTACGCAGCCCCACATGCAACTGGACTCTCGGTGTTCGCTCTTTCTGAACAACCCTAAATACATACCTACCCGGAATCTGAGAGGAATTGAAAATAGGACCCCGGACAACGCATACAAAGCCCCTTTCACCCGTCAAAAATGGCCCCCAAAGGAAGCCTTTGGGTACAACTGAACTCCCCAGGGGAGCCTTTACGCAGCCCCACATGCAACTGGACTCTATGTGTTCGCTCTTTCTGAACAAACCTTAATACATCCCTACCTGGAATCTGAGAGGAATTGAAAATAGGACCCTAGAAAACATGTAAAGGCCCCTTTCACACATCAAAAATTGCCCCAATGGAAGCCTTTGGGTACAACTGAACTCCCCAGGGGAGCCTTTACGCAGCCCCACATGCAACTGGACTCTCGGTGTTCGCTCTTTCTGAACAACCCTAAATACATACCTACCCGGAATCTGAGAGGAATAGAAAATAGGACCCTAGAAAATGCATACAAAGCCCCTTTCACCCATCAAAAATTGACCCCAAAGGAAGCCTTTGGGTACAACTGAACTCCCCAGGGGAGCCTTTACGCAGCCTCACATGCAACTGGACTCTCTGTGTTCGGTCTTTCTGAACAACCCTAAATACATACCTACCCGGAATCTGAGAGAAATTGGAAATAGGACCCCAGAAATCGCGTACAGAGCCCCTTTCATCCATCAAAAATTGCCCCCAAAGGAAGCCTTTGGGTACAACTGAACTCCCCAGGGGAGCCATTACGCAGCCCCACATGCAACTGGACTCTCTGTGTTCGCTCTTTCTGAACAACCCTAAATACATACCTACCCGGAATCTGAGAGGAATTGAAATTAGGACCCTGGAAAACGCATACAAAGCCCCGTTCACCCATCAGGAATTGCCCCCAAAGGAAGCCTTTGGGTACAACTGAACTCCCCAGGGGAGCCTTTACGCAGCCCCACATGCAACTGGACTCTCTGTGTTCGCTCTTTCTGAACAACCCTAAATACATACCTACCCGGAATCTGAGAGGAATTGAAAATAGGACCCCGGAAAACGCATACAAAGCCCCTTTCTCCCGTCAAAAATTGCCCCCAAAGGAAGCCTTTGGGTACAACTGAACTCCCCAGGGGAGCCTTTACGCAGCCCCACATGCAACTGGACTCTCTGTGTTCGCTCTTTCTGAACAACCCTTAATACATCCCTACCTGGAATCTGAGAGGAATTGAAAATAGGACCCTAGAAAACATGTAAAGGCCCCTTTCACCCATCAAAAATTGCCCCAATGGAAGCCTTTGGGTACAACTGAACTCCCCAGGGGAGCCTTTACGCAGCCCCACATGCAACTGGACTCTCGGTGTTCGCTCTTTCTGAACAACCCTAAATACATACCTACCCGGAATCTGAGAGGAATAGAAAATAGGACCCTAGAAAATGCATACAAAGCCCCTTTCACCCATCAAAAATTGACCCCAAAGGAAGCCTTTGGGTACAACTGAACTCCCCAGGGGAGCCTTTACGCAGCCTCACATGCAACTGGACTCTCTGTGTTCGGTCTTTCTGAACAACCCTAAATACATACCTACCCGGAATCTGAGAGAAATTGGAAATAGGACCCCAGAAATCGCGTACAGAGCCCCTTTCACCCATCAAAAATTGACCCCAAAGGAAGCCTTTGAGTAGAACTGCACTCTCCAGGGGAGCCTTTACGAAGCCCCACATGCAACTGGACTCTCTGTGTTCGCTCTTTCTGAACAACCCTAAATACATCCCTACCCGGAATCGGAGAGGAAGTGTAAATAGGACCCCGGAAAACGCATACAAATCCCCTTTCACCCAACAAAAATTGCTCCCAGAGAAGCCTTTGGGTACAACTGAACTCCCCAGGGGAGCCATTACGCAGCCCCACATGCAACTGGACTCTCTGTGTTCGCTCTTTCTGAACAACCCTAAATATCTCCCTACCCGGAATCTGAGAGGAATTGAAAATAGGACCCCAGAAATCGCGTACAGAGCCCCTTTCACCCATCAAAAATTGCCCCAAAGGAAGCCTTTGAGTACAACTGCACTCCCCAGGGGAGCCTTTACGAAGCCCCACATGCAACTGGACTCTATGTGTTCGCTCTTTCTGAACAAACATAAACACATACCTACCCGGAATCTGAGAGGAATTGAAAATAGGACCCCAGAAATCGCGTAAAGGCCCCTTTCACCCATCAAAAATTGCCCCAAAGGAAGCCTTTGGGTACAACTGAACTCCCCAGGGGAGCCTTTACGCAGCCCCACATGCAACTGGACTCTCTGTGTTCGCTCTTTCTGAACAACCCTAAATACATACCGACCCGGAATCTGAGAGGAATTGAAAATAGGACCCCAGAAATCGCGTACAGAGCCCCTTTAACGCATAAAAAATTGCACCCAAAGGAAGCCTTTGGGTACAACTGAACTTCCTAGGGGAGCCTTTACGCAGCCCCACATGCAACTGGACTCTCTGTGTTCGCTCTTTCTGAACAACCCTAAATACATCCCTACCTGGAATCTGAGAGGAATTGAAATTAGGACCCTAGAAATCATGTAAAGGCCCCTTTCACCCATCAAAAATTGCCCCAATGGAAGCCTTTGGGTACAACTGAACTCCCCAGGGGAGCCTTTACGCAGCCCCACATGCAACTGGACTCTCGGTGTTCGCTCTTTCTGAACAACTCTAAATACATACCTACCCGGAATCTGAGAGGAATAGAAAATAGGACCCTAGAAAATGCATACAAAGCCCCTTTCACCCGTCAAAAATTGCGCCCAAAAGAAGCCTTTGGGTACAACTGAACTCACCAGGGGAGCCTTTACGCAGCCCGACATGCAACTGGACTCTCTGTGTTCGCTCTTTCTGAACAAGCCTAAATACATACCTACCCGGAATCAGAGAGGACTTGAAAATAGGACCCTAGAAAATGCATACAAAGACACTTTCAACCGTAAAAAATTACCCCCAGAAGAAGCCTTTGGGTACAACTGAACTCCCCAGGGGAGCCTTTACGCAGCCCCACATGCAACTGGACTCTTTGTGTTCGCTTTTTCTGAACAACCATAAATACCTATCTACCCGGAATCTAAGAGGAACTGAAAATAGGACCCCAGAAATCGTGTACAGAGCCCCTTTCACCCGTCAAAAATTGCCCCAAAGGAAGCCTTTGTGTACAACTGAACTCCCCAGGGGAGCCTTTACGCAGCCCCACATGCAACTGGACTCTCGGTGTTCGCTCTTTCTGAACAACCCTAAATACATACCTACCCGGAATCTGAGAGGAATTGAAAATAGGACCCCGGACAACGCATACAAAGCCCCTTTCACCCGTTAAAAATGGCCCCCAAAGGAAGCCTTTGGGTACAACTGAACTCCCCAGGGGAGCCTTTACGCAGCCCCACATGCAACTGGACTCTCTGTGTTCGCTCTTTCTGAACAACCCTTAATACATCCCTACCTGGAATCTGAGAGGAATTGAAATTAGGACCCTAGAAAACATGTAAAGGCCCCTTTCACACATCAAAAATTGCCCCAATGGAAGCCTTTGGGTACAACTGAACTCCCCAGGGGAGCCTTTACGCAGCCCCACATGCAACTGGACTCTCTGTGTTCGCTCTTTCTGAACAACCATAAACACATACCTACCCGGAATCTGAGAGGAATTGAAAATAAGACCCCAGAAATCGCGTAAAGGCCCCTTTCACCCATCAAAAATTGCCCCAAAGGAAGCCTTTGGGTACAACTGAACTCCCCAGGGGAGCCTTTACGCAGCCCCACATGCAACTGGACTCTCTGTGTTCGCTCTTTCTGAACAACCCTAAATACATACCGACCCGGAATCTGAGAGGAATTGAAAATAGGACCCCAGAAATCGCGTACAGAGCCCCTTTCACGCATAAAAAATTGTGCCCAAAGGAAGCCTTTGGGTACAACTGAACTTCCGAGGGGAGCCTTTACGCAGCCCCACATGCAACTGGACTCTCTGTGTTCGCTCTTTCTGAACAACCCTAAATACATCCCTACCTGGAATCTGAGAGGAATTGAAATTAGGACCCTAGAAATCATGTAAAGGCCCCTTTCACCAATCAAAAACTGCCCCAATGGAAGCCTTTGGGTACAACTGAACTCCTCCGGGGAGCCTTTACGCAGCCCCACATGCAACTGGACTCTCGGTGTTCGCTCTTTCTGAACAACTCTAAATACATACCTACCCGGAATCTGAGAGGAATAGAAAATAGGACCCTAGAAAATGCATACAAAGCCCCTTTCACCCGTCAAAAATTGCACCCAGAAGAAGCCTTTGGGTACAACTGAACTCCCCAGGGGAGCCTTTACACAGCCCCACATGCAACTGGACTCTTTGTGTTCGCTTTTTCTGAACAAGCCTAAATACATATCTACCCAGAATCTAAGAGGAACTGAAAATAGGACCCCAGAAATCGTGTACAGAGCCCCTTTCACCCAACAAAAATTGCCCCAAAGGAAGCCTTTGTGTACAACTGAACTCCCCAGGGGAGCCTTTACGCAGCCCCACATGCAACTGGACTCTCGGTGTTCGCTCTTTCTGAACAACCCTAAATACATACCTACCCGGAATCTGAGAGGAATTGAAAATAGGACCCCAGACAACGCATACAAAGCCCCTTTCACCCGTCAAAAATGGCCCCCAAAGGAAGCCTTTGGGTACAACTGAACTCCCCAGGGGAGCCTTTACGCAGCCCCACATGCAACTGGACTCTATGTGTTCGCTCTTTCTGAACAACCCTTAATACATCCCTACCTGGAATCTGAGAGGAATTGAAAATAGGACCCTAGAAAACATGTAAAGGCCCCTTTCACACATCAAAAATTGCCCCAATGGAAGCCTTTGGGTACAACTGAACTCCCCAGGGGAGCCTTTACGCAGCCCCACATGCAACTGGACTCTCGGTGTTCGCTCTTTCTGAACAACCCTAAATACATACCTACCCGGAATCTGAGAGGAATAGAAAATAGGACCCTAGAAAATGCATACAAAGCCCCTTTCACCCATCAAAAATTGACCCCAAAGGAAGCCTTTGGGTACAACTGAACTCCCCAGGGGAGCCTTTACGCAGCCTCACATGCAACTGGACTCTCTGTGTTCGGTCTTTCTGAACAACCCTAAATACATACCTACCCGGAATCTGAGAGAAATTGGAAATAGGACCCCAGAAATCGCGAACAGAGCCCCTTTCATCCATCAAAAATTGCCCCCAAAGGAAGCCTTTGGGTACAAATGAACTCCCCAGGGGAGCCATTACGCAGCCCCACATGCAACTGGACTCTCTGTGTTCGCTCTTTCTGAACAACCCTAAATATCTCCCTACCCGGAATCTGAGAGGAATTGAAATTAGGACCCTGGAAAACGCATACAAAGCCCCGTTCACCCATCAGGAATTGCCCCCAAAGGAAGCCTTTGGGTACAACTGAACTCCCCAGGGGAGCCTTTACGCAGCCCCACATGCAACTGGACTCTGTGTTCGCTTTTTCTGAACAACCATAAATACATACCTACCCGGAATCTGAGAGGAACTGAAAATAGGACCGCAGAAATCGTGTAGAGAGCCCCTTTCATCCATCAAGAATTGCCCCCAAAGGAAGCCTTTGGGTACAACTGAACTCCCCAGGGGAGCCTTTACGCAGCCCCACATGCAACTGGACTCTCTGTGTTCGCTCTTTCTGAACAACCCTAAATATCTCCCTACCCGGAATCTGAGAGGACTTGAAATTAGGACCCAAGAAAATGAATACAAAGACCCTTTCACCCATCAAAAATTGCCCCAAGAAGAAGCCTTTGGGTAGAATTTAACTCCCCAGGGGAGCCTTTACGCAGCCCCAAATGCAACTGGGCTCTCTGTGTTCGCTTTTTCTGAACAACCATAAATACATCCCTACCAGGAATCTGAGAGGAATTGAAAATAGGACCCTAGAAAACATGTAAAGGCCCCTTTCACCCATCAAAAATTGCCCCAATGGAAGCCTTTGGGTACAACTGAACTCCCCAGGGGAGCCTTTACGCAGCCCCACATGCAACTGGACTCTCGGTGTTCGCTCTTTCTGAACAACCCTAAATACATCCCTTCCTTGAATGTGATAGGAATTAAAAATAGGACCCCAGAAAACGCATACAAAGCCCCTTTCACCCATCAAAAATTGACCCCAAAGGAAGCCTTTGGGTACAACTGAACTCCCCAGGGGAGCCTTTACGCAGCCTCACATCCAACTGGACTCTCTGTGTTCGCTCTTTCTGAACAACCCTAAATATCTCCCTACCCGGAATCGGAGAGGAAGTGTAAATAGGACCCCGGAAAACGCATACAAATCCCCTTTCACCCAACAAAAATTGCTCCCAGAGAAGCCTTTGGGTACAACTGAACTTCCTAGGGGAGCCTTTACGCAGCCCCACATGCAACTGGACTCTCTGTGTTCGCTCTTTCTGAACAACCCTAAATATCTCCCTACCCTAAATCTGAGAGGAATTGAAAATAGGACCCCAGAAATCGCGTACAGAGCCCCTTTCATCCATCAAAAATTGCCCCCAAAGGAAGCCTTTGGGTACAAATGAACTCCCCAGGGGAGCCATTACGCAGCCCCACATGCAACTGGACTCTCTGTGTTCGCTCTTTCTGAACAACCCTAAATATCTCCCTACCCGGAATCTGAGAGGAATTGAAATTAGGACCCTGGAAAACGCATACAAAGCCCCGTTCACCCATCAGGAATTGCCCCCAAAGGAAGCCTTTGGGTACAACTGAACTCCCCAGGGGAGCCTTTACGCAGCCCCACATGCAACTGGACTCTGTGTTCGCTTTTTCTGAACAACCATAAATACATACCTACCCGGAATCTGAGAGGAACTGAAAATAGGACCGCAGAAATCGTGTAGAGAGCCCCTTTCATCCATCAAGAATTGCCCCCAAAGGAAGCCTTTGGGTACAACTGAACTCCCCAGGGGAGCCTTTACGCAGCCCCACATGCAACTGGACTCTCTGTGTTCGCTCTTTCTGAACAACACTAAATATCTCCCTACCCGGAATCTGAGAGGACTTGAAATTAGGACCCAAGAAAATGAATACAAAGACCCTTTCACCCATCAAAAATTGCCCCAAGAAGAAGCCTTTGGGTAGAATTTAACTCCCCAGGGGAGCCTTTACGCAGCCCCACATGCAACTGGGCTCTCTGTGTTCGCTTTTTCTGAACAACCATAAATACATCCCTACCAGGAATCTGAGAGGAATTGAAAATAGGACCCTAGAAAACATGTAAAGGCCCCTTTCACCCATCAAAAATTGCCCCAATGGAAGCCTTTGGGTACAACTGAACTCCCCAGGGGAGCCTTTACGCAGCCCCACATGCAACTGGACTCTCGGTGTTCGCTCTTTCTGAACAACCCTAAATACATCCCTTCCTTGAATGTGATAGGAATTAAAAATAGGACCCCAGAAAACGCATACAAAGCCCCTTTCACCCATCAAAAATTGACCCCAAAGGAAGCCTTTGGGTACAACTGAACTCCCCAGGGGAGCCTTTACGCAGCCTCACATCCAACTGGACTCTCTGTGTTCGCTCTTTCTGAACAACCCTAAATATCTCCCTACCCGGAATCGGAGAGGAAGTGTAAATAGGACCCCGGAAAACGCATACAAATCCCCTTTCACCCAACAAAAATTGCTCCCAGAAGAAGCCTTTGGGTACAACTGAACTCCCCAGGGGAGCCTTTACGCAGCCCCACATGCAACTGGACTCTCTGTGTTCGCTCTTTCTGAACAACCCTTAATACATCTCTACCTGGAATCTGAGAGGAATTGAAAATAGGACCCCAGAAATCGTGTACAGAGCCCCTTTCACCCGTCAAAAATTGCCCCAAAGGAAGCCTTTGTGTACAACTGAACTCCCCAGGGGAGCCTTTACGCAGCCCCACATGCAACTGGACTCTCGGTGTTCGCTCTTTCTGAACAACCCTAAATACATACCTACCCGGAATCTGAGAGGAATTGAAAATAGGACCCCGGACAACGCATACAAAGCCCCTTTCACCCGTCAAAAATGGCCCCCAAAGTAAGCCTTTGGGTACAACTGAACTCCCCAGGGGAGCCTTTACGCAGCCCCACATGCAACTGGACTCTATGTGTTCGCTCTTTCTGAACAACCCTTAATACATCCCTACCTGGAATCTGAGAGGAATTGAAAATAGGACCCTAGAAAACATGTAAAGGCCCCTTTCACCCATCAAAAATTGCCCTAATGGAAGCCTTTGGGTACAACTGAACTCCCCAGGGGAGCCTTTACGCAGCCCCACATGCAACTGGACTCTCGGTGTTCGCTCTTTCTGAACAACCCTAAATACATACCTACCCGGAATCTGAGAGAAATTGTAAATAGGACCCCAGAAATCGCGTACAGAGCCCCTTTCATCCATCAAAAATTGCCCCCAAAGGAAGCCTTTGGGTACAACTGAACTCCCCCGGGGAGCCTTTACGCAGCCCCACATGCAACTGGACTCTCTGTTCGCTTTTTCTGAACAACCATAAATACATACCTACCCGGAATCTGAGAGGAATTAAAAATAGGACCGCAGAAATCGTTTACAGAGCCCCTTTCATCCATCAAGAATTGTACCCAAAGGAAGCCTTTGAGTACAACTGCACTCCCCAGGGGAGCCTTTACGCAGCCCCACATGCAACTGGACTCTCTGTGTTCGCTCTTTCTGAACAACCCTAAATATCTCCCTACCCGGAATCTGAGAGGACTTGAAATTAGGACCCAAGAAAATGCATACAAAGACCCTTTCACCCATCAAAAATTGCCCCAAGAAGAAGCCTTTGGGTACAACTGAACTCCCCAGGGGAGCCTTTACGCAGCCCCACATGCAACTGGACTCTCTGTGTTCGCTTTTTCTGAACAACCCTAAATACATCCCTACCTGGAATCTGAGAGGAAATGAAAATATGACCCTAGAAAACATGTAAAGGCCCCTTTCACCCATCAAAAATTGCCCCAAAGGAAGCCTTTGGGTACAAATGAACTCCCCAGGGGAGCCTTTACGCAGCCCCACATGCAACTGGACTCTCTGTGTTCGCTCTTTCTGAACAACCCTAAATACATACCGACCCGGAATCTGAGAGGAATTGAAAATAGGACCCCAGAAATCGCGTACAGAGCCCCTTTCACCCATCAAAAATTGCGCCCAAAGGAAGCCTTTGGGTACAACTGAACTTCCTAGGGGAGCCTTTACGCAGCCCCACATGCAACTGGACTCTCTGTGTTCGCTCTTTCTGAACAACCCTAAATACATCCCTACCTGGAATCTGAGAGGAATTGAAAATAGGACCCCAGAAATCGCGTAAAGGCCCCTTTCACCCATCAAAAATTGCTCCAAAGGAAGCCTTTGGATACAACTGAACTCCCTGGGAGCCTTTACGCAGCCCCACATGCAACTGGACTCTCTGTGTTCGGTCTTTCTGAACAACCCTAAATACATACCGACCCGGAATCTGAGAGGAAGTGTAAATAGGACCCCGGAAAACGCATACAAAGCCCCTTTCACCCATCAAAAATTGACCCCAAAGGAAGCCTTTGGGTACAACTGAACTCCCCAGGGGAGCCTTTACGCAGCCCCACATGCAACTGGACTCTCTGTGTTCGCTCTTTCTGAACAACCCTAAATATCTCCCTACCCGGAATCTGAGAGGACTTGAAATTAGGACCCAAGAAAATGCATACAAAGACCCTTTCACCCATCAAAAATTGCGCCCAAAGGAAGCCTTTGGGTACAACTGAACTTCCTAGGGGAGCCTTTACGCAGCCCCACATGCAACTGGACTCTCTGTGTTCGCTCTTTCTGAACAACCCTAAATACATCCCTACCTGGAATCTGAGAGGAATTGAAATTAGGACCCTAGAAAACATGTAAAGGCCCCTTTCACCCATCAAAAATTGCCCCAATGGAAGCCTTTGGGTACAACTGAAATCCCCCGGGGCAGGCTTTACGCAGCCCCACATGCAACTGGACTCTCGGTGTTCGCTCTTTCTGAACAACTCTAAATACATACCTACCCGGAATCTGAGAGTAATAGAAAATAGGACCCTAGAAAATGCATACAAAGCCCCTTTCACCCATCAAAAATTGACCCCAAAGGAAGCCTTTGGGTACAACTGAGCTCCCCAGGGGAGCGTTTACGCAGCCCCACATGCAACTGGACTCTCTGTGTTCGCTCTTTCTGAACAACCCTATATACATACCTACCCGGAATCTGAGAGGAATAGAAAATAGGACCATCGAAAATGCATACAAAGCCCCTTTCACCCATCAAAAATTGCGCCCAAAAGAAGCCTTTGGGTACAACTGAACTCACCAGGGTAGCCTTTACGCAGCCCCACATGCAACTGGACTCTCTGTGTTCGCTCTTTCTGAACAACCCTAAATATCTCCCTACCCGGAATCGGAAAGGAAGTGTAAATAGGACCCCGGAAAACGCATACAAATCCCCTTTCACCCAACAAAAATTGCCCCCAGAAGAAGCCTTTGGGTACAACTGAACTCCCCAGGGGAGCCATTACGTAGCCCCACATGCAACTGGACTCTCGGTGTTCGCTCTTTCTGAACAACCATAAATACATCCCTACCAGGAATCTGAGAGGAATTGAAAATAGGACCCCAGAAATCGCGTACAGAGCCCCTTTCACCCTTCAAAAATTGCCCCCAGAAGAAGCCTTTGGGTACAACTGAACTCCCCCGGGGAGCCTTTACGCAGCCCCACATGCAACTGGACTCTCTGTGTTCGCTCTTTCTGAACAACCCTAAATACATCTCTACCCGGAATCTGAGAGGAATTGAAATTAGGACCCTGGAAAACGCATACAAAGCCCCGTTCACCCATCAAAAATTGCCCCCAGAGGAAGCCTTTGGGTACAACTGAACTTCCCAGGGGAGCCTTTCCGCAGCCCCACATGCAACTGGACTCTCTGTGTTCGCTCTTTCTGAACAACCCTAAATATCTCCCTTCCCGGAATCTGAGAGGAATTAAAAATAGGACCTCAGAAATCGCGTTTATGGCCCCGTTCACCCATCAGGAATTGCCCCCAAAGGAAGCCTTTCGGTACAACTGAACTCCCCAGGGGAGCCTTTACGCAGCCCCACATGCAACTGGACTCTCTGTGTTCGCTCTTTCTGAGCAACCCTAAATACATACCTACCCGGAATCTGAGAGGAATTGAAAATAGGACCTCAGAAATCGCGTATATGGCCCCGTTCACCCATCAGGAATTGCCCCCAAAGGAAGCCTTTGGGTACAACTGAACTTCCTAGGGGAGCCTTTACGCAGCCCCACATGCAACTGGACTCTCTGTGTTCGCTCTTTATGAACAACCCTAATTACATCCCTACCTGGAATCTGAGAGGAATTGAAAATAGGACCCCAGAAATCGCGTAAAGGCCCCTTTCACCCATCAAAAATTGCTCCAAAGGAAGCCTTTGGGTACAAGTGAAATTCCTAGGGGAGCCTTTACGCAGCCCCACATGCAACTGGACTCTCTGTGTTCGCTCTTTCTGAACAACCCTAAATATCTCCCTACCCGGAATCGGAGAGGAAGTGTAAATAGGACCCCGGAAAACGCATACAAATCCCCTTTCACCCAACAAAAATTGCTCCCAGAAGAAGCCATTGGGTACAACTGAACTCCCCAGGGGAGCCATTACGCAGCCCCACATGCAACTGGACTCTCTGTGTTCGCTCTTTCTGAACAACCCTAAATATCTCCCTACCCGGAATCTGAGAGGAATTGAAAATAGGACCCCAGAAATCGCGTACAGAGCCCCTTTCACCCATCAAAAATTGACCCCAAAGGAATCCTTTGGGTACAACTGAACTCCCCAGGGGAGCCTTTACGAAGCCCCACATGCAACTGGACTCTCTGTGTTCGCTCTTTCTGAACAACCCTAAATACATCCCTACCTGGAATCTGAGAGGAATTGAAAATAGGACCCCAGAAATCGCGTAAAGGCCCCTTTCACCCATCAAATATTGCCCCAAAGGAGTCCTTTGGGTACAACTGAACTCCCCAGGGGAGCCTTTACGCAGACCCACATGCAACTGGACTCTCTGTGTTCGCTCTTTCTGAACAACCCTAAATACATACCGACCCGGAATCTGAGAGGAATTGAAAATAGGACCCCAGAAAACGCATACAAAGCCCCTTTCACCCATCAAAAATTGCCGCCAGAGGAAGCCTTTGGGTACAACTGAACTCCCCAGGGGAGCCTTTACGCAGCCCCACATGCAACTGGACTCTCTGTGTTCGCTCTTTCTGAACAACCCTAAATATCTCCCTACCCGGAATCTGAGAGGAATTGAAAATAGGACCCCAGAAATCGCGTACAGAGCCCCTTTCACCCATCAAAAATTGACCCCAAAGGAAGCCTTTGAGTACAACTGCACTCCCCAGGGGAGCCTTTACGAAGCCCCACATGCAACTGGACTCTCTGTGTTCGCTCTTTCTGAACAACCCTAAATACATACCTACCCGGAATCTGAGAGGAATTGAAAATAGGACCCCAGAAATCGCGTAAAGGCCCCTTTCACCCATCAAAAATTACCCCAAATGAAGCCTTTGGGTACAACTGAACTCCCCAGGGGCGCCTTTACGCAGCCCCACATGCAACTGGACTCTCTGTGTTCGCTCCTTCTGAACAACGCTAAATACATCCCTACCTGGAATCTGAGAGGAATTGAAATTAGGACCCTAGAAAACATGTAAAGGCCCCGTTCACCCATCAGGAATTGCCCCCAAAGGAAGCCTTTGGGTACAAATGAACTCCCCAGGGGAGCCTTTACGCAGCTCCACATGCAACTGGACTCTCTGTGTTCGCTCTTTCTGAACAACCCTAAATATCTCCCTTCCCGGAATCTGAGAGGAATTAAAAATAGGACCTCAGAAATCGCGTATATGGCCCCGTTCACCCATCAGGAATTGCCCCCAAAGGAAGCCTTTCGGTACAACTGAACTCCCCAGGGGAGCCTTTACGCAGCCCCACATGCAACTGGACTCTCTGTGTTCGCTCTTTCTGAACAACCCTAAATTCATCACTACCTGGAATCTGAGAGGAATTGAAAATAGGACCCTAGAAAACGCGTAAAGGCCCCTTTCACCCATCAAAAATTGCCCCAAAGGAAGCCTTTGGGTACAACTGAACTCCCCAGGGGAGCCTTTACGCAGCCCCACATGCAACTGGACTCTCTGTGTTCGCTCTTTCTGAACAACCCTAAATATCTCCCTACCCGGAATCGGAGAGAAAGTGTAAATAGGACCCCGGAAAACGCATACAAATCCCCTTTCACCCAACAAAAATTGATCCCAGAAGAAGCCTTTGGGTACAACTGAACTCCCCAGGGGAGCCATTACGCAGCCCCACATGCAACTGGACTCTCTGTGTTCGCTCTTTCTGAACAACCCTAAATATCTCCCTACCCGGAATCTGAGAGGAATTGAAAATAGGACCCCAGAAATCGCGTACAGAGCCCCTTTCACCCATCAAAAATTGACCCCAAAGGAAGCCTTTGGGTACAACTGAACTCCCCAGGGGAGCCTTTACGCAGCCCCACATGCAACTGGACTCTCTGTGTTCGCTCTTTCTGAACAACCATAAATACATACCTACCCGGAATCTGAGAGGAATTGAAAATAGGACCCCAGAAATCGCGTAAAGGCCCCTTTCACCCATCAAAAATTGCCCCAAAGAAGCCTTTGGGTACAACTGAACTCCCCAGGGGAGCCTTTACGCAGCCCCACATGCAACTGGACTCTCGGTGTTCGCTCTTTCTGAACAACCCTAAATACATACCGACCCGGAATCTGAGAGGAATTGAAAATATGACCCTGGAAATCGCGTACAGAGCCCCTTTCACCCATAAAAAATTGCGCCCAAAGGAAGCCTTTGGGTACAACTGAACTTCCTAGGGGAGCCTTTACGCAGCCCTACATGCAACTGGACTCTCTGTGTTCGCTCTTTCTGAACAACCCTAAATACATCCCTACCTGGAATCTGAGAGGAATTGAAATTAGGACCCTAGAAAACATGTAAAGGCCCCTTTCACCCATCAAAAATTGCCCCAATGGAAGCCTTTGGGTACAACTGAACTCCCCAGGGGAGCCATTACGCAGCCCCACATGCAACTGGACTCTCGGTGTTCGCTCTTTCTGAACAACACTAAATACATACCTAACCGAAATCTGAGAGGAATAGAAAATAGGACCCTAGAAAACGCGTAAAGGCCCCTTTCACCCATCAAAAATTACCCCAAATGAAGCCTTTGGGTACAACTGAACTCCCCAGGGGAGCCTTTACGCAGCCCCACATGCAACTGGACTCTCTGTGTTCGCTCCTTCTGAACAACGCTAAATACATCCCTACCTGGAATCTGAGAGGAATTGAAATTAGGACCCTAGAAAACATGTAAAGGCCCCGTTCACCCATCAGGAATTGCCCCCAAAGGAAGCCTTTGGGTACAAATGAATTCCCCAGGGGAGCCTTTACGCAGCTCCACATGCAACTGGACTCTCTGTGTTCGCTCTTTCTGAACAACCCTAAATATCTCCCTTCCCGGAATCTGAGAGGAATTAAAAATAGGACCTCAGAAATCGCGTATATGGCCCCGTTCACCCATCAGGAATTGCCCCCAAAGGAAGCCTTTCGGTACAACTGAACTCCCCAGGGGAGCCTTTACGCAGCCCCACATGCAACTGGACTCTCTGTGTTCGCTCTTTCTGAACAACCCTAAATTCATCACTACCTGGAATCTGAGAGGAATTGAAAATAGGACCCTAGAAAACGCGTAAAGGCCCCTTTCACCCATCAAAAATTGCCCCAAAGGAAGCCTTTGGGTACAACTGAACTTCCTAGGGGAGCCTTTACGCAGCCCCACATGCAACTGGACTCTCTGTGTTCGCTCTTTCTGAACAACCCTAAATATCTCCCTACCCGGAATCGGAGAGGAAGTGTAAATAGGACCCCGGAAAACGCATACAAATCCCCTTTCACCCAACAAAAATTGCTCCCAGAAGAAGCCTTTGGGTACAACTGAACTCCCCAGGGGAGCCATTACGCAGCCCCACATGCAACTGGACTCTCTGTGTTCGCTCTTTCTGAACAACCCTAAATATCTCCCTACCCGGAATCTGAGAGGAATTGAAAATAGGACCCCAGAAATCGCGTACAGAGCCCCTTTCACCCATCAAAAATTGACCCCAAAGGAAGCCTTTGGGTACAACTGAACTCCCCAGGGGAGCCTTTACGCAGCCCCACATGCAACTGGACTCTCTGTGTTCGCTCTTTCTGAACAACCATAAATACATACCTACCCGGAATCTGAGAGGAATTGAAAATAGGACCCCAGAAATCGCGTAAAGGCCCCTTTCACCCATCAAAAATTGCCCCAAAGAAGCCTTTGGGTACAACTGAACTCCCCAGGGGAGCCTTTACGCAGCCCCACATGCAACTGGACTCTCGGTGTTCGCTCTTTCTGAACAACCCTAAATACATACCGACCCGGAATCTGAGAGGAATTGAAAATATGACCCTGGAAATCGCGTACAGAGCCCCTTTCACCCATAAAAAATTGCGCCCAAAGGAAGCCTTTGGGTACAACTGAACTCCCCAGGGGAGCCTTTACGCAGCCCTACATGCAACTGGACTCTCTGTGTTCGCTCTTTCTGAACAACCCTAAATACATCCCTACCTGGAATCTGAGAGGAATTGAAATTAGGACCCTAGAAAACATGTAAAGGCCCCTTTCACCCATCAAAAATTGCCCCAATGGAAGCCTTTGGGTACAACTGAACTCCCCAGGGGAGCCATTACGCAGCCCCACATGCAACTGGACTCTCGGTGTTCGCTCTTTCTGAACAACACTAAATACATGCCTAACCGAAATCTGAGAGGAATAGAAAATAGGACCCTAGAAAACGCGTAAAGGCCCCTTTCACCCATCAAAAATTGCCCCCAAAGGAAGCCTTTGGGTACAACTGAACTCCCCAGGGGAGCCTTTACGCAGCCCCACATGCAAATGGACTCTCTGTGTTCGCTCTTTCTGAACAACCCTAAATACATACCTACCCGGAATCTGAGAGGAATTGAAAATAGGACCCCAGAAATCGCGTACAGAGCCCCTTTCACCCATCAAAAATTGACCCCAAAGGAAGCCTTTGAGTACAACTGCACTCCCCAGGGGAGCCTTTACGCAGCCCCACATGCAACTGGACTCTCTGTGTTCGCTCTTTCTGAACAACCCTAAATACATACCTACCCGGAATCTGAGAGGAATTGAAAATAGGACCCCAAAAATCGCGTAAAGGCCCTTTTCACCCATGAAAAATTGCCCCCAGAGGAAGCCTTTGGGTACAAATGAACTCTAGGGGAGCATTTGTGCAGCCTCACATGCAACTGGACTCTCTGTGTTCGGTCTTTCTGAACAACCCTAAATATCTCCCTACCCGGAATCGGAGAGGAATTGAAAATAGGACCCCAGAAATCGCGTACAGAGCCCCTTTCACCCATCAAAAATTGACCCCAAAGGAAGCCTTTCAGTACAACTGAACTCCCCAGGGGAGCCTTTACGCAGCCCCACATGCAACTGGACTCTCTGTGTTCGCTCTTTCTGAACAACCCTAAATACATACCTACCCGGAATCTGAGAGGAATTGAAAATAGGACCACAGAAATCGCGTAAAGGCCCCTTTCACCCATCAAAAATTGCCCCAGAGGAAGCCTTTGGGTACAACTGAACTCCCCAGGGGAGCCTTTACGCAGCCCCACATGGAAATGGACTCTATGTGATCGCTCTTTCTGAAGAACCCTAAATATCTCCCTACCCGGAATCGGAGAGGAATTGAAAATAGGACCCTAGAAAACGCGTAAAGGCCCCTTTCACCCATCAAAAATTGCCCCCAAAGGAAGCCTTTGGGTACAACTGAACTCCCCAGGGGAGCCTTTACGCAGCCCCACATGCAACTGGACTCTCGGTGTTCGCTCTTTCTGAACAACCCTAAATACATACCGACCCGGAATCTGAGAGGAATTGAAAATATGACCCTGGAAATCGCGTACAGAGCCCCTTTCACCCATAAAAAATTGCGCCCAAAGGAAGCCTTTGGGTACAACTGAACTCCCCAGGGGAGCCTTTACGCAGCCCTACATGCAACTGGACTCTCTGTGTTCGCTCTTTCTGAACAACCCTAAATACATCCCTACCTGGAATCTGAGAGGAATTGAAATTAGGACCCTAGAAAACATGTAAAGGCCCCTTTCACCCATCAAAAATTGCCCCAATGGAAGCCTTTGGGTACAACTGAACTCCCCAGGGGAGCCATTACGCAGCCCCACATGCAACTGGACTCTCGGTGTTCGCTCTTTCTGAACAACACTAAATACATGCCTAACCGAAATCTGAGAGGAATAGAAAATAGGACCCTAGAAAACGCGTAAAGGCCCCTTTCACCCATCAAAAATTGCCCCCAAAGGAAGCCTTTGGGTACAACTGAACTCCCCAGGGGAGCCTTTACGCAGCCCCACATGCAAATGGACTCTCTGTGTTCGCTCTTTCTGAACAACCCTAAATACATACCTACCCGGAATCTGAGAGGAATTGAAAATAGGACCCCAGAAATCGCGTACAGAGCCCCTTTCACCCATCAAAAATTGACCCCAAAGGAAGCCTTTGAGTACAACTGCACTCCCCAGGGGAGCCTTTACGCAGCCCCACATGCAACTGGACTCTCTGTGTTCGCTCTTTCTGAACAACCCTAAATACATACCTACCCGGAATCTGAGAGGAATTGAAAATAGGACCCCAAAAATCGCGTAAAGGCCCTTTTCACCCATGAAAAATTGCCCCCAGAGGAAGCCTTTGGGTACAAATGAACTCTAGGGGAGCATTTGTGCAGCCTCACATGCAACTGGACTCTCTGTGTTCGGTCTTTCTGAACAACCCTAAATATCTCCCTACCCGGAATCGGAGAGGAATTGAAAATAGGACCCCAGAAATCGCGTACAGAGCCCCTTTCACCCATCAAAAATTGACCCCAAAGGAAGCCTTTCAGTACAACTGAACTCCCCAGGGGAGCCTTTACGCAGCCCCACATGCAACTGGACTCTCTGTGTTCGCTCTTTCTGAACAACCCTAAATACATACCTACCCGGAATCTGAGAGGAATTGAAAATAGGACCACAGAAATCGCGTAAAGGCCCCTTTCACCCATCAAAAATTGCCCCAGAGGAAGCCTTTGGGTACAACTGAACTCCCCAGGGGAGCCTTTACGCAGCCCCACATGGAAATGGACTCTATGTGATCGCTCTTTCTGAAGAACCCTAAATATCTCCCTACCCGGAATCGGAGAGGAATTGAAAATAGGACCCTAGAAAACGCGTAAAGGCCCCTTTCACCCATCAAAAATTGCCCCCAAAGGAAGCCTTTGGGTACAACTGAACTCCCCAGGGGAGCCTTTACGCAGCCCCACATGCTACTGGACTCTCTGTGTTTGCTCTTTCTGAACAACCCTAAATACATACCTACCCGGAATCTGAGAGGAATTGAAAATAGGACCCAAGAACATGCATACAAAGCCCCTTTCACCCATCAAAAATTGCCCTCAAAGGAAGCCTTTGGGTACAACTGAACTCCCCAGGGGAGCCTTTACGCAGCCCCACATGCAACTGGACTCTCTGTGTTCGCTCTTTCTGAACAACCCTAAATACATACCGACCCGGAATCTGAGAGGAATTGCAAATAGGACCCTAGAAAACGCGTTAAAGCCCCTTTCACCCATCAAAAATTACACTGAAAGGAAGCCTTTGGGTACAACTGAACTCCCCAGGGGAGCCTTTACGCAGCCCCACATGCAACTGGACTCTCTGTGTTCGCTCTTTCTGAACAACCCTAAATACATACCTACCCGGAATCTGAGAGGAATTGAAAATAGGACCCTAGAAAATGCATACAAAGCCCCTTTCACCCATCAAAAATTGCCCCCAAAGGAAGCATTTCGGTACAACTGAACTCCCCAGGGGAGCCTTTACGCAGCCCCACATGCAACTGGACTCTCTGTGTTCGCTCTTTCTGAACAACCCTAAATACATACCTACCCAGAATCTGAGAGGAATTGAAAATAGGACCCAAGAACATGCATACAAAGCCCCTTTCACCCATCAAAAATTGCCCTCAAAGGAAGCCTTTGGGTACAACTGAACTCCCCCGGGGAGCCTTTACGCAGCCCCACATGCAACTGGACTCTCTGTGTTCGCTCTTTCTGAACAACCCTAAATACATACCGACCCGGAATCTGAGAGGAATTGAAAATAGGACCCTAGAAAACGCGTTAAAGCCCCTTTCACCCATCAAAAATTACACTGAAAGGAAGCCTTTGGGTACAACTGAACTCCCCAGGGGAGCCTTTACGCAGCCCCACATGCAACTGGACTCTCTGTGTTCGCTCTTTCTGAACAACCCTAAATACATACCTACCCGGAATCTGAGAGGAATAGAAAATAGTACCCTGGAAAATACATACAAAGCCCCTTTCACCCGTCAAAAATTGCCCCCAGAAGAAGCCTTTGGGTACAACTGAGCTCCCCAGGGGAGCGTTTACGCAGCCCCACATGCAACTGGACTCTCTGTGTTCGCTCTTTCTGAACAACCCTAAATACATACCTACCCGGAATCTGAGAGGAATTGAAAATAGGACCCTAGAAAATGCATGCAAAGCCCCTTTCACCCATCAAAAATTGCCCCCAAAGGAAGCATTTCGGTACAACTGAACTCCCCAGGGGAGCCTTTACGCAGCCCCACATGCAACTGGACTCTCTGTGTTCGCTCTTTCTGAACAACCCTAAATACATACCTACCGAAAATCTGAGAGGAATTGAAAATAGGACCTCAGAAATCGCGTATATGGCCCCGTTCACCCATCAGGAATTGCCCCCAAAGGAAGCCTTTGGGTACAAATGAACTCCCCAGGGGAGCCTTTACGCAGCCCCACATGCAACTGGACTCTCGGTGTTCGCTCTTTCTGAACAACCCTAAATACATACCGACCCGGAATCTGAGAGGAATTGAAAATAGGACCCCAGAAATCGCGTACAGAGCCCCTTTCACCCATCAAAAATTGCGCCCAAAGGAAGCCTTTGGGTACAACTGAACTTCCTAGGGGAGCCTTTACGCAGCCCCACATGCAACTGGACTCTCTGTGTTCGCTCTTTCTGAACAACCCTAAATAAATACCTACCCGGAACCTGAGAGGAATTGAAAATAGGACCCTAGAAAACGCGTACAGAGCCCCTTTCACCCGTCAAAAATTGCGCCCAAAGGAAGCCTTTGGGTACAACTGAAATCCCTAGGGGAGCCTTTACGCAGCCCCACATGCAACTGGACTCTCTGTGTTCGCTCTTTCTGAACAACCCTAAATACATACCTACCCGGAATCTGAGAGGAATAGAAAATAGGACCCTAGAAAATACATACAAAGACCCTTTCACCCGTCAAAAATTGCCCCCAGAAGAAGCCTTTGGGTACAACTGAACTCCCCAGGGGAGCCTTTACGCAGCCCCACATGCAACTGGACTCTCTGTGTTCGCTCTTTCTGAACAGCGCTAAATATCTCCCTACCCGGAATCTGAGAGGAATTGAAAATAGGACCCCAGAAAACGTGTACAAGGCCCATTTTGCCCATCAAAAATTGCCCCCAAAGGAAGCCTGTGGGTACAACTGAACTCCCCAGGGGAGCCTTTACGCAGCCCCACATGCAACTGGACTCTCTGTGTTCGCTCTTTCTGAAGAACCCCAAATATCTCCCTATCCGGAATCTGAGAGGAATTGAAAATAGGACCCCAGAAAACGCCTACAGAGCCCCTTTGCCCATCAAAAATTGCCCCCAAAGGAAGCCTTTGGGTACAACTGAACTCCCCAGGGGAGCCTTTACGCAGCCCCACATGCAACTGGACTCTCTGTGTTCGCTCTTTCTGAACAGCCCTAAAGACATCCCTACCTGGAATCTGAGAGGAATTGAAAAGAGGACCCCAGAAATCGCGTACAAGGCCCATTTTGCCCATCAAAAATTGCCCCCAAAGGAAGTCTTTGGGTACAACTGAACTCCCCAGGGGAGCCTTCACTTAGACCCACATGCAGCTGGACTCCTTGCGTTCGCTCTTTCTGAACAACCCTATATATCTCCCTACCCAGAATCTGGGAGAAATTGAAAATGGGTCCCCAGAAATCGCGTACAGAGCCCCTTACTCACATCAAAAATTGCCCCCAAAGGAAGCCTTTGGGTACAACTGAACTCCCCAGGGGAGCCTTTACGCAGCCCCACATGCAACTGGACTCTCTGTGTTCGCTCTTTCTGAACAGCCCTAAATACAGCCCTACCTGGAATCTGAGAGGAATTGAAAATAGGACCCCAGAAAACGTGTACAGAGCCCCTTTCACCCGTCAAAAATTTCCCCCAAAGGAAGCCTTTGGGTACAACTGAACTCCCCAGGGGAGCCTTTACGCAGCCCCACATGCAACTGGACTCTCTGTGTTCGCTCTTTCTGAACAGCGCTAAATATCTCCCTACCCGGAATCTGAGAGGAATTGAAAATAGGACCCCAGAAAACGTGTACAAGGCCCCTTTCAACCATCAAAAATTGCCCCCAAAGGAAGCTATTGGGTACAACTGAACTCCCCAGGGGAGCCTTCACTTAGACCCACATGCAGCTGGACTCCTTGCTTTCGCTCTTTCTGAACAACCCTATATATCTCCCTACCCGGAATCTGGGAGAAATTGAAAATAGGTCCCCAGAAATCGCGTACAGAGCCCCTTACTCACATCAAAAATTTCCCCGAAAGGAAGCTTTTGGGTAAAACTTAACTCCCCAGGGGAGCCTTTACGCAGCCCCACATGCAACTGGACTCTCTGTGTTCACTCTTTCTTAAAAACCCTAAATACATACCTACCCGGAATCTGAGAGAAAATGAAAATAGGACCCCAGAAAATGCATACAGAGCCCCTTTCACACATCAAAAATTGCCCGCAAAGGAAGCCTTTGGGTACAACTGAACTCCCCAGGGGAGCCTTTACGCAGCCCCACATGCAACTGGACTCTCTGTGTTCGCTCTTTCTGAAGAACCCCAAATATCTCCCTATCCGGAATCTGAGAGGAATTGAAAATAGGACCCCAGAAAACGCCTACAGAGCCCCTTTTGCCCATCAAAAATTGCCCCCAAAGGAAGCCTTTGGGTACAACTGAACTACCCAGGGGAGCCTTTACGGAGCCCCACATGCAACTGGACTCTATGTGTTCGCTCTTTCTGAACAGCCCTAAATACAGCCCTACCTGGAATCTGAGAGGAATTGAAAATAGGACCCCAGAAAACGTGTACGAGTCCCATTTTGCCCATCAAAAATAGCCCCCAAAGGAAGCCTTTGGGTACAACTGAACTCCCCAGGGGAGCCTTTACGCAGCCCCACATGCAACTGGACTCTCTGTGTTCGCTCTTTCTGAACAGCGCTAAATATCTCCCTACCCGGAATCTGAGAGGAATTGAAAATAGGACCCCAGAAAACGTGTACAAGGCCCCTTTCAACCATCAAAAATTGCCCCCAAAGGAAGCTATTGGGTACAACTGAACTCCCCAGGGGAGCCTTCACTTAGACCCACATGCAGCTGGACTCCTTGCGTTCGCTCTTTCTGAACAACCCTATATATCTCCCTACCCGGAATCTGGGAGAAATTGAAAATAGGACCCCAGAAATCGCGTACAGAGCCCCTTACTCACATCAAAAATTTCCCCGAAAGGAAGCTTTTGGGTACAACTTAACTCCCCAGGGGAGCCTTTACGCAGCCCCACATGCAACTGGACTCTCTGTGTTCACTCTTTCTTAAAAACCCTAAATACATACCTACCCGGAATCTGAGAAAAAATGAAAATAGGACCCCAGAAAATGCATACAGAGCCCCTTTCACACATCAAAAATTGCCCGCAAAGGAAGCCTTTGGGTACAACTGAACTCCCCAGGGGAGCCTTTACGCAGCCCCACATGCAACTGGACTCTCTGTGGTCGCGCTTTCTGAACAGCGCTAAATATCTCTCTACCCGGAATCTAAGAGGAATTGAAAATAGGACCCCAGAAAACGTATACAAGACCCATTTTGCCTATCAAGAATTGCCCCCAAAGGAAGCCTTTGGGTACAACTGAACTCCCCAGGGGAGCCTTTACGCAGCCCCACATGCAACTGGACTCTCTGTGTTCGCTCTTTCTGAAGAACCCCAAATATCTCCCTATCCGGAATCTGAGAGGAATTGAAAATAGGACCCCAGAAAACGCCTACAGAGCCCCTTTTGCCCATCAAAAATTGCCCCCAAAGGAAGCCTTTGGGTACAACTGAACTACCCAGGGGAGCCTTTACGGAGCCCCACATGCAACTGGACTCTATGTGTTCGCTCTTTCTGAACAGCCCTAAATACAGCCCTACCTGGAATCTGAGAGGAATTGAAAATAGGACCCCAGAAAACGTGTACGAGTCCCATTTTGCCCATCAAAAATAGCCCCCAAAGGAAGCCTTTGGGTACAACTGAACTCCCCAGGGGAGCCTTTACGCAGCCCCACATGCAACTGGACTCTCTGTGTTCGCTCTTTCTGAACAGCGCTAAATATCTCCCTACCCGGAATCTGAGAGGAATTGAAAATAGGACCCCAGAAAACGTGTACAAGGCCCCTTTCAACCATCAAAAATTGCCCCCAAAGGAAGCTATTGGGTACAACTGAACTCCCCAGGGGAGCCTTCACTTAGACCCACATGCAGCTGGACTCCTTGCGTTCGCTCTTTCTGAACAACCCTATATATCTCCCTACCCGGAATCTGGGAGAAATTGAAAATAGGACCCCAGAAATCGCGTACAGAGCCCCTTACTCACATCAAAAATTTCCCCGAAAGGAAGCTTTTGGGTACAACTTAACTCCCCAGGGGAGCCTTTACGCAGCCCCACATGCAACTGGACTCTCTGTGTTCACTCTTTCTTAAAAACCCTAAATACATACCTACCCGGAATCTGAGAGAAAATGAAAATAGGACCCCAGAAAATGCATACAGAGCCCCTTTCACACATCAAAAATTGCCCGCAAAGGAAGCCTTTGGGTACAACTGAACTCCCCAGGGGAGCCTTTACGCAGCCCCACATGCAACTGGACTCTCTGTGGTCGCGCTTTCTGAACAGCGCTAAATATCTCTCTACCCGGAATCTAAGAGGAATTGAAAATAGGACCCCAGAAAACGTATACAAGACCCATTTTGCCTATCAAGAATTGCCCCCAAAGGAAGCCTTTGGGTACAACTGAACTCCCCAGGGGAGCCTTTACGCAGCCCCACATGCAACTGGACTCTCTGTGTTCGCTCTTTCTGAAGAACCCCAAATATCTCCCTATCCGGAATCTGAGAGGAATTGAAAATAGGACCCCAGAAAACGCGTACAGAGCCCCTTTTGCCCATCAAAAATTGCCCCCAAAGGAAGCCTTTGGGTACAACTGAACTCCCCAGGGGAGCCTTTACGCAGCCCCACATGCAACTGGACTCTCTGTGTTCGCTCTTTCTGAACAGCGCTAAATATCTCCCTACCCGGAATCTGAGAGGAATTAAAAATAGGACCCCAGAAAACGTGTACAAGGCCCATTTTTCCCATCAAAAATTGCCCGCAAAGGAAGTCTTTGGGTACAACTGAACTCCCCAGAGGAGCCTTTACCCAGCCCGACATGCAACTGGACTGTGTTCACTCTTTCTTAAAAACCCTAAATACATCCCTACCCGGAATCAGAGAGGAAATGAAAATAGGACCCCAGAAAATGCGTACAGAGCCCTTTTCAACAATCAAAAATTGCCCCCAAAGGAAGCCTTTGGGTACAACTGAACTCCCCAGGGGAGCCTTTACGCAGCCCCACATGCAACTGGACTCTCTGTGTTCGCTCTTTCTGAACAGCCCTAAATACAGCCCTACCTGGAATCTGAGAGGAATTGAAAATAGGACCCCAGAAAACGTGTACGAGTCCCATTTTGCCCATCAAAAATAGCCCCCAGAGGAAGCCTTTGGGTACAACTGAACTCCCCAGGGGAGCCTTTACGCAGCCCCGCATGCAACTGGACTCTCTGTGTTCGCTCTTTCTGAAAAGCGCTAAATATCTCCCTACCCGGAATCTGAGAGGAATTGAAAATAGGACCCCAGAAAACGTGTACAAGGCCCCTTTCAACCATCAAAAATTGCCCCCAAAGGAAGCTATTGGGTACAACTGAACTCCCCAGGGCAGCCTTCACTTAGACCCACATGCAGCTGGACTCCTTGCGTTCGCTCTTTCTGAACAACCCTATATATCTCCCTACCCGGAATCTGGGAGAAATTGAAAATAGGTCCCCAGAAATCGCGTACAGAGCCCCTTACTCACATCAAAAATTTCCCCGAAAGGAAGCTTTTGGGTAAAACTTAACTCCCCAGGGGAGCCTTTACGCAGCCCCACATGCAACTGGACTCTCTGTGTTCACTCTTTCTTAAAAACCCTAAATACATACCTACCCGGAATCTGAGAGAAAATGAAAATAGGACCCCAGAAAATGCATACAGAGCCCCTTTCACACATCAAAAATTGACCCCAAAGGAAGCCTTTGGGTACAACTGAACTCCCCAGGGGAGCCTTTACGCAGCCCCACATGCAACTGGACTCTCTGTGTTCGCTCTTTCTGAAGAACCCCAAATATCTCCCTATCCGGAATCTGAGAGGAATTGAAAATAGGACCCCAGAAAACGCCTACAGAGCCCCTTTTGCCCATCAAAAATTGCCCCCAAAGGAAGCCTTTGGGTACAACTGAACTACCCAGGGGAGCCTTTACGCAGCCCCACATGCAACTGGACTCTCTGTGTTCGCTCTTTCTGAACAGCCCTAAATACAGCCCTACCTGGAATCTGAGAGGAATTGAAAATAGGACCCCAGAAAACGTGTACGAGTCCCATTTTGCCCATCAAAAATAGCCCCCAAAGGAAGCCTTTGGGTACAACTGAACTCCCCAGGGGAGCCTTTACGCAGCCCCACATGCAACTGGACTCTCTGTGTTCGCTCTTTCTGAACAGCGCTAAATATCTCCCTACCCGGAATCTGAGAGGAATTGAAAATAGGACCCCAGAAAACGTGTACAAGGCCCCTTTCAACCATCAAAAATTGCCCCCAAAGGAAGCTATTGGGTACAACTGAACTCCCCAGGGGAGCCTTCACTTAGACCCACATGCAGCTGGACTCCTTGCGTTCGCTCTTTCTGAACAACCCTATATATCTCCCTACCCGGAATCTGGGAGAAATTGAAAATAGGACACCAGAAATCGCGTACAGAGCCCCTTACTCACATCAAAAATTTCCCCGAAAGGAAGCTTTTGGGTACAACTTAACTCCCCAGGGGAGCCTTTACGCAGCCCCACATGCAACTGGACTCTCTGTGTTCACTCTTTCTTAAAAACCCTAAATACATACCTACCCGGAATCTGAGAGAAAATGAAAATAGGACCCCAGAAAATGCATACAGAGCCCCTTTCACACATCAAAAATTGCCCGCAAAGGAAGCCTTTGGGTACAACTGAACTCCCCAGGGGAGCCTTTACGCAGCCCCACATGCAACTGGACTCTCTGTGGTCGCGCTTTCTGAACAGCGCTAAATATCTCTCTACCCGGAATCTAAGAGGAATTGAAAATAGGACCCCAGAAAACGTATACAAGACCCATTTTGCCTATCAAGAATTGCCCCCAAAGGAAGCCTTTGGGTACAACTGAACTCCCCAGGGGAGCCTTTACGCAGCCCCACATGCAACTGGACTCTCTGTGTTCGCTCTTTCTGAAGAACCCCAAATATCTCCCTATCCGGAATCTGAGAGGAATTGAAAATAGGACCCCAGAAAACGCGTACAGAGCCCCTTTTGCCCATCAAAAATTGCCCCCAAAGGAAGCCTTTGGGTACAACTGAACTCCCCAGGGGAGCCTTTACGCAGCCCCACATGCAACTGGACTCTCTGTGTTCGCTCTTTCTGAAGAACCCCAAATATCTCCCTATCCGGAATCTGAGAGGAATTGAAAATAGGACCCCAGAAAACGCGTACAGAGCCCCTTTTGCCCATCAAAAATTGCCCCCAAAGGAAGCCTTTGGGTACAACTGAACTCCCCAGGGGAGCCTTTACGCAGCCCCACATGCAACTGGACTCTCTGTGTTCGCTCTTTCTGAACAGCCCTAAAGACATCCCTACCTGGAATCTGAGAGGAATTGAAAAGAGGACCCCAGAAATCGCGTACAAGGCCCATTTTGCCCATCAAAAATTGCCCCCAAAGGAAGCCTTTGGGTACAACTGAACTCCCCAGGGGAGCCTTTACGCAGCCCCACATGCAACTGGACTCTCTGTGTTCGCTCTTT
Organism: Mergus octosetaceus; assembly: GCA_036873955.1. Taxonomy (NCBI): domain Eukaryota; kingdom Metazoa; phylum Chordata; class Aves; order Anseriformes; family Anatidae; genus Mergus; species Mergus octosetaceus. The sequence continues at coordinate 71,855,144 of CM072284.1, read as the reverse complement.
CTGAACAGCCCTAAAGACATCCCTACCTGGAATCTGAGAGGAATTGAAAAGAGGACCCCAGAAATCGCGTACAAGGCCCATTTTGCCCATCAAAAATTGCCCCCAAAGGAAGCCTTTGGGTACAACTGAACTCCCCAGGGGAGCCTTTACGCAGCCCCACATGCAACTGGACTCTCTGTGTTCGCTCTTTCTGAACAGCGCTAAATATCTCCCTACCCGGAATCTGAGAGGAATTAAAAATAGGACCCCAGAAAACGTGTACAAGGCCCATTTTTCCCATCAAAAATTGCCCGCAAAGGAAGTCTTTGGGTACAACTGAACTCCCCAGAGGAGCCTTTACCCAGCCCGACATGCAACTGGACTGTGTTCACTCTTTCTTAAAAACCCTAAATACATCCCTACCCGGAATCAGAGAGGAAATGAAAATAGGACCCCAGAAAATGCGTACAGAGCCCTTTTCAACCATCAAAAATTGCCCCCAAAGGAAGTCTTTGGGTACAACTGAACTCCCCAGGGGAGCCTTTACGCACCCCCACATGCAACTGGACTCTCTGTGTTCGCTCTTTCTGAATAGCCCTAAATACATCCCTACCTGGAATCGGAGAGGAATTGAAAATAGGTCCTCAGAAATCGTGTACAGAGCCCCTTTCGCCCATCAAATATTGCCCCGACAGGTAGCCTTTGGGTACAACTGAACTCCCCAGGGGAGCCTTGACGCAGCCCCACATGCAGCTGGACTCTCTGTGTTCACTCTTTCTGAACAATGCAAAATACAATGCAAAATACAATGCAAAATGGGAACGCCCCCTCCCATTCGCCTGAGGACGGACAACGGGACAGCCAGCCCCTGTGTCACCCGTTGCCGGACTCTCCGGCCCTGTGACGGCGGCCCCCGCTACACCCGAGGCCGGACCCCAGAGGATCAGGATGGCCGCCTCCCGCCCCTCCGGAGGTAGGCAACCCAGAGCTCAGAACAGTGGCCGTCCCGGAGCCCGGGGATCCAACAACTATACGTGTATCAAAAAGACGAAGAGCAAAAGAATACAAGGATGGCTAAATCTCAGGGCGTAAGGAGGCTACTGAGAACAGGGAGGCATCCTTTGAAAAAGTTTTATTATATAACTACTGAAAAGAGAAAAGATTGCAAAACAACATGGGAATGTACAAACAACATGGGAAGCCAAAGCCAGCCTGAGTAACAGCTTGCAGAATAGCTGCTCTTTCTCCGCTCCGTGTACGTTGAAGGGCTCATACAGAAGAAAGGTTTTTTTGTTGTTTTTTTTTTTTTTTTCTTGGCACGGATATCAAAGAATCCATCTCCAACTGAAATGATACAGAACAAGTTTTGACACAGAAACAGAAGTAACAAGTCAAAAGGCTCAGGCAGCATTTCACTAAGGAGTTCTCAAGGAGCTCATGGATAAGCTATGTTTTCACTTTTAACTCTTGAAATTGTCTGAATTGAAACAGATGACTTGAAACGTGACTAATATGCCTAGACTTCTGTGTAAAAAGTGTCCTAGAGAAATTGCCAGAGTAGGAATTCCCATGTTAAGGAAAATAACAGGAGGTATAGTGGGAAGTGTAAGAAAAGAACTGGGGACACTTGATTAATAAGACTTAATTAAGGACTGTTAAAACAGCTTTTTAAAGCAAGGTCATGTGTTGTAACATGGAGTGTATTTTTGTGTTCTTTGAACACAAAAGTGGTGTTGGACCAGGTGACCTCTGGAGGTCCTTCCAACCTCAACCAGCCTGTGATTCCTTTGCAGCCGCTATGCAACCAAATAGCAAGTACAATTCACAGCAGATAAACATGAAGTAATGCAGAGGCAAAAGGGGAAATCAGGCCTTGATACTGCACACAATCCTATGAAAACATCACTTCAATGCTCATCAGCATTGAACAGCAACTTCCCTGTTTAAGCTTTTGGAAAAGGCCTAGGAAAGGCAACAAAAACCATCACCAATCTAATCAAAACTCAAAGGTAGCCTTGCTATCTTATAAACTGAAGGTTCATTTGCATCTTGGATGCTACACAAAATTTTATTTTTGCCCACCTTAAAAAGGTCACAGTAGAATAAAAACAGTTCCAGCCAAGAGAAACAGGGATCGCCGAATGTTTGGAACAGTTTCTGTAGAAAAGGACTAAGAAAAAACCTTTTTCACATGAAAGAGAGATGAGGGAAAAGACGATGTCTCGTATCATAGACATTGAACAGAGATCGATAACCCACGTGCTCTTTCCATACAGAAGGTGGGGGCATCAAAAGCTAGCAGGAAGCAAATTTCACTCCTGCCCACAAGCACACACAAAATAAAGGAAGCGGTTCTTCACATAGTGAAGCTAGCTCCAGAGTTTACACACAATACCTAGTTAAGGCTCGTGAGTGCTGTGACCCATGGATGCTAAGTGTTTACATGGGTTCAAAGGATATGGACAATTTTTACAAGAAATCCATTAAGCATTTCTATACTCCAAGGCATTTGCTTGTCTTACAGTGCAAGTCACAAGTATCTATACTTGTTCTATTCTGCTAAGATCACAGATCTTTGGTCTGACTTTCTGCGGCCCTTGTTACATTGTCACAGCAACACAGAGGCAGGAAAACATTGCTACATACAGTAACAAAAGACTGAGTCATAAAAAGAACTTAGGATAAAAAATTAAACTGCACACTATCTTAGTTCAGCAGTACATTCTATATGCACGCTTTCACCCTGAAATCATCAATAAGACATGATAACCTCTAAGACTGAAAACAATACAAATTCTACTTAGTTCTTTGAATGCAAGGCTGATGCAGCTGGTCATCAGCTGGAAGGAACCCGAGAAGAGGATTCAAGATGTTCCATTCCATCATTGAAAATTACCTTTCAAAAGCTGTTTGTCAAGCAGAGCATAGTTTCCCATTTGTTGAACAGGCAGGCCTAGCCAAATTTCAACCCTAAACTTTCAGGGAATCTCTACAGCTCCCAGTGTACGTTACTTCTGTACTCACCTGCAGGTTTTACCTCTGAAAAAAAAAAAGTTCCAACTTTCTTCCCTTCTACAGTATCTGTGATGACATGACCTGAGATCTTTGGGTGGATTCCATTTGCAAGGTGAGATGCTGTCACCTACAATGAAGGATAGAGCCACTTCCCAAAAACGCGTTTGCTATTTGAATCCCCATCCTTAACAAGAATTCTTATGTTGGAAAAGGCCCTTAAGAACATCAAGTCCAAACATCAACCTAATGCTACCACTAAAGCGTATCCCTAAGTGCTATGTCCACACGTCTCTTAAATACTTTTAAGGATGGGGACTCTTACCACTTCCCCGGGCAGCCTGTTCTAATGTCTAACCATCCCTTCCATGAAGAAATGCTTATTTAGTATCCAGATATCCAGTGCTGGTGAACAGAGTTGTTCCTCCCTAGGGGTAGGGCTTGGCATTTCCCTCTCCTGAACTTCAAAAGGTTCCTGCCTGCCCCTATCTGCAGCCTGTCAAGGTTCCTCTGAATGCGCCGCCCCCGCCCCACACATGGGCCATTTCCACAGAAGTCACCGACCACCCGCCGCCTCGCCCCCTCCCAATTCGGCCTGCCCCAGGGCGCCACTGACCACCAACCTCGTTGCGGCACCATGCCTTGGCATCCTGGGCTATCCCGACAGCTTCCACCCATCGGGAGGTCCCAGTTGTAACAAATGACTGAGTCCCAAATAGGGTTACAATTAATGTTTACAATTTATTAAAGGAACAGAGGTAAGGAAACAGCGCTGGGTGCGCCGGGAGTCTCTGCTCCACCAAGATGCACACCAGTTACATCAGGCGGCTGGTTTTTATGCTCCTAGGCTAATACATATTCATCACCACTTTTGGAAAAGGCAGGGATATTATAATTAGTTTCCCGGGACCCGAACAGTCCCGCGGATGCATGCGTTATCAGTCTCCGGTGGTACTGAAGGCTCGTAGTCTTCCTCCCAGGCTTTGTCCTTTGGTCGTTCTTCAGCTTCCCCCACTCCTTATTTAGTAGCCGTTGGGCCAGATGTCAGAAAGCTGTGTCTCGTGCAATAGTCAGCAGTTATCTCAAAAAACTCCCCCCATTCTCTTATCTCCCAAACCCAAGTCTCAAGGTTTACCCTTCAAACCCTCTATTGACATGAACTGCTAGACCATTCTTTTGCAAGATACAAGAACTATATACACTAACCACTCTGTTTCTCTTGGCCTTGTAGTTATTTATAAAAGGGGATGTAAGACAGAAGGTCACATTTCATTATGAGGCCCTAGCGTTGTTCCATATTGACACGAATCAGATGAACATATTTCACAACATTTTATTTTATTTTCATTAACGTTTTGGAAGCTACACAAATTTTATTTTCCAAGCCAATCACACAGTGGTTCCACCCTGATTGAAGACAGGCCCTGACATCACTTCCGCCCTGTCCTGGTTTCAGTTAGAACAGAGTTAATTTTGTTCCTAGTAGCCGGTGGAATGCTATGCTTTGGCTTAGAATGAGAAGAGTGCTGATAACACCCCGATGTTTTAATTATTGCAGAGCAGTGCTTGTACTAAGCCAAGGACATCTCAACTTCTTGTTCTGTCCTGCCAACAGGCAGGCTGGGGGTGCAGCAAGAACTGGGAGGGGACAGGCCCAGAACAGGTGACCCAAACTAGCCCAAGGGGTATTCCATACCATCTGACGTCACGCTAAACAATATATAGGGTGGCTAGCCGGGGGGAGGGCGGGCCGGACTGCTCGGGGTTAGGCTGGGCATCGGTCAGCGGGTGGTGAGCAATTGCATTGTGCATCACTTGTTTGTACATGTACATTAGTAGTACTATTATCATCATTGTATCATTATTATTATTATTACTATTATTATTATTATTATTATTACTATTATTATTTTCTTGTCTTATTAAACTGTCTTTATCTCAACTCACAGGCCTCACTTTCCATTTCTCTCCCCCGTCCCAGAGAGGGAGGGGGGAGGGTGAGCGAATGGCTGTGTGGTGTTTAGCTGCCGGCCGGGTTAAACCACTACAGTCTTTTTGGCGCCCAACGTGGGGCACGAAAGGTTGAGATAACGGCAGACCTGATCAGAGTGTGTTAAACTAAGATTGTTATAAGTATTAGACCTGCTTAATAGTCACTTGTGATAATGCTGATTGCTTTAATCTCAAGTCTGCTGCGCCTGTTTTTCAAATTGAGCATTATAGCACATTATTTTCCGTATGTGCTCTCTGTCATGTTGTTTATCCTGTCCGGGCCCTGGTTTCAGACCATTATGGTACTGTGTCTTGTAACAGTGGCTTATGAGACGATGAAATATCTGGTCATGACTCTAACTTGGTATTTGTACTCAGTAACATCGTCGACTTTATACTTTGGAAACCGTATCTTGGAAACTATTAGCAATTATACCTGTTGTTTCTTTTCATCAGGGAGTGAATCTGTGGAGGGGAAAGGGGAAGATATTTTCCCTTACTTGATCACTCTCCCTTTCTCCTTCACCACCCCCTTATCCTCTTTGATCACCCTCCCTTTCTCCTTCACCACCCTCTTATCTTCCGAGCTTGTTACAATAGCTCTCCAAGATATTGAATATCCTTGGGATACTCAGACCAGCATGGTCTTGCTCGTATGCCTCCTGAATGTGCTTCAGGTTTTGCTTAAAGTTAAACAACTATTTGGGAAGCTCATTCGGAGATCTGCCCGGAGGCAGTATAGTTGTGGGTGGCAGGGAGTATGGGAGGATATGGGCAGACATTTAGAGCAGTTAGCACCCCCAGTGTTTTGGAAATTCACCCCTGAACAACTGAAAAATCCTAAAAAACTGGCAGAATGTTTGAAAAAAAGGTGTCATGACTCTGGCAGTTCCAAAGTAACACAAATCATTATAACGTGCTGGGGCCTGGCTCATGCCTATCGAGCTGCCATTGATACTGCTATCAACTTAGTGACAGACCCTGCGGCCACTCCAAGTCCTGTGACAGATCCAATGGCCACTGCGACTCCTACGGTGGACTCTGCAGCCACTCCAGTTCCAGCTCCTGCAGACACTCCAGTTCCAGGTCCTGCAGCTGCTCTCGCTCCAGTTCCTGCAGACGCTCCAGCTCCAGCTCCTGCAGCTGCTCCAGCTCCTGTGGCTGGGTCAGAGAAACGAGCTGTTGCAGTGCAAGCCGACCCTGCCGGGGGTATTCCAACCCCTGTGGCAGGCCCTGTAACCGGGTCAGAGAAACGAGCTGTTGCAGTGCAAGTCGACCCTGCCGGGGGTATTCCAACCCCTGTGGCAGGCCCTGTAACCGGGTCAGAGAAACGAGCTGTTGCAGTGCAAGTCGACCCTGCAGAGGGTATTCTAACCCCTGTGGCAGGCCCTGTAACGGGGTCAGAGAAACGAGCTGTAGCAGTGCAAGTCGACCCTGCAGAGGGTATTCTAACCCCTGTGGCAGGCCCTGTAACGGGGTCAGAGAAACGAGCTGTAGCAGTGCAAGTCGACCCTGCAGAGGGTATTCCAATCCCTGTGGCAGGCCCTGTAATGGGGTCAGAGAAACGAGCTGTAGCAGTGCAAGTTGACCCTGCAGAGGGTATTCCAATCCCTGTGGCAGACCTTGTAACGGGGCCAGAGAGATGAGCTGTAGCAGTGCAAGTAGCCCCGGTACACAAGATGAAAAGATGGTATAGAGATTCAGGTCGTTTAGAACGCAGAGAATCTTCTACCAAATCTGATGGAGACGACGATGCTGGGCCATCAGGGATTCAGGAGGAGGAAGATGACGACGCCAAAAAAGCAACAATAACTACCCGAAACCTAAACGAGCGTGAGTTACGAGTTGTGCGAAAAGATTTTGGTCGCTGTATAGGTGAGCAGCTTGTCACCTGGCTACTCCGGTGTTGGGACGCTGGAGCCAATTGTGTGGAATTGTCTGGCATTGAAGCCAGACGGCTGGGATCCCTTGCTAGAGACGCAGGCATTGACAAAGCAATTGCAAATGGAGCACAATCTCACAGCCTCTGGAGGCGTCTCCTCTCAGCTGTGAGGGAAAGGTATCCCTTCAAGGAAGAACTTTTATGTGTACCAGGCAAGTGGACCACTATGGAGAAGGGAATCCAGTACCTGAGGGAATTAGCCGTACGGGAAGTGATTTATGAGGATCCAGTCCCCGGACAAACATCCAAAGATCCAGATGGAGTCAGGTGTACACGACCCATGTGGCGGAAGTTTGTACGGAGTACACCATCATCATATGCCAGCTCATTGGCAGTAATGGCCTGGAAAAAGGATGAGGAACCCATAACAGATGAAGTGGCTAAACAACTCCGGCAGTACGAAGAAAGTCTCTCCTCTTCCTTACAGGCCTGCGTCTCAGCTGTGGAGAAACTTTCTGAAGAGTTCCACCAACTTAAAGAGAATCTATCTTCCTCCCCACCTGAACAAACCAGTGTCCACCGACCAAAAGAGAATACTTGGGAGAAACTTTCTGAAAAGGTTCACCAACTTGAAGAGAGATTATTCTCCTTCGCACCTGTACAAAGCAGTGTCTCAGCTATCAGGGGTAGGCGGTCATCTACACAAAGAAGACAATATGGTGGGTACTCACCCCGTGCCACCCTGTGGTTTTACTTACGAGACCATGGAGAGGACATGAGAAAATGGGATGGAAAATCCACCGCAACCCTAGAGGCACGGGTACGTGAGTTGCAAAAGAAAACAATCGGGAAAAAGGGATTCTCTGAAAAGGTTGCTGCTCCAACTTCCAGCAGACAGTCCTTCAAACCCAGAATTGAAGAAGATTCTGACCAGGATTAGGGGGGCCCTGCCTCCAGCCAGCGGGAGGAAAGGGACAATCGAGTTTATTGGACTGTGTGGATTCGATGGCCTGGCACGTCAAACGCACAGAAGTATAAGGCTTTAGTAGACACCGGTGCACAATGTACTCTAATGCCATCGAGCTATAAAGGGCCAGAGTCCATCTGTATTTGTGGAGTGACAGGGGGATCTCAGCAGTTGACTGTATTGGAGGCTGAAGTGAGTCTGACTGGGAATGAGTGGGAAAAGCATCCCATCGTGACTGGCCCGGATGCTCCATGTATCCTTGGCATAGACTATCTTAGAAGAGGATATTTCAAGGATCCAAAAGAGTTCCGCTGGGCTTTTGGTATAGCTGCCTTAGAGACGGAGGGCATTAAACAATTATCTACCTTGCCTGGTCTTTCAGAGGACCCCTCTGTTGTGGGGTTGCTGAGGGTCGAAGAACAGCAAGTGCCAATTGCTACTACAACTGTGCAACGGCGGCAATATCGCACTAACCGAGACTCCCTGATTCCCATCCATAAGCTAATTCGTCAATTGGAGAGCCAAGGAGTGATCAGCAAGACTCATTCACCTTTCAATAGTCCCATATGGCCAGTGCGAAAGTCTAATGGTGAGTGGAGACTAACAGTGGACTATCGTGGCCTGAACGAAGTCACGCCACCATTGAGTGCTGCAGTGCCGGACATGCTGGAACTCCAGTACGAACTTGAATCGAAGGCAGCCAAGTGGTACGCCACAATTGATATCGCTAATGCATTTTTCTCCATCCCTCTAGCAGCAGAGTGCAGGCCACAATTTGCTTTCACTTGGAGGGGAGTCCAATATACTTGGAATCGGCTGCCCCAGGGGTGGAAACACAGCCCTACCATTTGCCATGGACTGATTCAATCTGCACTGGAGCAGGGGGAAGCTCCTGAACACTTGCAGTACATCGATGACATTATTGTGTGGGGTGACACAGCAGAGGAAGTTTTCGAGAAAGGAAAGAAAATAGTCCAAATCCTTCTGAAAGCTGGTTTTGCCATAAAACAAAATAAAGTCAAAGGACCTGCACGAGAGATCCAGTTTTTAGGAATAAAATGGCAAGATGGACGTCGTCAAATTCCAATGGATGTGATCAACAAAATAACAGCTATGTCTCCACCAACTAGCAAAAAAGAAACACAAACTTTCCTAGGTGTTGTGGGGTTTTGGAGAATGCACATTCCAAATTACAGTCTGATTGTAAACCCGCTTTACCAAGTAACCCGTAAGAAGAATGAGTTTGAATGGGGCCCTGAGCAACGGCAGGCCTTTGAACAAATTAAGCAGGAAATAGTTCATGCAGTAGCCCTTGGGCCAGTCCGAACAGGACCAGAAGTGAAGAATGTGCTCTACACTGCAGCCGGGGAGAACGGCCCCACCTGGAGCCTCTGGCAGAAAGAACCTGGGGAAACTCGAGGTCGGCCCCTGGGGTTTTGGAGTCGGGGATACAGAGGATCTGAGGCCCGCTACACTCCAACGGAAAAGGAAATATTGGCAGCATATGAAGGAGTTCGATCTGCTTCGGAGGTGGTCGGTACTGAAGCGCAGCTCCTCCTAGCACCCCGATTGCCAGTACTAGGCTGGATGTTCAAAGGAAGGGTCTCCTCTACACATCATGCAACCGATGCTACATGGAGCAAGTGGGTTGCACTGATTACTCAGCGGGCTCGAATAGGAAACCCCAGTCGCCCAGGGATATTGGAAGTGATTATGGACTGGCCAGAAGGCAAATACTTTGGGATATCATCAGAGGAGGAGGTGGGTCGTGCTGAAGAAGCCCCACTGTACAACCAGTTACCAGAGAATGAGAAGAAATATGCCCTGTTCACTGATGGGTCTTGTCGTATTGTGGGGAAGCATCGGAGATGGAAGGCTGCTGTATGGAGCCCTACACGACGAGTTGCAGAAGCTGCTGAGGGAGAAGGTGAATCGAGTCAGTTTGCAGAAGTAAAGGCCATTCAGCTGGCTTTAGACATTGCTGAACGAGAAAAATGGCCGGTTCTCTATCTCTACACTGATTCATGGATGGTAGCAAATGCCCTGTGGGGATGGTTACAGCAATGGAAGCAAAACAACTGGCAGCGCAGGGGCAAACCCATCTGGGCTGCTGCATTGTGGCAAGATATTGCTGCTCGGGTGGAGAACCTGGCTGTAAAGGTACGCCACGTAGATGCTCATATGCCCAAGAATCGGGCTACTGAAGAACATCAAAACAACCAGCAGGTGGATCAGGCTGCTAAGATTGAAGTAGCTCAGGTGGACCTGGATTGGCAGCATAAAGGTGAATTATTTATAGCCCGATGGGCCCATGACACCTCAGGCCATCAAGGTAGAGATGCAACATACAGATGGGCTCGTGATCGAGGGGTGGACCTGACCATGGACACTATAACACAGCTTATTCATGACTGTGAAACATGTGCTGCAATCAAGCAAGCCAAACGGTCAAAGCCTCTTTGGTATGGAGGACGATGGCTGAAATATAAATATGGAGAGGCCTGGCAGATTGATTACATCACACTCCCTCAAACTCGCAATGGCAAGCGCCATGTACTTACAATGGTGGAAGCAACCACTGGATGGCTGGAAACATATCCTGTGCCTCATGCCACCGCCCGGAACACTATCCTGGGCCTTGAAAAACAAGTCCTATGGCGACATGGCACCCCAGAAAGAATAGAGTCAGACAATGGAACTCATTTCCAAAACAACCTTATAGACACTTGGGCCAAAGAACATGGTATTGAGTGGGTGTATCACATCCCCTATCATGCACCAGCCTCCGGGAAAGTTGAACGATATAATGGACTGTTAAAGACTACATTGAAAGCAATGGGTGCTGGGACGTTCAAAAATTGGGATACGCATTTGGCAAAGGCCACCTGGTTAGTCAATACTAGGGGATCTGCCAACCGAACTGGACCTGCCCAATCAAACCTGTTACGTACTGTAGATGGGGATAAAGTTCCTGTAGTGCATGTAAGAAATATGCTGGGTAAAACGGTCTGGGCTACTCCTGCCTCAGGAAAAGGCAAACCCATTCGTGGAATTGCTTTTGCTCAGGGACCTGGATATACGTGGTGGGTGATGCAAAAGAACGGAGAGGTCCGGTGTGTACCTCAAGGGGATTTAATACTGGGTGAGAATAGCCCATGAATTGGATTGTACCATGTTAATTACTATATAATATTGTATGTTATCACTATCATGACTACTATATACCCTAGATAAAAATGGTGACTAACTAGAATGTATGGAAAAGAATGTAACCTGAGCATGACATAAATGGTATGGAATAAGGGGTGGATAGATGTCCTGGTTTCAGTTAGAACAGAGTTAATTTTGTTCCTAGTAGCCGGTGGAATGCTATGCTTTGGCTTAGAATGAGAAGAGTGCTGATAACACCCCGATGTTTTAATTATTGCAGAGCAGTGCTTGTACTAAGCCAAGGACATCTCAACTTCTTGCTCTGTCCTGTCAACAGGCAGGCTGGGGGTGCAGCAAGAACTGGGAGGGGACAGGCCCAGAACAGGTGACCCAAACTAGCCCAAGGGGTATTCCATACCATCTGACGTCACGCTAAACAATATATAGGGTGGCTAGCCGGGGGGAGGGCGGGCCGGACTGCTCGGGGTTAGGCTGGGCATCGGTCAGCGGGTGGTGAGCAATTGCATTGTGCATCACTTGTTTGTACATGTTATTATTAGTAGTACTATTATCATCATTGTATCATTATGATTATTATTACTATTATTATTATTATTATTATTACTATTATTATTTTCTTGTCTTATTAAACTGTCTTTATCTCAACTCACAGGCCTCACTTTCCATTTCTCTCCCCCGTCCCAGAGAGGGAGGGGGGAGGGTGAGCGAATGGCTGTGTGGTGTTTAGCTGCCGGCCGGGTTAAACCACTACAAAGATGCATCCCAAAGAAAAAATGCACACCCCAAACATTACAGAAAAGCCCCCAAACCCAGGCTGCACAAGTCTACAAGCAGGCCCCAAACTGCCAACAGAAGCAGGCACCGACCACACCCAGATGCAGACCCCAACTGCCCACAAGCAGCTGCCACCCCCTCCCAAGAACTGGACTCCACCCAGACACAGGCCCCAGACCCGGGCCCCACCCCCCCCAGATACAGGTCCCAAAGGTATACAAGCAGCTCACAACCCGCCCCTTCAGAGACAGGTCCCAACCCCCCGCGCCCCCCCCCCCCCAAAAAAAAAACACATGGGACGCAGAGGTGCACAACCAACTCCCAACTCCCTCCCTGTCAAAGGGAGGCCCCAAAGACCCCCAAACGGAGGCACCTAGAGTGTACATGCACCTCCCAACTCCCCCAGGCACAGGCACCCACCCCCACCAAATACAGGCCACAAAGGTGTACAAACAGCCCAGACCCCCCTCCAAGACCCAGGCCCCTAAAGTGTACAAGCAGCTCCCACCCCCCCTCAAATACAGGCCCAAAAGGTGTACAAGTAGCTCCCCCCCAGAGACAGGCCCCAAAGGTGTACAACCAGTTCACAACACCCCTGAGACACAGGCCCCAACCCCCCACAGACACAGGGCCCCAAATTCTACAAGCAGCTCCCAACCCCTGCAAAAGGCAGGCCCCCTACCCTATATAAGCAGCTCCCAACCCCCCCCCCCCCCCCCCCCCCCGAGGGAGGCCCCCAAGCCCCCCCAAACACAGGCCCCTACAGTGTACAAGCAGCTCCCAGCCACCCCCAGATGCTGGCCCCAAAGTTGTACAAACAGCTCCCAACCCTCGCAGAAACAGATTCCTACATTGTACAAGCAGTTCCCAACCCTCTAGACACAGGCCCTGACCCCCCACAGACACAGGCCCCAAAGGTGTACAGCCTCCTCAAAATCCCCCCCAACGCAGGCCCTTACAGTGCACCAGCAACTCCAAACCCCACACCCAGAGGCAGGCTCCAACCCCCCATGGACGCAAGCCCTGAAGGTGTACAACCAGCTCAAAAACCCCCAAGACACAGGCCCCAAGCCCCCTCCAGACACAGGCCCTTACAGTATACAAGCAGATCCCAACACCCCCTAGATGCAGGCCCCAAAGTTGTACAAACAGCCCCAACCCTCCCTCAAGATGCAGGCCCCTACAGTGGACAAGCAGTTCCCAACCACCCCCAGATGCAGGCCCCAAAGGTGTACAAACAGCTTCCACCCCTCCCCCAGATGCAGGCCCCAAGCCTGCCCCAAACACAGGCCACTACAGCATACAACCTGCACCCAACCCCTCTACCCCAGATGCCAGCCCCAAAGGTGTAGAAGCAGCTCCAAACCTCCCCCCTCAACGCAGGCTCGAACAGTGTACAAGCAGCTCCCCCCCCACCTCAGACCCTCAGCAGATTCTGAGCAACGTGTACCACAGCACCACTAAAACAGAGGGGAAGCACTTCAGAGACTTGCCTTAGGGGGACCCTTGCTTAGGGACACTGACTGGGCTGACAACCCTCCTGCCTTTCCTCAGCACTCCGGAGAGGATTCACCTCTCTAAGACTGCAAGAAGCAGTCACAAAAAAAAAAAAAAAAAGCAGACCCTCAGGCACCTCACAGGCACATCCTACCTGCTGCAATACCTCTCTTTCACTAGCTCTTCTTCAGCTCCTCACAGCTTCAATGAGGTGGGGCCAGGGTGGGCCGGCTCCAGCCAGGGGCGGCAGGGGGAGGGGGGCGGTGCAGGGAGGGCCAGCCAGAGCAATGCAGGAAGCCATCTCTCCCCCTAAACCAGAAAGAGTAGTCAAAAACTACAGAACCAGGACCAGAAAACCACATGGAGCAAGGCTCACAAACCGCACATAAGCACGAATACACACAAGTAAGAGACTGAGGGCCATGATGGCTACCATCAAGAAAAGCAGACAAAATCAAGCTCTTCAGAGAGATCAGCCTTTAATAGTCCCAATGAAAGACAAAAACTGCTTCATTACTATACCCTTGCCAACAAAACATTGAATATTCTCTGTGTTCGCTCATTCTGAACAATGCTAAATATATCCCTACCCGGAATCTGAGAGGAATTGAAAATAGGACCCCAGAAAACGCGTACAGAGCCCCTTTTGCCCATCAAAAATTGCCCCCAAAGGAAGCCTTTGGGTACAACTTAACTCCCCAGGGGAGCCTTTACGCAGCCCCACATGCAACTGGACTCTCTGTGTTCTCTCTTTCTGAAAAACCCTAAATACAGCCCTACCTGGAATCTGAGAGGAATTGAAAATAGGGCCGCAGAAAACGCGTAGCCCCTTACGCACATCAAAAATTGCCCCAAAAGGAAGCTTTTGGGTACAACTGAACTCCCCAGGGGAGCCTTTACGCAGCCCCCCATGCAACTGGACTCTCTGTGTTCGCTCCTTCTAAAGAACCCCAAATACCATCAAAAATTGCCCCCAAAGGAAGTCTTTGGGTACAACTAAACTCCCCAGGGGAGCCTTCACTTAGCCCCACATGCAGCTGGACTCCTTGCGTTCGCTCTTTCTGAACAACCCTATATATCTCCCTACCAGGAATCTGAGAGAAATTGAAAATAGGACCCCAGAAATCGCGTACAGAGCCCCTTACGCACATCAAAAATTGCCCCGAAAGGAAGCTTTTGGGTACAACTGAACTCCCCAGGGGAGCCTTTACACAGCCCCACATGCAACTGGACTCTCTGTGTTCACTCTTTCTTAAAAACCCTGATTACATACCTACCCGGAATCTGAGAGAAAATGAAAATTGGACCCCAGAAAATGCATACAGAGCCCCTTTCACACATCAAAAATTGCCACCAAAGGAAGCCTTTGGGTACAACTGAACTCCCCAGGGGAGCCTTTACGCAGCCCCACATGCAACTGGACTCTCTGTGTTCACTCTTTCTTAAAAACCCTAAATACATACCTACCCGGAATCTGAGAGAAAATGAAAATAGGACCCCAGAAAATGCATACAGAGCCCCTTTCACACATCATAAATTGCCCCCAAAGGAAGCCTTTGGGTACAACTGAACTCCCCAGGGGAGCCTTTACGCAGCCCCACATGCAACTGGACTCTCTGTGTTCGCTTTTTCTGAACAGCCCTAAATACAGCCCTACCTGGAATCTGAGAGGAATTGAAAATAGGACCCCAGAAAACGTGTACAAGGCCCATTTTTCCCATCAAAAATTGCCCCCAAAGGAAGCCTTTGGGTACAACTGAACTCCCCAGGGGAGCCTTTAGGCAGCCCCCCATGCAACTGGACTCTCTGTGTTCGCTCTTTCTGAACAGCCCTAAATACAGCCCTACCTGGAATCGAGAGGAATTGAAAATAGGACCCCAGAAAAAGTGTACAAGGCCCATTTTGCCCATCAAAAATTGCCCCCAAAGGAAGCCTTTGGGTACAACTGAACTCCCCAGGGGAGCCTTTACGCAGCCCCACATGCAACTGGACTCTCTGTGTTCACTCTTTCTTAAAAACCCTAAATACATACCTACCCGGAATCTGAGAGAAAATTGAAAATAGGACCCCAGAAATCGCGTACAGAGCCCCTTTCACACATCATAAATTGCCCCCAAAGGAACCCTTTGGGGACAACTGAACTCCCCAGGGGAGCCTTTACGCAGCCCCACATGCAACTGGACTCTCTGTGTTCGCTTTTTCTGAACAGCCCTAAATACAGCCCTACCTGGAATCTGAGAGGAATTGAAAATAGGACCCCAGAAAACATGTACAAGGCCCATTTTGCCCATCAAAAATTGCTCCCAAAGGAAGCCTTTGGGTACAACTGAACTCCCCAGGGGAGCCTTTACGCAGCCCCCCATGCAACTGGACTCTCTGTGTTCGCTCTTTCTGAAGAACCCCAAATATCTCCCTATCCGGAATCTGAGAGGAATTGAAAATAGGACCCCAGAAAACGTGTACAAGGCCCATTTTGCCCATCAAAAATTGCCCCCAGAGGAAGCCTTTGGGTACAACTGAACTCCCCAGGGGAGCCTTTACGCAGCCCCACATGCAACTGGACTCTCTGTGTTCGCTCTTTCTGAACAACGCTAAAGACATCTCTACCCGGAATCTGAGAGGAATTGAAAATAGGACCCCAGAAATCGCGTACAGAGCCCCTTTCACCCATCAAAAATTGCCCCCAAAGGAAGCCTTTTGATACAACTGAACTCCCCAGGGGAGCCTTTACGCAGCCCCACATGCAACTGGACTCTCAGTGTTCGCTTTTTCTGAACAACCCTATATATCCCCCTACCCGGAATCTGAGAGAAATTGAAAATAGGACCCCAGAAATCACGTACATAGCCCCTTACGCACATCAAAAATTGCCCCAAAAGGAAGCTTTTGGGTACAACTGAACTCCCCAGGGGAGCCTTTACGCAGCCCCCCATGCAACTGGACTCTCTGTGTTCGCACCTCCTGAAGAACCCCAAATACCATCAAAAATTGCCCCCAAAGGAAGTCTTTGGGTACAACTGAACTCCCCAGGGGAGCCTTTAGGCAGCCCCACATGCAACTGGACTCTCTGTGTTCACTCTTTCTTAAAAACCCTAAATACATACCTACCCGGAATCTGAGAGAAAATGAAAATAGGACCCCAGAAAATGCATACAGAGCCCCTTTCACACATCATAAATTGCCCCCAAAGGAAGCCTTTGGGTACAACTGAACTCCCCAGGGGAGCCTTTACGCAGCCCCACATGCAACTGGACTCTCTGTGTTCGCTTTTTCTGAACAGCCCTAAATACAGCCCTACCTGGAATCTGAGAGGAATTGAAAATAGGACCCCAGAAAACGTGTACAAGGCCCATTTTGCCCATCAAAAATTGCCCCCAAAGGAAGCCTTTGGGTACAACTGAACTCCCCAGGGGAGCCTTTAGGCAGCCCCCCATGCAACTGGACTCTCTGTGTTCGCTCTTTCTGAACAGCCCTAAATACAGCCCTACCTGGAATCGAGAGGAATTGAAAATAGGACCCCAGAAAAAGTGTACAAGGCCCATTTTGCCCATCAAAAATTGCCCCCAAAGGAAGCCTTTGGGTACAACTGAACTCCCCAGGGGAGCCTTTACGCAGCCCCACATGCAACTGGACTCTCTGTGTTCACTCTTTCTTAAAAACCCTAAATACATACCTACCCGGAATCTGAGAGAAAATTGAAAATAGGACCCCAGAAATCGCGTACAGAGCCCCTTTCACACATCAAGAATTGCCCCCAAAGGAACCCTTTGGGGACAGCTGAACTCCCCAGGGGAGCCTTTACGCAGCCCCACATGCAACTGGACTCTCTGTGTTCGCTTTTTCTGAACAGCCCTAAATACAGCCCTACCTGGAATCTGAGAGGAATTGAAAATAGGACCCCAGAAAACGTGTACAAGGCCCATTTTGCCCATCAAAAATTGCCCCCAAAGGAAGCCTTTGGGTACAACTGAACTCCCCAGGGGAGCCTTTACGCAGCCCCCCATGCAACTGGACTCTCTGTGTTCGCTCTTTCTGAAGAACCCCAAATATCTCCCTATCCGGAATCTGAGAGGAATTGAAAATAGGACCCCAGAAAACGTGTACAAGGCCCATTTTGCCCATCAAAAATTGCCCCCAAAGGAAGCCTTTGGGTACAACTGAACTCCCCAGGGGAGCCTTTACGCAGCCCCACATGCAACTGGACTCTCTGTGTTCGCTCTTTCTGAACAACGCTAAAGACATCTCTACCCGGAATCTGAGAGGAATTGAAAATAGGACCCCAGAAATCGCGTACAGAGCCCCTTTCACCCATCAAAAATTGCCCCCAAAGGAAGCCTTTTGATACAACTGAACTCCCCAGGGGAGCCTTTACGCAGCCCCACATGCAACTGGACTCTCTGTGTTCGCTTTTCCTGAACAACCCTATATATCCCCCTACCCGGAATCTGAGAGAAATTGAAAATAGGACCCCAGAAATCACGTACATAGCCCCTTACGCACATCAAAAATTGCCCCAAAAGGAAGCTTTTGGGTACAACTGAACTCCCCAGGGGAGCCTTTACGCAGCCCCCCATGCAACTGGACTCTCTGTGTTCGCACCTCCTGAAGAACCCCAAATACCATCAAAAATTGCCCCCAAAGGAAGTCTTTGGGTACAACTGAACTCCCCAGGGGAGCCTTTAGGCAGCCCCACATGCAACTGGACTCTCTGTGTTCACTCTTTCTTAAAAACCCTAAATACATACCTACCCGGAATCTGAGAGAAAATGAAAATTGGACCCCAGAAAATGCATACAGAGCCCCTTTCACCCATCAAAAATTGCCCCCAAAGGAAGCCTTTGGGTACAACTGAACTCCCCAGGGGAGCCTTTACGCAGCCCCACATGCAACTGGACTCTCTGTGTTCACTCTTTCTTAAAAACCCTAAATACATACCTACCCGGAATCTGAGAAAAAATGAAAATAGGACCCCAGGAAATGTGTACAAGGCCCATTTTGCCCATCAAAAATTGCCCGCAAAGGAAGCCTTTGGGTACAACTGAACTCCCCAGGGGAGCCTTTACGCAGCCCCACATGCAACTGGACTCTCTGTATTCGCTTTTTCTGAACAGCCCTAAATACAGCCCTACCTGGAATCTGAGAGGAATTGAAAATAGGACCCCAGAAATCGCGTACAGAGCCACTTTCACGAATCAAAAATTGCCCCCAAAGGAAGCCTTTGGGTACAACTGAACTCCCCAGGGGAGCCTCCACTTAGCCCCACATGCAGCTGGACTCCTTGCGTTCGCTCTTTCTGAACAACCCTATATATCTCCCTACCCGGAATCTGAGAGGAATTAAAAATAGGACCCCAGAAAAAATGTACAAGGCCCATTTTGCCCATCAAAAATTGCCCCCAAAGGAAGCCTTTGGGTACAACTGAACTCCCCAGGGGAGCCTTTACGCAGCCCCCCATGCAACTGGACTCTCTGTGTTCGCTCTTTCTGAAGAACCCCAAATATCTCCCTATCCGGAATCTGAGAGGAATTGAAAATAGGACCCCAGAAAACGCGTACAGAGCACCTTTTGCCCATCAAAAATTGCCCCCTAAGGAAGCCTTTGGGTACAACTGAACTCCCCAGGGGAGCATTTACGCAGCCCCACATGCAACTGGACTCTCTGTGTTCGCTCTTTCTGAACAGCGCCAAATATCTCCCTACCCGGAATCTAAGAGGAATTGAAAATACCACCCCAGAAAACGTGTACAAGGCCCATTTTGCCCATCAAAAATTGCCCCCAAAGGAAGTCTTTGGGTACAACTGAACTCCTCAGGGGAGCCTTCACTTAGCCCCACATGCAGCTGGACTCTCTGTGTTCGCTCTTTCTGAACAGCCCTAAATACAGCCCTACCTGGAATCTGAGAGGAATTGAAAATAGGACCCCAGAAAACGTGTACAGAGCCCCTTTCACCCGTCAAAAATTTCCCCAAAGGAAGCCTTTGGGTACAACTGAACTCCCCAGGGGAGCCTTTACGCAGCCCCACATGCAACTGGACTCTCTGTGTTCGCTCTTTCTGAACAGTCCTAATTACAGCCCTACCTGGAATCTGAGAGGAATTGAAAATAGGACCCCAGAAAACGTGTACAAGGCCCATTTTGCCTATCAAAATTTGTCCCCAAAGGAAGCCTTTGGGTACAACTAAACTCCCCAGGGGAGTGTTTACGCAGCCCCACATGCAGCTGGACTCTCTGTGTTCGCTTTTTCTAAACAGCCCTAAATACAGCCCTACCTGGAATCGAGAGGAATTGAAAATAGGACCCCAGAAATCGCATACAGAGCCCCTTTCACCCATCAAAAATTGCCCCCAAAGGAAGCCTTTGGGTACAACTGAACTCCCCAGGGGAGCCTTTACGCAGCCCCACATGCAACTGGACTCTCTGTGTTCGCTCTTTCTGAAGAACCCCAAATATCTCCCTACCCGGAATCTGAGAGGAATTGAAAATAGGACCCCAGAAAACGTGTACAAGGCCCAGTTTGCCCATCAAAAATTGCCCCCAAAGGAAGCCTTTGGGTACAACTGAACTCCCCAGGGGAGCCTTTACGCAGCCCCACATGCAACTGGACTCTCTGTGTTCGCTTTTTCTGAACAGCCCTAAGTACAGCCCTACCTGGAATCTGAGAGGAACTGAAAATAGGACCCAGAAAACGTGTACAAGGCCCATTTTGCCCATCAAAAATAGTCCCCAAAGGAAGCCTTTGGGTACAACTGAACTCCCCAGGGGAGCCTTTACGCAGCCCCACATGCAACTGGACTCTCTATGTTCGCTCTTTCTGAACAACCCTAAATACATCCCTACCCGGAATCTGAGAGGAATTGAAAATAGGACCCCAGAAAACACCTACAGAGCCCCTTACGCTCATCAAAAATTGCCCCCAAAGGAAGCCTTTGGGTACAACTGAACTCCCCAGGGGAGCCTTTACGCAGCCCCACATGCAACTGGACTCTCTGTGTTCGCTCCTTCTGAAGAAACCTAAGGACATCCCTACCCGGAATCTGAGAGGAATTGAAAATAGGACCCCAGAAAACGTGTACAAGGCCCATTTTTCCCATCAAAAATTGCCCCCAATGGAAGTCTTTGGGTATAACTGAACTCCCCAGGGGAGCCTTTACGCAGCCCCACATGCAACTGGACTCTCTGTGTTCGCTCTTTCTGAACAGCCCTAAATACAGCCCTACCTGGAATCTGAGAGGAATTGAAAATAGGACCCCAGAAAACGTGTACGAGTCCCATTTTGCCCATCAAAAATAGCCCCCAAAGGAAGCCTTTGGGTACAACTGAACTCCTCAGGGGAGCCTTTACGCAGCCCCACATGCAACTGGACTCTCTGTGTTCGCTCTTTCTGAACAGCGCTAAATATCTCCCTACCCGGAATCTAAGAGGAATTGAAAATAGGACCCCAGAAAACGTGTACAAGGCCCCTTTCAACCATCAAAAATTGCCCCCAAAGGAAGCCTTTGGGTACAACTGAACTCCCCAGGGGAGCCTTCACTTAGACCCACATGCAGCTGGACTCCTTGCGTTCACTCTTTCTGAACAACCCTATATATCTCCCTAACCGGAATCTGAGAGAAATTGAAAATAGGACCCCAGAAATCGCGTACAGAGCCCCTTACTCACATCAAAAATTTCCCCGAAAGGAAGCTTTTGGGTACAACTTAACTCCCCAGGGGAGCCTTTACGCAGCCCCACATGCAACTGGACTCTCTGTGTTCACTCTTTCTTAAAAACCCTAAATACATACCTGCCTGGAATCTGAGAGAAAATGAAAATAGGACCCCAGAAAATGCATACAGAGCCCCTTTCACACATCAAAAATTGCCCGCAAAGGAAGCCTTTGGGTACAACTGAACTCCCCAGGGGAGCCTTTACGCAGCCCCACATGCAACTGGACTCTCTGTGTTCGCGCTTTCTGAACAGCGCTAAATATCTCTCTACCCGGAATCTAAGAGGAATTGAAAATAGGACCCCAGAAAACGTATACAAGACCCATTTTGCCTATCAAAAATTGCCCCCAAAGGAAGCCTTTGGGTACAACTGAACTCCCCAGGGGAGCCTTTACGCAGCCCCACATGCAACTGGACTCTCTGTGTTCACTCTTTCTTAAAAACCCTAAATACATACCTACCCGGAATCTGAGAGAAAATGAAAATAGGACCCCAGAAAATGCATACAGAGCCCCTTTCACACATCATAAATTGCCCCCAAAGGAAGCCTTTGGGTACAACTGAACTCCCCAGGGGAGCCTTTACGCAGACCCACATGCAACTGGACTCTCTGTGTTCGCTTTTTCTGAACAGCTCTAAATACAGCCCTACCTGGAATCTGAGAGGAATTGAAAATAGGACCCCAGAAAACGTGTACAAGGCCCATTTTTCCCATCAAAAATTGCCCCCAAAGGAAGCCTTTGGGTACAACTGAACTCCCCAGGGGAGCCTTTAGGCAGCCCCCCATGCAACTGGACTCTCTGTGTTCGCTCTTTCTGAACAGCCCTAAATACAGCCCTACCTGGAATCGAGAGGAATTGAAAATAGGACCCCAGAAAAAGTGTACAAGGCCCATTTTGCCCATCAAAAATTGCCCCCAAAGGAAGCCTTTGGGTACAACTGAACTCCCCAGGGGAGCCTTTACGCAGCCCCACATGCAACTGGACTCTCTGTGTTCACTCTTTCTTAAAAACCCTAAATACATACCTACCCGGAATCTGAGAGAAAATTGAAAATAGGACCCCAGAAATCGCGTACAGAGCCCCTTTCACACATCATAAATTGCCCCCAAAGGAACCCTTTGGGGACAACTGAACTCCCCAGGGGAGCCTTTACGCAGCCCCACATGCAACTGGACTCTCTGTGTTCGCTTTTTCTGAACAGCCCTAAATACAGCCCTACCTGGAATCTGAGAGGAATTGAAAATAGGACCCCAGAAAACATGTACAAGGCCCATTTTGCCCATCAAAAATTGCTCCCAAAGGAAGCCTTTGGGTACAACTGAACTCCCCAGGGGAGCCTTTACGCAGCCCCCCATGCAACTGGACTCTCTGTGTTCGCTCTTTCTGAAGAACCCCAAATATCTCCCTATCCGGAATCTGAGAGGAATTGAAAATAGGACCCCAGAAAACGTGTACAAGGCCCATTTTGCCCATCAAAAATTGCCCCCAAAGGAAGCCTTTGGGTACAACTGAACTCCCCAGGGGAGCCTTTACGCAGCCCCACATGCAACTGGACTCTCTGTGTTCGCTCTTTCTGAACAACGCTAAAGACATCTCTACCCGGAATCTGAGAGGAATTGAAAATAGGACCCCAGAAATCGCGTACAGAGCCCCTTTCACCCATCAAAAATTGCCTCCAAAGGAAGCCTTTTGATACAACTGAACTCCCCAGGGGAGCCTTTACGCAGCCCCACATGCAACTGGACTCTCAGTGTTCGCTTTTTCTGAACAACCCTAAATATCCCCCTACCCGGAATCTGAGAGAAATTGAAAATAGGACCCCAGAAATCACGTACATAGCCCCTTACGCACATCAAAAATTGCCCCAAAAGGAAGCTTTTGGGTACAACTGAACTCCCCAGGGGAGCCTTTACGCAGCCCCCCATGCAACTGGACTCTCTGTGTTCGCACCTACTGAAGAACCCCAAATACCATCAAAAATTGCCCCCAAAGGAAGTCTTTGGGTACAACTGAACTCCCCAGGGGAGCCTTTACGCAGCCCCACATGCAACTGGACTCTCTGTGTTCACTCTTTCTTAAAAACCCTAAATACATACCTACCCGGAATCTGAGAGAAAATGAAAATAGGACCCCAGAAAATGCATACAGAGCCCCTTTCACACATCATAAATTGCCCCCAAAGGAAGCCTTTGGGTACAACTGAACTCCCCAGGGGAGCCTTTACGCAGCCCCACATGCAACTGGACTCTCTGTGTTCGCTTTTTCTGAACAGCCCTAAATACAGCCCTACCTGGAATCTGAGAGGAATTGAAAATAGGACCCCAGAAAACGTGTACAAGGCCCATTTTGCCCATCAAAAATTGCCCCCAAAGGAAGCCTTTGGGTACAACTGAACTCCCCAGGGGAGCCTTTAGGCAGCCCCCCATGCAACTGGACTCTCTGTGTTCGCTCTTTCTGAACAGCCCTAAATACAGCCCTACCTGGAATCGAGAGGAATTGAAAATAGGACCCCAGAAAAAGTGTACAAGGCCCATTTTGCCCATCAAAAATTGCCCCCAAAGGAAGCCTTTGGGTACAACTGAACTCCCCAGGGGAGCCTTTACGCAGCCCCACATGCAACTGGACTCTCTGTGTTCGCTCTTTCTGAACAACGCTAAAGACATCTCTACCCGGAATCTGAGAGGAATTGAAAATAGGACCCCAGAAATCGCGTACAGAGCCCCTTTCACCCATCAAAAATTGCCCCCAAAGGAAGCCTTTTGATACAACTGAACTCCCCAGGGGAGCCTTTACGCAGCCCCACATGCAACTGGACTCTCTGTGTTCGCTTTTCCTGAACAACCCTATATATCCCCCTACCCGGAATCTGAGAGAAATTGAAAATAGGACCCCAGAAATCACGTACATAGCCCCTTACGCACATCAAAAATTGCCCCAAAAGGAAGCTTTTGGGTACAACTGAACTCCCCAGGGGAGCCTTTACGCAGCCCCCCATGCAACTGTACTCTCTGTGTTCGCACCTCCTGAAGAACCCCAAATACCATCAAAAATTGCCCCCAAAGGAAGTCTTTGGGTACAACTGAACTCCCCAGGGGAGCCTTTAGGCAGCCCCACATGCAACTGGACTCTCTGTGTTCACTCTTTCTTAAAAACCCTAAATACATACCTACCCGGAATCTGAGAGAAAATGAAAATTGGACCCCAGAAAATGCATACAGAGCCCCTTTCACCCATCAAAAATTGCCCCCAAAGGAAGCCTTTGGGTACAACTGAACTCCCCAGGGGAGCCTTTACGCAGCCCCACATGCAACTGGACTCTCTGTGTTCACTCTTTCTTAAAAACCCTAAATACATACCTACCCGGAATCTGAGAAAAAATGAAAATAGGACCCCAGGAAATGTGTACAAGGCCCATTTTGCCCATCAAAAATTGCCCGCAAAGGAAGCCTTTGGGTACAACTGAACTCCCCAGGGGAGCCTTTACACAGCCCCACATGCAACTGGACTCTCCGTATTCGCTTTTTCTGAACAGCCCTAAATACAGCCCTACCTGCAATCTGAGAGGAATTGAAAATAGGACCCCAGAAATCGCGTACAGAGCCCCTTTCACCCATCAAAAATTGCCCCCAAAGGAAGCCTTTGGGTACAACTGAACTCCCCAGGGGAGCCTCCACTTAGCCCCACATGCAGCTGGACTCCTTGCGTTCGCTCTTTCTGAACAACCCTATATATCTCCCTACCCGGAATCTGAAAGGAATTAAAAATAGGACCCCAGAAAAAATGTACAAGGCCCATTTTGCCCATCAAAAATTGCCCCCAAAGGAAGCCTTTGGGTACAACTGAACTCCCCAGGGGAGCCTTTACGCAGCCCCCCATGCAACTGGACTCTCTGTGTTCGCTCTTTCTGAAGAACCCCAAATATCTCCCTATCCGGAATCTGAGAGGAATTGAAAATAGGACCCCAGAAAACGCGTACAGAGCACCTTTTGCCCATCAAAAATTGCCCCCTAAGGAAGCCTTTGGGTACAACTGAACTCCCCAGGGGAGCATTTACGCAGCCCCACATGCAACTGGACTCTCTGTGTTCGCTCTTTCTGAACAGCGCCAAATATCTCCCTACCCGGAATCTAAGAGGAATTGAAAATACCACCCCAGAAAACGTGTACAAGGCCCATTTTGCCCATCAAAAATTGCCCCCAAAGGAAGTCTTTGGGTACAACTGAACTCCTCAGGGGAGCCTTCACTTAGCCCCACATGCAGCTGGACTCTCTGTGTTCGCTCTTTCTGAACAGCCCTAAATACAGCCCTACCTGGAATCTGAGAGGAATTGAAAATAGGACCCCAGAAAACGTGTACAGAGCCCCTTTCACCCGTCAAAAATTTCCCCAAAGGAAGCCTTTGGGTACAACTGAACTCCCCAGGGGAGCCTTTACGCAGCCCCACATGCAACTGGACTCTCTGTGTTCGCTCTTTCTGAACAGTCCTAATTACAGCCCTACCTGGAATCTGAGAGGAATTGAAAATAGGACCCCAGAAAACGTGTACAAGGCCCATTTTGCCTATCAAAATTTGTCCCCAAAGGAAGCCTTTGGGTACAACTAAACTCCCCAGGGGAGTCTTTACGCAGCCCCACATGCAGCTGGACTCTCTGTGTTCGCTTTTTCTAAACAGCCCTAAATACAGCCCTACCTGGAATCGAGAGGAATTGAAAATAGGACCCCAGAAATCGCATACAGATCCCCTTTCACCCATCAAAAATTGCCCCCAAAGGAAGCCTTTGGGTACAACTGAACTCCCCAGGGGAGCCTTTACGCAGCCCCACATGCAACTGGACTCTCTGTGTTCGCTCTTTCTGAAGAACCCCAAATATCTCCCTACCCGGAATCTGAGAGGAATTGAAAATAGGACCCCAGAAAACGTGTACAAGGCCCAGTTTGCCCATCAAAAATTGCCCCCAAAGGAAGCCTTTGGGTACAACTGAACTCCCCAGGGGAGCCTTTACGCAGCCCCCCATGCAACTGGACTCTCTGTGTTCGCTTTTTCTGAACAGCCCTAAGTACAGCCCTACCTGGAATCTGAGAGGAACTGAAAATAGGACCCAGAAAACGTGTACAAGGCCCATTTTGCCCATCAAAAATAGTCCCCAAAGGAAGCCTTTGGGTACAACTGAACTCCCCAGGGGAGCCTTTACGCAGCCCCACATGCAACTGGACTCTCTATGTTCGCTCTTTCTGAACAACCCTAAATACATCCCTACCCGGAATCTGAGAGGAATTGAAAATAGGACCCCAGAAAACACCTACAGAGCCCCTTACGCTCATCAAAAATTGCCCCCAAAGGAAGCCTTTGGGTACAACTGAACTCCCCAGGGGAGCCTTTACGCAGCCCCACATGCAACTGGACTCTCTGTGTTCGCTCCTTCTGAAGAAACCTAAGGACATCCCTACCCGGAATCTGAGAGGAATTGAAAATAGGACCCCAGAAAACGTGTACAAGGCCCATTTTTCCCATCAAAAATTGCCCCCAATGGAAGTCTTTGGGTATAACTGAACTCCCCAGGGGAGCCTTTACGCAGCCCCACATGCAACTGGACTCTCTGTGTTCGCTCTTTCTGAACAGCCCTAAATACAGCCCTACCTGGAATCTGAGAGGAATTGAAAATAGGACCCCAGAAAACGTGTACGAGTCCCATTTTGCCCATCAAAAATAGCCCCCAAAGGAAGCCTTTGGGTACAACTGAACTCCTCAGGGGAGCCTTTACGCAGCCCCACATGCAACTGGACTCTCTGTGTTCGCTCTTTCTGAACAGCGCTAAATATCTCCCTACCCGGAATCTAAGAGGAATTGAAAATAGGACCCCAGAAAACGTGTACAAGGCCCCTTTCAACCATCAAAAATTGCCCCCAAAGGAAGCCTTTGGGTACAACTGAACTCCCCAGGGGAACCTTCACTTAGACCCACATGCAGCTGGACTCCTTGCGTTCACTCTTTCTGAACAACCCTATATATCTCCCTAACCGGAATCTGAGAGAAATTGAAAATAGGACCCCAGAAATCGCGTACAGAGCCCCTTACTCACATCAAAAATTTCCCCGAAAGGAAGCTTTTGGGTACAACTTAACTCCCCAGGGGAGCCTTTACGCAGCCCCACATGCAACTGGACTCTCTGTGTTCACTCTTTCTTAAAAACCCTAAATACATACCTACCCGGAATCTGAGAGAAAATGAAAATAGGACCCCAGAAAATGCATACAGAGCCCCTTTCACACATCAAAAATTGCCCGCAAAGGAAGCCTTTGGGTACAACTGAACTCCCCAGGGGAGCCTTTACGCAGCCCCACATGCAACTGGACTCTCTGTGTTCGCGCTTTCTGAACAGCGCTAAATATCTCTCTACCCGGAATCTATGAGGAATTGAAAATAGGACCCCAGAAAACGTATACAAGACCCATTTTGCCTATCAAAAATTGCCCCCAAAGGAAGCCTTTGGGTACAACTGAACTCCCCAGGGGAGCCTTTACGCAGCCCCACATGCAACTGGACTCTCTGTGTTCGCTCTTTCTGAAGAACCCCAAATATCTCCCTATCCGGAATCTGAGAGGAATTGAAAATAAGACCCCAGAAAACGCGTACAGAGCCCCTTTTGCCCATCAAAAATTGCCCCCAAAGGAAGCCTTTGGGTACAACTGAACTCCCCAAGGGAGCCTTTACGCAGCCCCACATGCAACTGGACTCTCTGTGTTCGCTCTTTCTGAACAGCCCTAAAGACATCCCTACCTGGAATCTGAGAGGAATTGAAAAGGGGACCCCAGAAATCGCGTACAAGGCCCATTTTGCCCATCAAAAATTGCCCTCAACGGAAGCCTTTGGGTACAACTGAACTCCCCAGGGGAGCCTTTACGCAGCCCCACATGCAACTGGACTCTCTGTGTTCGCTCTTTCTGAACAGCGCTAAATATCTCCCTACCCGGAATCTAAGAGGAATTGAAAATAGGACCCCAGAAAACGTGTACAAGGCCCATTTTTCCAATCAAAAATTGCCCCCAAAGGAAGTCTGTGGTTACAACTGAACTCCCCAGGGGAGCCTTCACTTAGACCCACATGCAGCTGGACTCCTTGCGTTCGCTCTTTCTGAACAACCCTATATATCTCCCTACCCGGAATCTGGGAGAAATTGAAAATGGGTCCCCAGAAATCGCGTACAGAGCCCCTTACTCACATCAAAAATTGCCCCCAAAGGAAGCCTTTGGGTACAACTGAACTCCCCAGGGGAGCCTTTACGCAGCCCCACATGCAACTGGACTCTCTGTGTTCGCTCTTTCTGAAGAACCCCAAATATCTCCCAATCCGGAATCTGAGAGAAATTGAAAATAGGTCCCCAGAAATCGCGTACAGAGCCCCTTACTCACATCAAAAATTTCCCCGAAAGGAAGCTTTTGGGTAAAACTTAACTCCCCAGGGGACCCTTTACGCAGCCCCACATGCAACTGGACTCTCTGTGTTCACTCTTTCTTAAAAACCCTAAATACATACCTACCCGGAATCTGAGAGAAAATGAAAATAGGACCCGAGAAAATGCATACAGAGCCCCTTCACACATCAAAAATTGCCCGCAAAGGAAGCCTTTGGGTACAACTGAACTCCCCAGGGGAGCCTTTACGCAGCCCCACATGCAACTGGACTCTCTGTGTTCGCTCTTTCTGAACAGCCCTAAATACAGCCCTACCTGGAATCTGAGAGGAATTGAAAATAGGACCCCAGAAAACGTATACAAAGCCCATTTTGTCCATCAAAAATTGACCCAGAAGGAAGCCTTTGGGTACAACTGCACTCCCCAGGGGAGTCTTTACGCAGCCCCACACGCAACTGGACTCTCTGTGTTAAATCTTTCTTAAAAACCCTAAGTACATCCCTACCCGGAAACTGAGAGGAAATGAAAATAGGACCCCAGAAAACGCGTACAAAGACCCTTTCACCCATCAAAAATTGCCTCCAAAGGAAGCCTTAGGGTACAACTGAACTCCAAAGGGGATCCGTCACGCAGCCCCACATGCAGATGGACTCTCTGTGTTCGCTCTTTCTGAACAATGCTAAATATCTCCCTACGCGGAATCTGTAGGAATTTAAAAGAAGACCCCAGAAAACGCGTACAGAGCCCCTTTCAACCATCAAAAATTGCCCCCAAAGGAAGCCTTTGGGTAAAACTGAACTCCTCAGGGGAGCCTTTACGCAGCCCCACATGCAACTGGACTCTCTGTGTTCGCTCTTTCTGAACAGCGCTAAATATCTCCCTACCCGGAATCTAAGAGGAATTGAAAATAGGACCCCAGAAAACGTGTACAAGGCCCATATTTCCCATCAAAAATTTCCCCCAATGGAAGTCTTTGGGTATAACTGAACTCCCCAGGGGAGCCATGACTTAGACCCACATGCAGCTGGACTCCTTGCGTTCAACTTGCCTTTTCTGGGGTCCTATTTTCAATTTCTCTCAGATTGCGGGTAGGTATATATTTAGGGTTTTTCAGAAAGAGCGAACACAGAGAGTCCAGTTGCATGTGGGGTTGCATAAAGGCTCCCCTGGAGAGTTCAGTTGTACCCAAAGGCTTCCTTTGGGGGCAAATTTTTATGTGCGAAAGGGGATCTGTACGGGGTTTCTGGGGACGTATTTTTAATTCCTCTAACATTCCGGGAAGGGACGTATTTAGTGTTGTTCAGAAAGAGTGAACACAGAGAGTCCAGTTTCATGTGGGGCTGCGTAAAGGCTCCCCTGGGGAGTTCAGTTGTACCCAAAGGCTTCCTTTGGGGGCAATTTTTGATGGTTGAAAGGGGCTCTGTACGCATTTTCTGGGGTCTTCTTTTAAATTCCTACATATTCCGTATAGGGAGATATTTAGCATTGTTCAGAAAGAGCGAACACAGAGAGTCCATCTGCATGTGGGGCTGCGTAAAGGCTCCCCTTTGGAGTTCAGTTGTACCCTAACGCTTCCTTTGGAGGCAATTTTTGATGGGTGAAAGGGTCTCTGTACGCGTTTTCTGGGGTCCTATTTTCATTTCCTCTCAGTTTCCGGGTAGGGATGTACTTAGGGTTTTTAAGAAAGATTTAACACTGAGAGTCCAGTTGCATGTGGGGCTGCGTAAAGGCTCCCCTGGGGAGTTCAGTTGTACCCAAAGGCTTCCTTTGGGGGCAATTTTTGATCGGCAAAATGGGCCTTGTACACGTTTTCTGGGGTCCTATTTTCAATTCCTCTCAGATTCCACGTAGGGCTGTTTTTAGGGCTGTTTAGAAAGAGCGAACACAGAGAGTCCAGTTGCATGTGGGGCTGCGTAAAGGCTCCCCTGGGGAGTTCAGTTGTACCCAAAGGCTTCCTTTGGGGGCAATTTTTGATGGGCAAAATGGGCCTTGTACACGTTTTCTGGGGTCCTATTTTCAATTCCTCTTAGATTCCGGGTAGGGAGATATTTAGCGCTGTTCAGAAAGAGCGAACACAGAGAGTCCAGTTGCATGTGGGGCTGCGTAAACTCTCCCCTGGGGAGTTCAGTTGTACCCAAAGGCTTTCTTTGGGGGCAATTTTTGATAGGCAAAATGGGCCTTGTACACGTTTTCTGGGGTCCTATTTTCAATTCCTCTCAGATTCCGGTTAGGGATGTATTTAGGGTTGTTCAGAAAGAGCGAACACAGAGAGTCCAGTTGCATGTGGGGCTGCGTAAAGGCTCCCCTGGGGAGTTCAGTTGTACCCAAAGGCTTCCTTTATGGGCAATTTTTGATGGGCAAAATGGGCCTTGTACACATTTTCTGGGGTCCTATTTTCAATTCCTCTCAGATTCCAGGTAGGGCTGTATTTAGGGCTGTTCAGAAAAAGCGAACACAGAGAGTCCAGTTGCATGTTTGGCTGCGTAAAGTTTCCCCTGGGGAGTTCAGTTGTACCCAAAGGCTTCCTTTGGGGGCAATTTTTGATAGGCAAAATGGGCCTTGTACACGTTTTCTGGGGTCCTATTTTCAATTCCTCTCAGATTACAGGTAGGGCTAGTTTTAGGGCTGTTCAGAAAAAGCGAACACAGAGAGTCCAGTTGCATGTGGGGCTGCGTAAAGGCTCCCCTGCGGAGTTCAGTTGTACCCAAGTGCTTCCTTTGGGGGCAATTTTTGATGGGCAAAATGGGCCTTGTACACGTTTTCTGGGGTCCTATTTTCAATTCCTCTCAGATTACAGGTAGGGCTGTATTTAGGGTTTGTTCAGAAAAAGCGAACACAGAGAGTCCAGTTGCATGTGGGGCTGCGTAAAGGCTCCCCTGGGGAGTTCAGTTGTACCCAAAGGCTTCCTTTGGGGGCAATTTTTGATGGGCAAAATGGGCCTTGTACACATTTTCTGGGGTCCTATTTTCAAATTCTCTCAGATTCCGGGTAGGGATATATATAGGGTTGTTCAGAAAGAGCGAACACAGAGAGTCCAGTTGCATGTGGGGCTGTGTAAAGGCTCCCCTGGGGAGTTCAGTTGTACCCAAAGGCTTCCTTTGGGGGCAATTTTTGATGGGCAAAATGGGCCTTGTACACGTTTTCTGGGGTCCTATTTTCAATTCCTCTCGATTCCAAGGACGGCTGTATTTAGGGCTTTTCAGAAAGACCGAACACAGAGAGTCCAGTTGCATGTGGGGCTGCGTAAAGGCTCCCCTGCGGAGTTCAGTTGTACCCAAAGGCTTCCTTTCAGCGCAATTTTTGGATAGGCAAAATGGGCCTTGTACACGTTTTCTGGGGTCGAATTTTCAATTCCTCTCGATTCCAGTTAGGGCTGTATTTAGGGCTGTTCAGAAAAAGCGAACACAGAGAGTCCAGTTGCATGTGGGGCTGCGTAAAGGCTCCCCTGGGGAGTTCAGTTGTACCCAAAGGCTTCCTTTGGGGGCAATTTTTGATGGGCAATATGGGCCTTGTACACGTTTTCTGGGGTCCTATTTTCAATTCCTCTCGATTCCAGGTAGGGCTGTATTTAGGGCTGTTCAGAAAGCGCGAACACAGAGAGTCCAGTTGGACGTGGGGCTGCGTAAAGGCTCCCCTGGGGAGTTCAATTGTACCCAAAGGCTTCCTATGGGGGCAATTTTTGATGTGTGAAAGGGGCTCTGTATGCATTGCCGGTTCCTCCAGCGGTCGTGGCCGGACACCCGTTGTCCCTGGATCGCCTTCCTCGAGAAAGTGCGGCTAGTAAACTCTTCTGCCTGGACAGGACACCAGGGCTCGATACGGCCGTTTTCCGCACCGAACGGGAACGAACCTCCGTTCCCCGTGACGGCCAGTCCCCGAGCCGGCGGACGACAGCCTCCCGCTTGCCGGCATTGCCTGTTCCGTCGGCGGTCGTGGCCGGACACCCGTTGTCCATGGATCGCCTTCCCCAAAAAAGTGCGGCTAGCACACGCTTCTGCTTGGACCGGACACCAGGGCTCGATACGGCCGTTCTCCGCACCGAAGGGGAACGAACCTCCGTTCCCCGTAAACGGCTAGCCCCCGAGCTAGCGGACGACTGCCTCGCGATTACCGGCATTGCCGGTTCCGTCGGCGGTCGTGGCCGGACACCCGCTGTCCCTGGATCGCGTTCCTCGAGAAAGTGCGGCTAGCAAACTCTTCTGCCTGGACAGGACACCAGGGCTCGATACGGCCGTTCTCCGCACCGAAATGGAACGAACCTCCGTTCCCCGTGACGGCCAGTCGCCGAGCCGGCGGACGACAGCCTCGCGCTTCGCGGCATTGCCGGTTCTGCCGGCTGTCGGGGCCGGACACCCGTTCCCCTGGATCGCCTTCCCCGAGAAAGTGCGGCTAGCAAACATTTCTGCCGGGACCGGAGCCCAAGGGCTCGGTACGGCAGGACTTCGAAACGAACGGGAACGAACCTCCGTTCCCCGTGACGGCCAGTCCCCGAGCCGGCGGACGACAGCCTCCCGCTTGCCGGCATTGCCGGTTCCGTCGGCGCTCGTGGCCGGACACCCGTTGTCCATGGATCGCCTTCCCCGAAAAGGTGCGGCGAGCACACGCTTCTGCCTGGACCGGAGCCCAGGGCTCGATACGGCCGTTCTCCGCACCGAAGGGGAACGAACCTCCGTTCCCCGTAAACGGCTAGCCCCCGAGCTAGCGGACGACTGCCTCGCGATTACCGGCATTGCCGGTTCCGTCGGCGGTCGTGGCCGGACACCCGTTGTCCCTGGATCGCCTTCCCCGAGAAAGTGCGGTTAGTAAACTCTTCTGCCTGGGCAGGACACCAGGGCTCGATATGGCAGGTCTTCGAAACGAACGGGAACGAACCTCCGTTCCCCGTGAGGACCAGCCCCGGAGCCGGCGGACGACTGCCTCGCGCTTCGCGGCATTGCCGGTTCCGTCGGCGGTCGTGGCCGGACACCCGTTGTCCCTGGATCGCCTTCCCCGAGAAAGTGCGGCTAGCAAACTCTTCTGCCTGGACAGGAGACCAGGGCTCGATACGGCCGTTCTCCGCACCGAAAGGGAACGAACCTCCGTTCCCCGTGACGGCCAGTCGCCGAGCCGGCGGACGACAGCCTCCCGCTTGCCGGCATTGCCGGTTCCGTCGGCGGTCGTGCCGGACACCCGTTGTCCCTGGATCGCCTTCCCCGAAAAAGTGCGGCTACCAAACTCTTCTGCCTGGACAGGACACCAGGGCTCGATACGGCAGGTCTTCGAAACGAACGGGAACGAACCTCCGTTCCCCGTAAACGGCTAGCCCCCGAGCTAGCGGAAGACTGCCTCGCGATTACCGGCATTGCCGGTTCCGTCGGCGGTCGTGGCCGGACACCCGTAGTCCCTGGATCGTCTTCCCCGAGAAAGTGCGGTTAGCAAACATTTCTGCCGGGACCGGAGCCCAAGGGCTCGGTACGGCAGGACTTCGAAACGAACGGGAACGAACCTCCGTTCCCCGTGACGGCCAGTCCCCGAGCCGGCGGACGACAGCCTTGCGCTTCGATGCATTGCCGGTTGCTCCGGCGCTCGTGGCCGGACACCCGTTGTCCCTTGATCGCCTTCCCCGAAAAAGTGCGGTTAGCAAACTCTTCTGCCTGGACAGGACACCAGGGCTCGATACGGCCGTTCTCCGCACCGAACGGGAACCAACCTCCGTTCCCCGTGACGCCCATTCCCCGAGCCGGCGGACGACAGCCTCCCGCTTCGCGGCATTGCCGGTTCCATCGGCGGTCGTGGCCGGACACCCGTTGTCCCTGGATCGTCTTCCCCGAGAAAGTGCGGTTAGCAAACATTTCTGCCGGGATCGGAGCCCAGGGCTCGATACGGCCGTTCTCCGCACCGAAAGGGAACGAACCTCCGATCCCCGTGACGGCCAGTCCCCGAACGGCGGACGACAGCCTCCCGCTTGCCGGCATTGCCGGTTCCGTCGGCGGTCGTGGCCGGACACCCGTTGTCCATGGATCGCCTTCCCCGAAAAAGTGCGGCTAGCACACGCTTCTGCCTGGATCGGAACCCAGGGCTCGATACGGCCGTTCTCCGCACCGAAGGGGAACGAACCTCCGTTCCCCGTAAACGGCTAGCCCCCGAGCTAGCGGACGACTGCCTCGCGATTACCGGCATTGCCGGTTCCGACGGCGGTCGTGGCCGGACACCCGTTGTCCCTGGATCGCCTTCCCCGAGAAAGTGCGGCTAGTAAACTCTTCTGCCTGGACAGGACACCAGGGCTCGATACGGCCGTGCTACGCACCGAAGGGGAACGAACCTCCGTTCCCCGTGACGGCCAGTCCCCGAGCCGGCGGACGACAGCCTCCCGCTTCGCGGCATTGCCGGTTCCGTCGGCGGTCGTGGCCGGACACCCGTTGTCCATGGATCGCCTTCCCCGAGAAAGTGCGGCTAGCACACGCTTCTGCCTGGATCGGAACCCAGGGCTCGATACGGCCGTTCTCCGCACCGAAGGGGAACGAACCTCCGTTCCCCGTAAACGGCTAGCCCCCGAGCTAGCGGACGACTGCCTCGCGATTACCGGCATTGCCGGTTCCGACGGCGGTCGTGGCCGGACACCCGTTGTCCCTGGATCGCCTTCCCCGAGAAAGTGCGGCTAGTAAACTCTTCTGCCTGGACAGGACACCAGGGCTCGATACGGCCGTGCTACGCACCGAAGGGGAACGAACCTCCGTTCCCCGTGACGGCCAGTCCCCGAGCCGGCGGACGACAGCCTCCCGCTTCGCGGCATTGCCGGTTCCGTCGGCGGTCGTGGCCGGACACCCGTTGTCCATGGATCGCCTTCCCCGAGAAAGTGCGGCTAGCAAACTCTTCTGCCGGGACCGGAGCCCAGGGCTCGATACGGTCGTTCTCCGCACCGAACGGGAACGAACCTCCGTTCCCCGTAAACGGCTAGCCCCCGAGCTAGCGGACGACTGCCTCCCGATTACCGGCATTGCCGGTTCCGTCGGCGGTCTTGGCCGGACACCCGTTGTCCCTGGATCGTCTTCCCCGAGAAAGTGCGGTTAGCAAACTATTCTGTCTGGACAGGACACTAGGGCTCGATACGACCGTTCTCCGCACCGAACGGGAACGAACCTCCGTTCCCGTAAACGGACATTCCCCTAGCCGGAGGACGACAGCCTCCCGCTTCGCGGCATTGCCGGTTCCGTCGGCGGTCGTGGCCGGACACCCGTTGTCCCTGGACCGCCTTCCCCGAAAAAGTGCGGCTAGCAAACTCTTCTGCCTGGACCGGAGCCCAGGGCTCGATACGGCCGTTTTCCGCACCGAAGGGGAACGAACCTCCGTTCCCGTAAACGGCTAGCCCCCGAGCTAGCGGACGACTGCCTCGCGATTACCGGCAGTGCCGGTTCCGTCGGCGGTCGTGGCCGGACACCCGTTGTCCCTGGATCGCCTTCCCCGAGAAAGTGCGGCTAGTAAACTCTTCTGCCTGGACAGGACACCAGGGCACGATACGGTCGTTCTCCGCACCGAAGGGGAACGAACCTCCGTTCCCCGTAAACGGCTAGCCCCCGAGCTAGCGGACGACTGCCTCGCGATTACCGGCATTGCCGGTTCCGTCGGCGGTCGTGGCCGGACACCCGTTGTCCCTGGATCGCCTTCCCCGAGAAAGTGCGGTTAGCAAACTCTTCTGCCTGGACCGGAGCCCAGGGCTCGTTACGGCCGTTCTCCGCACCGAAAGGGAACGAACCTCCGATCCCCGTGACGGCCAGTCCCCGAGCCGGCGGACGACAGCCTCCCGCTTCGCGGCATTGCCGGTTCCGTCGGCGGTCGTGGCCGGACACCCGTTGTCCCTGGATCGCCTTCCCCGAGAAAGTGCGGTTAGCAAACATTTCTGCCGGGACCGGAGCCCAAGGGCTCGGTACGGCAGGACTTCGAAACGAACGGGAACGAACCTCCGTTCCCCGTGACGGCCAGTCCCCGAGCCTGCGGACGACAGCCTCGCGCTTCGCGGCATTGCGGGTTCCTCCGGCGGTCGTGGCCGGACACCCGTTGTCCCTTGATCGCCTTCCCCGAAAAAGTGCGGCTTGCAAACTCTTCTGCCTGGACAGAACACCAGGGCTCGATACGGCAGGTCTTCGAAACGAACGGGAACGAACCTCCGTTCCCCGTAAACGGCTAGCCCCCGAGCTAGCGGAAGACTGCCTCGCGATTACCGGCATTGCCGGTTCCGTCGGCGGTCGTGGCCGGACACCCGTTGTCCCTGGATCGCGTTCCTCGAGAAAGTGCGGCTAGCAAACTCTTCTGCCTGGACAGGACACCAGGGCTCGATACGGCCGTTCTCCGCACCGAAATGGAACGAACCTCCGTTCCCCGTGACGGCCAGTCGCCGAGCCGGCGGACGACAGCCTCGCGCTTCGCGGCATTGCCGGTTCTGCCGGCTGTCGGGGCCGGACACCCGTTCCCCTGGATCGCCTTCCCCGAGAAAGTGCGGCTAGCAAACATTTCTGCCGGGACCGGAGCCCAAGGGCTCGGTACGGCAGGACTTCGAAACGAACGGGAACGAACCTCCGTTCCCCGTGACGGCCAGTCCCCGAGCCGGCGGACGACAGCCTCCCGCTTGCCGGCATTGCCGGTTCCGTCGGCGCTCGTGGCCGGACACCCGTTGTCCATGGATCGCCTTCCCCGAAAAAGTGCGGCGAGCACACGCTTCTGCCTGGACCGGAGCCCAGGGCTCGATACGGCCGTTCTCCGCACCGAAGGGGAACGAACCTCCGTTCCCCGTAAACGGCTAGCCCCCGAGCTAGCGGACGACTGCCTCCCGCTTCGCGGCATTGCCGGTTCCGTCGGCGGTCGTGGCCGGACACCCGTTGTCCCTGGATCGCCTTCCCCGAGAAAGTGCGGTTAGTAAACTCTTCTGCCTGGGCAGGACACCAGGGCTCGATATGGCAGGTCTTCGAAACGAACGGGAACGAACCTCCGTTCCCCGTGAGGACCAGCCCCGGAGCCGGCGGACGACTGCCTCGCGCTTCGCGGCATTGCCGGTTCCGTCGGCGGTCGTGGCCGGACACCCGTTGTCCCTGGATCGCCTTCCCCGAGAAAGTGCGGCTAGCAAACTCTTCTGCCTGGACAGGAGACCAGGGCTCGATACGGCCGTTCTCCGCACCGAAAGGGAACGAACCTCCGTTCCCCGTGACGGCCAGTCCCCGAGCCGGCGGACGACAGCCTCCCGCTTGCCGGCATTGCCGGTTCCGTCGGCGGTCGTGCCGGACACCCGTTGTCCCTGGATCGCCTTCCCCGAAAAAGTGCGGCTACCAAACTCTTCTGCCTGGACAGGACACCAGGGCTCGATACGGCAGGTCTTCGAAACGAACGGGAACGAACCTCCGTTCCCCGTAAACGGCTAGCCCCCGAGCTAGCGGAAGACTGCCTCGCGATTACCGGCATTGCCGGTTCCGTCGGCGGTCGTGGCCGGACACCCGTAGTCCCTGGATCGTCTTCCCCGAGAAAGTGCGGTTAGCAAACATTTCTGCCGGGACCGGAGCCCAAGGGCTCGGTACGGCAGGACTTCGAAACGAACGGGAACGAACCTCCGTTCCCCGTGACTGCCAGTCCCCGAGCCGGCGGACGACAGCCTTGCGCTTCGATACATTGCCGGTTGCTCCGGCGCTCGTGGCCGGACACCCGTTGTCCCTTGATCGCCTTCCCCGAAAAAGTGCGGTTAGCAAACTCTTCTGCCTGGACAGGACACCAGGGCTCGATACGGCCGTTCTCCGCACCGAACGGGAACCAACCTCCGTTCCCCGTGACGGCCAGTCCCCGAGCCGGCGGACGACAGCCTCCCGCTTCGCGGCATTGCCGGTTCCGTCGGCGGTCGTGGCCGGACACCCGTTGTCCCTGGATCGCCTTGCCCGAAAAAGTGCGGCTAGCAAACTCTACTGCCTGGACCGGGGCCCAGGGCTCGATACGGTCGTTCTCCGCACCGAAGGGGAACGAACCTCCGTTTCCCGTAAACGGCTAGCCCCCGAGCTAGCGGAAGACTGCCTCGCGATTACCGGCATTGCCGGTTCCATCGGCGGTCGTGGCCGGACACCCGTTGTCCCTGGATCGCCTTGCCCGAAAAAGTGCGGCTAGCAAACTCTACTGCCTGGACCGGGGCCCAGGGCTCGATACGGTCGTTCTCCGCACCGAAGGGGAACGAACCTCCGTTTCCCGTAAACGGCTAGCCCCCGAGCTAGCGGAAGACTGCCTCGCGATTACCGGCATTGCCGGTTCCGTCGGCGGTCGTGGCCGGACACCCGTTGTCCCTGGATCGCCTTCCCCGAGAAAGTGCGGCTAGGAAACTCTTCTGCCTGGACAGGACACCAGGGCTCGATAAGGCCGTTCTCCGTACCGAAAGGGAACGAACCTCCGATCCCCGTGACTGCCAGTCCCCGAACGGCGGACGACAGCCTCCCGCTTGCCGGCATTGCCGGTTCCGTCGGCGGTCGTGGCCGGACACCCGTTGTCCATGGATCGCCTTCCCCGAAAAAGTGCGGCTAGCACACGCTTCTGCCTGGATCGGAACCCAGGGCTCGATACGGCCGTTCTCCGCACCGAAGGGGAACGAACCTCCGTTCCCCGTAAACGGCTAGCCCCCGAGCTAGCGGACGACTGCCTCGCGATTACCGGCATTGCCGGTTCCGACGGCGGTCGTGGCCGGACACCCGTTGTCCCTGGATCGCCTTCCCCGAGAAAGTGCGGCTAGTAAACTCTTCTGCCTGGAAAGGACACCAGGGCTCGATACGGCCGTGCTACGCACCGAACGGGAACGAACCTCCGTTCCCCGTGACGGCCAGTCCCCGAGCCGGCGGACGACAGCCTCCCGCTTCGCGGCATTGCCGGTTCCGTCGGCGGTCGTGGCCGGACACCCGTTGTCCATGGATCGCCTTCCCCGAGAAAGTGCGGCTAGCAAACTCTTCTGCCGGGACCGGAGCCCAGGGCTCGATACGGTCGTTCTCCGCACCGAACGGGAACGAACCTCCGTTCCCCGTAAACGGCTAGCCCCCGAGCTAGCGGACGACTGCCTCCCGATTACCGGCATTGCCGGTTCCGTCGGCGGTCTTGGCCGGACACCCGTTGTCCCTGGATCGTCTTCCCCGAGAAAGTGCGGTTAGCAAACTATTCTGTCTGGACAGGACACTAGGGCTCGATACGACCGTTCTCCGCACCGAACGGGAACGAACCTCCGTTCCCGTAAACGGACATTCCCCGAGCCGGAGGACGACAGCCTCCCGCTTCGCGGCATTGCCGGTTCCGTCGGCGGTCGTGGCCGGACACCCGTTGTCCCTGGATCGCCTTCCCCGAGAAAGTGCGGCTAGCAAACATTTCTGCCGGGACCGGAGCCCAAGGGCTCGGTACGGCAGGACTTCGAAACGAACGGGAACGAACCTCCGTTCCCCGTGACGGCCAGTCCCCGAGCCGGCGGACGACAGCCTCCCGCTTGCCGGCATTGCCGGTTCCGTCGGCGCTCGTGGCCGGACACCCGTTGTCCATGGATCGCCTTCCCCGAAAAAGTGCGGCGAGCACACGCTTCTGCCTGGACCGGAGCCCAGGGCTCGATACGGCCGTTCTCCGCACCGAAGGGGAACGAACCTCCGTTCCCCGTAAACGGCTAGCCCCCGAGCTAGCGGACGACTGCCTCGCGATTACCGGCATTGCCGGTTCCGTCGGCGGTCGTGGCCGGACACCCGTTGTCCCTGGATCGCCTTCCCCGAGAAAGTGCGGTTAGTAAACTCTTCTGCCTGGGCAGGACACCAGGGCTCGATATGGCAGGTCTTCGAAACGAACGGGAACGAACCTCCGTTCCCCGTGAGGACAAGCCCCGGAGCCGGCGGACGACTGCCTCGCGCTTCGCGGCATTGCCGGTTCCGTCGGCGGTCGTGGCCGGACACCCGTTGTCCCTGGATCGCCTTCCCCGAGAAAGTGCGGCTAGCAAACTCTTCTGCCTGGACAGGACACCAGGGCTCGATACGGCCGTTCTCCGCACCGAAAGGGAACGAACCTCCGTTCCCCGTGACGGCCAGTCGCCGAGCCGGCGGACGACAGCCTCCCGCTTGCCGGCATTGCCGGTTCCGTCGGCGGTCGTGCCGGACACCCGTTGTCCCTGGATCGCCTTCCCCGAAAAAGTGCGGCTACCAAACTCTTCTGCCTGGACAGGACACCAGGGCTCGATACGGCAGGTCTTCGAAACGAACGGGAACGAACCTCCGTTCCCCGTAAACGGCTAGCCCCCGAGCTAGCGGAAGACTGCCTCGCGATTACCGGCATTGCCGGTTCCGTCGGCGGTCGTGGCCGGACACCCGTAGTCCCTGGATCGTCTTCCCCGAGAAAGTGCGGTTAGCAAACATTTCTGCCGGGACCGGAGCCCAAGGGCTCGGTACGGCAGGACTTCGAAACGAACGGGAACGAACCTCCGTTCCCCGTGACGGCCAGTCCCCGAGCCGGCGGACGACAGCCTTGCGCTTCGATGCATTGCCGGTTGCTCCGGCGCTCGTGGCCGGACACCCGTTGTCCCTTGATCGCCTTCCCCGAAAAAGTGCGGTTAGCAAACTCTTCTGCCTGGACAGGACACCAGGGCTCGATACGGCCGTTCTCCGCACCGAACGGGAACCAACCTCCGTTCCCCGTGACGGCCAGTCCCCGAGCCGGCGGACGACAGCCTCCCGCTTCGCGGCATTGCCGGTTCCGTCGGCGGTCGTGGCCGGACACCCGTTGTCCCTGGATCGCCTTGCCCGAAAAAGTGCGGCTAGCAAACTCTACTGCCTGGACCGGGGCCCAGGGCTCGATACGGTCGTTCTCCGCACCGAAGGGGAACGAACCTCCGTTTCCCGTAAACGGCTAGCCCCCGAGCTAGCGGAAGACTGCCTCGCGATTACCGGCATTGCCGGTTCCATCGGCGGTCGTGGCCGGACACCCGTTGTCCCTGGATCGTCTTCCCCGAAAAAGTGCGGTTAGCAAACATTTCTGCCGGGATCGGAGCCCAGGGCTCGATACGGCCGTTCTCCGCACCGAAAGGGAACGAACCTCCGTTCCCCGTGACGGCCAGTCGCCGAGCCGGCGGACGACAGCCTCGCGCTTCGCGGCATTGCCGGTTCTGCCGGCTGTCGGGGCCGGACACCCGTTCCCCTGGATCGCCTTCCCCGAGAAAGTGCGGCTAGCAAACATTTCTGCCGGGACCGGAGCCCAAGGGCTCGGTACGGCAGGACTTCGAAACGAACGGGAACGAACCTCCGTTCCCCGTGACGGCCAGTCCCCGAGCCGGCGGACGACAGCCTCCCGCTTGCCGGCATTGCCGGTTCCGTCGGCGCTCGTGGCCGGACACCCGTTGTCCATGGATCGCCTTCCCCGAAAAAGTGCGGCGAGCACACGCTTCTGCCTGGACCGGAGCCCAGGGCTCGATACGGCCGTTCTCCGCACCGAAGGGGAACGAACCTCCGTTCCCCGTAAACGGCTAGCCCCCGAGCTAGCGGACGACTGCCTCGCGATTACCGGCATTGCCGGTTCCGTCGGCGGTCGTGGCCGGACACCCGTTGTCCCTGGATCGCCTTCCCCGAGAAAGTGCGGTTAGTAAACTCTTCTGCCTGGGCAGGACACCAGGGCTCGATATGGCAGGTCTTCGAAACGAACGGGAACGAACCTCCGTTCCCCGTGAGGACCAGCCCCGGAGCCGGCGGACGACTGCCTCGCGCTTCGCCGCATTGCCGGTTCCGTCGGCGGTCGTGGCCGGACACCCGTTGTCCCTGGATCGCCTTCCCCGAGAAAGTGCGGCTAGCAAACTCTTCTGCCTGGACAGGAGACCAGGGCTCGATACGGCCGTTCTCCGCACCGAAAGGGAACGAACCTCCGTTCCCCGTGACGGCCAGTCGCCGAGCCGGCGGACGACAGCCTCCCGCTTGCCGGCATTGCCGGTTCCGTCGGCGGTCGTGCCGGACACCCGTTGTCCCTGGATCGCCTTCCCCGAAAAAGTGCGGCTACCAAACTCTTCTGCCTGGACAGGACACCAGGGCTCGATACGGCAGGTCTTCGAAACGAACGGGAACGAACCTCCGTTCCCCGTAAACGGCTAGCCCCCGAGCTAGCGGAAGACTGCCTCGCGATTACCGGCATTGCCGGTTCCGTCGGCGGTCGTGGCCGGACACCCGTAGTCCCTGGATCGTCTTCCCCGAGAAAGTGCGGTTAGCAAACATTTCTGCCGGGACCGGAGCCCAAGGGCTCGGTACGGCAGGACTTCGAAACGAACGGGAACGAACCTCCGTTCCCCGTGACGGCCAGTCCCCGAGCCGGCGGACGACAGCATTGCGCTTCGATGCATTGCCGGTTGCTCCGGCGCTCGTGGCCGGACACCCGTTGTCCCTTGATCGCCTTCCCCGAAAAAGTGCGGTTAGCAAACTCTTCTGCCTGGACAG
Source organism: Mergus octosetaceus (assembly GCA_036873955.1). Lineage (NCBI taxonomy): Eukaryota > Metazoa > Chordata > Aves > Anseriformes > Anatidae > Mergus > Mergus octosetaceus. The sequence continues at coordinate 71,812,323 of CM072284.1, read as the reverse complement.
GACACCAGGGCTCGATACGGCCGTTCTCCGCACCGAACGGGAACCAACCTCCGTTCCCCGTGACGGCCAGTCCCCGAGCCGGCGGACGACAGCCTCCCGCTTCGCGGCATTGCCGGTTCCGTCGGCGGTCGTGGCCGGACACCCGTTGTCCATGGATCGCCTTCCCCGAAAAAGTGCGGCTAGCACACGCTTCTGCCTGGATCGGAACCCAGGGCTCGATACGGCCGTTCTCCGCACCGAAGGGGAACGAACCTCCGTTCCCCGTAAACGGCTAGCCCCCGAGCTAGCGGACGACTGCCTCGCGATTACCGGCATTGCCGGTTCCGACGGCGGTCGTGGCCGGACACCCGTTGTCCCTGGATCGCCTTCCCCGAGAAAGTGCGGCTAGTAAACTCTTCTGCCTGGACAGGACACCAGGGCTCGATACGGCCGTGCTACGCACCGAAGGGGAACGAACCTCCGTTCCCCGTGACGGCCAGTCCCCGAGCCGGCGGACGACAGCCTCCCGCTTCGCGGCATTGCCGGTTCCGTCGGCGGTCGTGGCCGGACACCCGTTGTCCATGGATCGCCTTCCCCGAGAAAGTGCGGCTAGCAAACTCTTCTGCCGGGACCGGAGCCCAGGGCTCGATACGGTCGTTCTCCGCACCGAACGGGAACGAACCTCCGTTCCCCGTAAACGGCTAGCCCCCGAGCTAGCGGACGACTGCCTCCCGATTACCGGCATTGCCGGTTCCGTCGGCGGTCTTGGCCGGACACCCGTTGTCCCTGGATCGTCTTCCCCGAGAAAGTGCGGTTAGCAAACTATTCTGTCTGGACAGGACACTAGGGCTCGATACGACCGTTCTCCGCACCGAACGGGAACGAACCTCCGTTCCCGTAAAAGGACATTCCCCGAGCCGGAGGACGACAGCCTCCCGCTTCGCGGCATTGCCGGTTCCGTCGGCGGTCGTGGCCGGACACCCGTTGTCCCTGGATCGCCTTCCCCGAAAAAGTGCGGCTAGCAAACTCTTCTGCCTGGACCGGAGCCCAGGGCTCGATACGGCCGTTTTCCGCACCGAAGGGGAACGAACCTCCGTTCCCGTAAACGGCTAGCCCCCGAGCTAGCGGACGACTGCCTCGCGATTACCGGCATTGCCGGTTCCGTCGGCGGTCGTGGCCGGACACCCGTTGTCCCTGGATCGCCTTCCCCGAGAAAGTGCGGCTAGTAAACTCTTCTGCCTGGACAGGTCACCAGGGCACGATACGGTCGTTCTCCGCACCGAAGGGGAACGAACCTCCGTTCCCCGTAAACGGCTAGCCCCCGAGCTAGCGGACGACTGCCTCGCGATTACCGGCATTGCCGGTTCCGTCGGCGGTCGTGGCCGGACACCCGTTGTCCCTGGATCGCCTTCCCCGAGAAAGTGCGGTTAGCAAACTCTTCTGCCTGGACCGGAGCCCAGAGCTCGTTACGGCCGTTCTCCGCACCGAAAGGGAACGAACCTCCGATCCCCGTGACGGCCAGTCCCCGAGCCGGCGGACGACAGCCTCCCGCTTCGCGGCATTGCCGGTTCCGTCGGCGGTCGTGGCCGGACACCCGTTGTCCCTGGATCGCCTTCCCCGAGAAAGTGCGGTTAGCAAACATTTCTGCCGGGACCGGAGCCCAAGGGCTCGGTACGGCAGGACTTCGAAACGAACGGGAACGAACCTCCGTTCCCCGTGACGGCCAGTCGCCGAGCCGGCGGACGACAGCCTCGCGCTTCGCGGCATTGCGGGTTCCTCCGGCGGTCGTGGCCGGACACCCGTTGTCCCTTGATCGCCTTCCCCAAAAAGTGCGGCTAGCAAACTCTTCTGCCTGGACAGGACACCAGGGCTCGATACGGCCGTTCTCCGCACCGAACGGGAACGAACCTCCGTTCCCCGTGACGGCCAGTCCCCGAGCCGGCGGACGACAGCCTCCCGCTTCGCGGCATTGCCGGTTCCGTCGGCGGTCGTGGCCGGACACCCGTTGTCCCTGGATCGCCTTCCCCGAGAAAGTGCGGCTAGCAAACATTTCTGCCGGGACCGGAGCCCAAGGGCTCGGTACGGCAGGACTTCGAAACGAACGGGAACGAACCTCCGTTCCCCGTAAACGGCTAGCCCCCGAGCTAGCGGAAGACTGCCTCGCGATTACCGGCATTGCCGGTTCCGTCGGCGGTCGTGGCCGGACACCCGTTGTCCCTGGATCGTCTTCCCCGAGAAAGTGCGGTTAGCAAACATTTCTGCCGGGACCGGAGCCCAAGGGCTCGGTACGGCAGGACTTCGAAACGAACGGGAACGAACCTCCGTTCCCCGTGACGGCCAGTCCCCGAGCCGGCGGACGACAGCCTCGCGCTTCGCGGCATTGCCGGTTCCTCCGGCGCTCGTGGCCGGACACCCGTTGTCCCTTGATCGCCTTCCCCGAAAAGGTTCGGTTAGCAAACTCTTCTGCCTGGACAGGACACCAGGGCTCGATACGGCCGTTCTCCGCACCGAATGGGAACGAACATCCGTTCCCCGTGACGGCCAGTCCCCGAGCCGGCGGACGACAGCCTCCCGCTTCGCGGCATTGCCGGTTCCGTCGGCGGTCGTGGCCGGACACCCGTTGTCCCTGGATCGCCTTCCCCGAAAAAGTGCGACTAGCAAACTCTTCTGCCGGGACCGGAGCCCAGGGCTCGATACGGCCGTTTTCCGCACCGAAGGGGAACGAACCTCCGTTCCCGTAAACGGCTAGCCCCCGAGCTAGCGGACGACTGCCTCGCGATTACCGGCATTGCCGGTTCCGTCGGCGGTCGTGGCCGGACACCCGTTGTCCCTGGATCGCCTTCCCCGAGAAAGTGCGGCTAGCAAACTCTTCTGCCTGGACAGGACACCAGGGCTCGATACGGCCGTTCTCCGCACCGAACGGGAACGAACCTCCGTTCCCCGTGACGGCCAGTCCCCGAGCCGGCGGACGACAGCCTCCCGCTTCGCGGCATTGCCGGTTCCGTCGGCGGTCGTGACCGGACACCCGTTGTCCCTGGATCGCCTTCCCCGAAAAAGTGCGGCTAGCAAACTCTTCTGCCGGGACCGGAGCCCAGGGCTCGATACGGCCGTTTTCCGCACCGAAGGGGAACGAACCTCCGTTCCCGTAAACGGCTAGCCCCCGAGCTAGCGGACGACTGCCTCGCGCTTGCCGGCATTGCCGGTTCCGTCGGCGGTCGTGGCCGGACACCCGTTGTCCCTGGATCGCCTTCCCCGAGAAAGTGCGGCTAGTAAACTCTACTGCCTGGACAGGACACCAGGGCTCGATACGGCCGTTCTCCGCACCGAACGGGAACGAACCTCCGTTCCCGTAAACGGCTAGCCCCCGAGCTAGCGGACGACTGCCTCGCGATTACCGGCATTGCCGGTTCCGTCGGCGGTCGTGGCCGGACACCCGTTGTCCCTGGATCGCCTTCCCCGAGAAAGTGCGGCTAGTAAACTCTTCTGCCTGGACAGGACACCAGGGCACGATACGGTCGTTCTCCGCACCGAAGGGGAACGAACCTCCGTTCCCCGTAAACGGCCAGTCCCCGAGCCGGCGGACGACAGCCTCCCGCTTCGCGGCATTGCCGGTTCCGTCGGCGGTCGTGGCCGGACACCCGTTGTCCCTGGATCGCCTTCCCCGAAAAAGTGCGGCTAGCAAACATTTCTGCCTGGACCGGAGCCCAGGGCTCGATACGGCCGTTTTCCGCACCGAAGGGGAACGAACCTCCGTTCCCGTAAACGGCTAGCCCCCGAGCTAGCGGACGACTGCCTCGCGATTACCGGCATTGCCGGTTCCGTCGGCGGTCGTGGCCGGACACCCGTTGTCCCTGGATCGCCTTCCCCGAGAAAGTGCGGCTAGTAAATTCTTCTGCCTGGACAGGACACCAGGGCACGATACGGTCGTTCTCCGCACCGAAGGGGAACGAACCTCCGTTCCCCGCAAACGGCTAGCCCCCGAGCTAGCGGACGACTGCCTCGCGATTACCGGCATTGCCGGTTCCGTCGGCGGTCGTGGCCGGACACCCGTTGTCCCTGGATCGCCTTCCCCGAGAAAGTGCGGCTAGCAAACTCTTCTGCCTGGACCGGAGCCCAGGGCTCGATACGGCCGTTCTCCGCACCGAAAGGGAACGAACCTCCGATCCCCGTGACGGCCAGTCCCCGAGCCGGCGGACGACAGCCTCCCGCTTCGCGGCATTGCCGGTTCCGTCGGCGGTCGTGGCCGGACACCCGTTGTCCCTCGATCGCCTTCCCCGAAAAAGTGCGGCTAGTAAACTCTTCTGCCTGGACAGGACACCAGGGCTCGATACGGCCGTTTTCCGCACCGAAGGGGAACGAACCTCCGTTCCCGTAAACGGCTAGCCCCCGAGCTAGCGGACGACTGCCTCGCGATTACCGGCATTGCCGGTTCCGTCGGCGGTCGTGGCCGGACACCCGTTGTCCCTGGATCGCCTTCCCCGAGAAAGTGCGGCTAGGAAACTCTTCTGCCTGGACAGGACACCAGGGCACGATACGGTCGTTCTCCGCACCGAAGGGGAACGAACCTCCGTTCCCCGTAAACGGCTAGCCCCCGAGCTAGCGGAAGACTGCCTCGCGATTACCGGCATTGCCGGTTCCGTCGGCGGTCGTGGCCGGACACCCGTTGTCCCTGGATCGTCTTCCCCGAGAAAGTGCGGTTAGCAAACATTTCTGCCGGGACCGGAGCCCAAGGGCTCGGTACGGCAGGACTTCGAAACGAACGGGAACGAACCTCCGTTCCCCGTGACGGCCAGTCCCCGAGCCGGCGGACGACAGCCTCCCGCTTGCCGGCATTGCCGGTTCCGTCGGCGGTCGTGGCCGGACACCCGTTGTCCATGGATCGCTTCCCCGAAAAAGTGCGGCTAGCACACGCTTCTGCCTGGACCGGAGCCCAGGGCTCGATACGGCCGTTCTCCGCACCGAAGGGGAAGGAACCTCCGTTCCCCGTAAACGGCCAACCCCCGAGCCGGCGGACGACAGCCTCGCGATTACCGGCATTGCCGGTTCCGTCGGCGGTCGTGGCCGGACACCCGTTGTCCCTGGATCGCCTTCCCCGAGAAAGTGCGGCTAGCAAACTCTTCTGCCTGGACAGGACACCAGGGCTCGATACGGCCGTTCTCCGCACCGAACGGGAACGAACCTCCGTTCCCCGTGACGGCCAGTCCCCGAGCCGGCGGACGACAGCCTCCCGCTTCGCGGCATTGCCGGTTCCGTCGGCGGTCGTGGCCGGACACCCGTTGTCCCTGGATCGCCTTCCCCGAAAAAGTGCGGCTAGCAAACTCTTCTGCCGGGACCGGAGCCCAGGGCTCGATACGGCCGTTTTCCGCACCGAAGGGGAACGAACCTCCGTTCCCGTAAACGGCTAGCCCCCGAGCTAGCGGACGACTGCCTCGCGATTACCGGCATTGCCGGTTCCGTCGGCGGTCGTGGCCGGACACCCGTTGTCCCTGGATCGCCTTCCCCGAGAAAGTGCGGCTAGGAAACTCTTCTGCCTGGACAGGACACCAGGGCACGATACGGTCGTTCTCCGCACCGAAGGGGAACGAACCTCCGTTCCCCGCAAACGGCTAGCCCCCGAGCTAGCGGACGACTGCCTCGCGATTACCGGCATTGCCGGTTCCGTCGGCGGTCGTGGCCGGACACCCGTAGTCCCTGGATCGCCTTCCCCGAGAAAGTGCGGCTAGCAAACTCTTCTGCCTGGACCGGAGCCCAGGGCTCGATACGGCCGTTCTCCGCACCGAAAGGGAACGAACCTCCGATCCCCGTGACGGCCAGTCCCCGAGCCGGCGGACGACAGCCTCCCGCTTCGCGGCATTGCCGGTTCCGTCGGCGGTCGTGGCCGGACACCCGTTGTCCCTCGATCGCCTTCCCCGAAAAAGTGCGGCTAGTAAACTCTTCTGCCTGGACAGGACACCAGGGCTCGATACGGCCGTTTTCCGCACCGAAGGGGAACGAACCTCCGTTCCCGTAAACGGCTAGCCCCCGAGCTAGCGGACGACTGCCTCGCGATTACCGGCATTGCCGGTTCCGTCGGCGGTCGTGGCCGGACACCCGTTGTCCCTGGATCGCCTTCCCCGAGAAAGTGCGGCTAGGAAACTCTTCTGCCTGGACAGGACACCAGGGCACGATACGGTCGTTCTCCGCACCGAAGGGGAACGAACCTCCGTTCCCCGTAAACGGCTAGCCCCCGAGCTAGCGGAAGACTGCCTCGCGATTACCGGCATTGCCGGTTCCGTCGGCGGTCGTGGCCGGACACCCGTTGTCCCTGGATCGTCTTCCCCGAGAAAGTGCGGTTAGCAAACATTTCTGCCGGGACCGGAGCCCAAGGGCTCGGTACGGCAGGACTTCGAAACGAACGGGAACGAACCTCCGTTCCCCGTGACGGCCAGTCCCCGAGCCGGCGGACGACAGCCTCGCGCTTCGCGGCATTGCCGGTTCCTCCGGCGCTCGTGGCCGGACACCCGTTGTCCCTTGATCGCCTTCCCCGAAAAAGTGCGGTTAGCAAACTCTTCTGCCTGGACAGGACACCAGGGCTCGATACGGTCGTTCTCCGCACCGAATGGGAACGAACCTCCGTTCCCCGTGACGGCCAGTCCCCGAGCCGGCGGACGACAATCTCCCGCTTCGCGGCATTGCCGAATCCGTCGGCGGTCGTGGCCGGACACCCGTTGTCCCTCGATCGCCTTCCCCGAAAAAGTGCGGCTAGCAAACTCTTCTGCCGGGACCGGAGCCCAGGGCTCGATACGGTCGTTCTCCGCACCGAAGTGGAACGAACCTCCGTTCCCCGTAAACGGCTAGCCCCCGAGCTAGCGGAAGACTGCCTCGCGATTACCGGCATTGCCGGTTCCGTCGGCGGTCGTGGCCGGACACCCGTTGTCCCTGGTTCGTCTTCCCCGAGAAAGTGCGGTTAGCAAACATTTCTGCCGGGATCGGAGCCCAAGGGCTCGGTACGGCAGGACTTCGAAACGAACGGGAACGAACCTCCGTTCCCCGTGACGGCCAGTCCCCGAGCCGGCGGACGACAGCCTCCCGCTTGCCGGCATTGCCGGTTCCGTCGGCGGTCGTGGCCGGACACCCGTTGTCCCTGGATCGCCTTCCCCGAAAAAGTGCGGCTAGCAAACTCTTCTGCCGGGACCGGAGCCCAGGGCTCGATACGGCCGTTTTCCGCACCGAAGGGGAACGAACCTCCGTTCCCGTAAACGGCTAGCCCCCGAGCTAGCGGACGACTGCCTCGCGATTACCGGCATTGCCGGTTCCGTCGGCGGTCGTGGCCGGACACCCGTTGTCCCTGGATCGCCTTCCCCGAGAAAGTGCGGCTAGGAAACTCTTCTGCCTGGACAGGACACCAGGGCACGATACGGTCGTTCTCCGCACCGAAGGGGAACGAACCTCCGTTCCCCGTAAACGGCTAGCCCCCGAGCTAGCGGAAGACTGCCTCGCGATTACCGGCATTGCCGGTTCCGTCGGCGGTCGTGGCCGGACACCCGTTGTCCCTGGATCGTCTTCCCCGAGAAAGTGCGGTTAGCAAACATTTCTGCCGGGACCGGAGCCCAAGGGCTCGGTACGGCAGGACTTCGAAACGAACGGGAACGAACCTCCGTTCCCCGTGACGGCCAGTCCCCGAGCCGGCGGACGACAGCCTCGCGCTTCGCGGCATTGCCGGTTCCTCCGGCGCTCGTGGCCGGACACCCGTTGTCCCTTGATCGCCTTCCCCGAAAAAGTGCGGTTAGCAAACTCTTCTGCCTGGACAGGACACCAGGGCTCGATACGGTCGTTCTCCGCACCGAATGGGAACGAACCTCCGTTCCCCGTGACGGCCAGTCCCCGAGCCGGCGGACGACAATCTCCCGCTTCGCGGCATTGCCGAATCCGTCGGCGGTCGTGGCCGGACACCCGTTGTCCCTCGATCGCCTTCCCCGAAAAAGTGCGGCTAGCAAACTCTTCTGCCGGGACCGGAGCCCAGGGCTCGATACGGTCGTTCTCCGCACCGAAGTGGAACGAACCTCCGTTCCCCGTAAACGGCTAGCCCCCGAGCTAGCGGAAGACTGCCTCGCGATTACCGGCATTGCCGGTTCCGTCGGCGGTCGTGGCCGGACACCCGTTGTCCCTGGTTCGTCTTCCCCGAGAAAGTGCGGTTAGCAAACATTTCTGCCGGGATCGGAGCCCAAGGGCTCGGTACGGCAGGACTTCGAAACGAACGGGAACGAACCTCCGTTCCCCGTGACGGCCAGTCCCCGAGCCGGCGGACGACAGCCTCCCGCTTGCCGGCATTGCCGGTTCCGTCGGCGGTCGTGGCCGGACACCCGTTGTCCATGGATCGCTTCCCCGAAAAAGTGCGGCTAGCACACGCTTCTGCCTGGACCGGAGCCCAGGGCTCGATACGGCCGTTCTCCGCACCGAAGGGGAAGGAACCTCCGTTCCCCGTAAACGGCTAGCCCCCGAGCTAGCGGACGACTGCCTCGCGATTACCGGCATTGCCGGTTCCGTCGGCGGTCGTGGCCGGACACCCGTTGTCCCTGGATCGCCTTCCCCGAGAAAGTGCGGCTAGCAAACTCTTCTGCCTGGACAGGACACCAGGGCTCGATACGGCCGTTCTCCGCACCGAACGGGAACGAACCTCCGTTCCCCGTGACGGCCAGTCCCCGAGCCGGCGGACGACAGCCTCCCGCTTCGCGGCATTGCCGGTTCCGTCGGCGGTCGTGGCCGGACACCCGTTGTCCCTGGATCGCCTTCCCCGAAAAAGTGCGGCTAGCAAACTCTTCTGCCGGGACCGGAGCCCAGGGCTCGATACGGCCGTTTTCCGCACCGAAGGGGAACGAACCTCCGTTCCCGTAAACGGCTAGCCCCCGAGCTAGCGGAACACTGCCTCGCGATTACCGGCATTGCCGGTTCCGTCGGCGGTCGTGGCCGGACACCCGTTGTCCCTGGATCGTCTTCCCCGAGAAAGTGCGGTTAGCAAACATTTCTGCCGGGACCGGAGCCCAAGGGCTCGGTACGGCAGGACTTCGAAACGAACGGGAACGAACCTCCGTTCCCCGTGACGGCCAGTCCCCGAGCCGGCGGACGACAGCCTCCCGCTTGCCGGCATTGCCGGTTCCGTCGGCGGTCGTGGCCGGACACCCGTTGTCCCTGGATCGCCTTCCCCGAGAAAGTGCGGCTAGCAAACTCTTCTGCCTGGACAGGACACCAGGGCTCGATACGGTCGTTCTCCGCACCGAATGGGAACGAACCTCCGTTCCCCGTGACGGCTAGTCCCCGAGCCGGCGGACGACAGCCTCCCGCTTCGCGGCATTGCCGGTTCCGTCGGCGGTCGTGACCGGACACCCGTTGTCCCTGGATCGCCTTCCCCGAAAAAGTGCGGCTAGCAAACTCTTCTGCCGGGACCGGAGCCCAGGGCTCGATACGGCCGTTTTCCGCACCGAAGGGGAACGAACCTCCGTTCCCGTAAACGGCTAGCCCCCGAGCTAGCGGACGACTGCCTCGCTATTACCGGCATTGCCGGTTCCGTCGGCGGTCGTGGCCGGACACCCGTTGTCCCTGGATCGCCTTCCCCGAGAAAGTGCGGCTAGTAAACTCTTCTGCCTGGACAGGACACCAGGGCACGATACGGTCGTTCTCCGCACCGAAGGGGAACGAACCTCCGTTCCCCGTAAACGGCTAGCCCCCGAGCTAGCGGACGACTGCCTCGCGATTACCGGCATTGCCGGTTCCGTCGGCGGTCGTGGCCGGACACCCGTTGTCCCTGGATCGCCTTCCCCGAGAAAGTGCGGCTAGCAAACTCTTCTGCCTGGACAGGACACCAGGGCTCGATACGGCCGTTCTCCGCACCGAACGGGAACGAACCTCCGTTCCCCGTGACGGCCAGTCCCCGAGCCGGCGGACGACAGCCTCCCGCTTCGCTGCATTGCCGGTTCCGTCGGCGGTCGTGACAGGACACCCGTTGTCCCTGGATCGCCTTCCCCGAAAAAGTGCGGCTAGCACAGATTTCTGCCGGGACCGGAGCCCAGGGCTCGGTACGGCAGGACTTCGAAACGAACGGGAACGAACCTCCGTTCCCCGTGACGGCCAGTCCCCGAGCCGGCGGACGACAGCCTCGCGCTTCGCGGCATTGCCGGTTCCGTCGGCGGTCGTGGCCGGACACCCGTTGTCCATGGATCGCCTTCCCCGAAAAAGTGCGGCTAGCACACGCTTCTGCCTGGACCGGGGCCCAGGGCTCGATACGGCCGTTCTCCGCACCGAACGGGAACGAACCTCCGTTCCCCGTGACGGCCAGTCCCCGAGCCGGCGGACGACAGCCTCGCGCTTGCCGGCATTGCCGGTTCCGTCGGCGGTCGTGACCGGACACCCGTTGTCCCTGGATCGCCTTCCCCGAAAAAGTGCGGCTAGCAAACTCTTCTGCCGGGACCGGAGCCCAGGGCTCGATACGGCCGTTTTCCGCACCGAAGGGGAACGAACCTCCGTTCCCCGTAAACGGCTAGCCCCCGAGCTAGCGGACGACTGCCTCGCGATTACCGGCATTGCCGGTTCCGTCGGCGGTCGTGGCCGGACACCCGTTGTCCCTGGATCGCCTTCCCCGAGAAAGTGCGGCTAGTAAACTCTTCTGCCTGGACAGGACACCAGGGCACGATACGGTCGTTCTCCGCACCGAAGGGGAACGAAACTCCGTTCCCCGTAAACGGCTAGCCCCCGAGCTAGCGGACGACTGCCTCGCGATTACCGGCATTGCCGGTTCCGTCGGCGGTCGTGGCCGGACACCCGTTGTCCCTGGATCGCCTTCCCCGAGTAAGTGCGGCTAGCAAACTCTTCTGCCTGGACAGGACACCAGGGCTCGATACGGCCGTTCTCCGCACCGAACGGGAACGAACCTCCGTTCCCCGTGACGGCCAGTCCCCGAGCCGGCGGACGACAGCCTCCCGCTTCGCTGCATTGCCGGTTCCGTCGGCGGTCGTGACCGGACACCCGTTGTCCCTGGATCGCCTTCCCCGAAAAAGTGCGGCTAGCAAACTCTTCTGCCGGGACCGGAGCCCAGGGCTCGATACGGCCGTTTTCCGCACCGAAGGGGAACGAACCTCCGTTCCCGTAAACGGCTAGCCCCCGAGCTAGCGGACGACTGCCTCGCGCTTGCCGGCATTGCCGGTTCCGTCGGCGGTCGTGGCCGGACACCCGTTGTCCCTGGATCGCCTTCCCCGAAAAAGTGCGACTAGCAAACTCTTCTGCCTGGACAGGACACCAGGGCACGATACGGTCGTTCTCCGCACCGAAGGGGAACGAACCTCCGTTCCCCGTAAACGGCTAGCCCCCGAGCTACCGGACGACTGCCTCGCGATTACCGGCATTGCCGGTTCCGTCGGCGGTCGTGGCCGGACACCCGTTGTCCCTGGATCGCCTTCCCCGAGAAAGTGCGGCTAGCAAACTCTTCTGCCTGGACCGGAGCCCAGGGCTCGATACGGCCGTTCGCCGCACCGAAAGGGAACGAACCTCCGATCCCCGTGACGGCCAGTCCCCGAGCCGGCGGACGACAGCCTCCCGCTTCGCGGCATTGCCGGTTCCGTCGGCGGTCGTGGCCGGACACCCGTTGTCCCTGGATCGCCTTCCCCGAAAAAGTGCGGCTAGCAAACATTTCTGCCTGGACCGGAGCCCAGGGCTTGATACGGCCGTTTTCCGCACCGAAGGGGAACGAACCTCCGTTCCCGTAAACGGCTAGCCCCCGAGCTAGCGGACGACTGCCTCGCGATTACCGGCATTGCCGGTTCCGTCGGCGGTCGTGGCCGGACACCCGTTGTCCCTGGATCGCCTTCCCCGAGAAAGTGCGGCTAGTAAACTCTTCTGCCTGGACAGGACACCAGGGCACGATACGGTCGTTCTCCGCACCGAAGGGGAACGAACCTCCGTTCCCCGTAAACGGCTAGCCCCCGAGCTAGCGGACGACTGCCTCGCGATTACCGGCATTGCCGGTTCCGTCGGCGGTCGTGGCCGGACACCCGTTGTCCCTGGATCGCCTTCCCCGAGAAAGTGCGGCTAGCAAACTCTTCTGCCTGGACCGGAGCCCAGGGCTCGATACGGCCGTTCTCCGCACCGAAAGGGAACGAACCTCCGATCCCCGTGACGGCCAGTCCCCGAGCCGGCGGACGACAGCCTCCCGCTTCGCGGCATTGCCGGTTCCGTCGGCGGTCGTGGCCGGACACCCGTTGTCCCTCGATCGCCTTCCCCGAAAAAGTGCGGCTAGTAAACTCTTCTGCCTGGACAGGACACCAGGGCTCGATACGGCCGTTTTCCGCACCGAAGGGGAACGAACCTCCGTTCCCGTAAACGGCTAGCCCCCGAGCTAGCGGACGACTGCCTCGCGATTACCGGCATTGCCGGTTCCGTCGGCGGTCGTGGCCGGACACCCGTTGTCCCTGGATCGCCTTCCCCGAGAAAGTGCGGCTAGCAAACATTTCTGCCGGGATCGGAGCCCAAGGGCTCGGTACGGCAGGACTTCGAAACGAACGGGAACGAACCTCCGTTCCCCGTGACGGCCAGTCCCCGAGCCGGCGGTCGACAGCCTCGCGCTTGCCGGCATTGCCGGTTCCGTCGGCGGTCGTGGCCGGACACCCGTTGTCCCTGGATCGCCTTCCCCGAAAAAGTGCGGCTAGCAAACTCTTCTGCCTGGACAGGACACCAGGGCTCGATACGGCCGTTCTCCGCACCGAACGGGAACGAACCTCCGTTCCCCGTGACGGCCAGTCCCCGAGCCGGCGGACGACAGCCTCCCGCTTCGCGGCATTGCCGGTTCCGTCGGCGGTCGTGACCGGACACCCGTTGTCCCTGGATCGCCTTCCCCGAAAAAGTGCGGCTAGCAAACTCTTCTGCCGGGACCGGAGCCCAGGGCTCGATACGGCCGTTTTCCGCACCGAAGGGGAACGAACCTCCGTTCCCGTAAACGGCTAGCCCCCGAGCTACCGGACGACTGCCTCGCGATTACCGGCATTGCCGGTTCCGTCGGCGGTCGTGGCCGGACACCCGTTGTCCCTGGATCGCCTTCCCCGAGAAAGTGCGGCTAGTAAACTCTTCTGCCTGGACAGGACACCAGGGCACGATACGGTCGTTCTCCGCACCGAAGGGGAACGAACCTCCGTTCCCCGTAAACGGCTAGCCCCCGAGCTACCGGACGACTGCCTCGCGATTACCGGCATTGCCGGTTCCGTCGGCGGTCGTGGCCGGACACCCGTTGTCCCTGGATCGCCTTCCCCGAGAAAGTGCGGCTAGCAAACTCTTCTGCCTGGACCGGAGCCCAGGGCTCGATACGGCCGTTCGCCGCACCGAAAGGGAACGAACCTCCGATCCCCGTGACGGCCAGTCCCCGAGCCGGCGGACGACAGCCTCCCGCTTCGCGGCATTGCCGGTTCCGTAGGCGGTCGTGGCCGGACACCCGTTGTCCCTGGATCGCCTTCCCCGAAAAAGTGCGGCTAGCAAACTCTTCTGCCTGGACCGGAGCCCAGGGCTCGATACGGCCGTTTTCCGCACCGAAGGGGAACGAACCTCCGTTCCCGTAAACGGCTAGCCCCCGAGCTAGCGGACGACTGCCTCGCGATTACCGGCATTGCCGGTTCCGTCGGCGGTCGTGGCCGGACACCCGTTGTCCCTGGATCGCCTTCCCCGAAAAAGTGCGGCTAGCAAACTCTTCTGCCGGGACCGGAGCCCAGGGCTCGATACGGCCGTTTTCCGCACCGAAGGGGAACGAACCTCCGTTCCCGTAAACGGCTAGCCCCCGAGCTAGCGGAAGACTGCCTCGCGATTACCGGCATTGCCGGTTCCGTCGGCGGTCGTGGCCGGACACCCGTTGTCCCTGGATCGTCTTCCCCGAGAAAGTGCGGTTAGCAAACATTTCTGCTTGGACCGGAGCCCAAGGGCTCGGTACGGCAGGACTTCGAAACGAACGGGAACGAACCTCCGTTCCCCGTGACGGCCAGTCCCCGAGCCGGCGGACGATAGCCTCGCGCTTCGCGGCATTGCCGGTTCTTCCGGCGGTCGTGGCCGGACACCCGTTGTCCCTGGATCGCCTTCCCCGAGAAAGTGCGGCTAGCAAACATTTCTGCCGGGACCGGAGCCCAGGGCTCGGTACGGCAGGACTTCGAAACGAACGGGAACGAACCTCCGTTCCCCGTGACGGCCAGTCCCCGAGCCGGCGGACGACAGCCTCGCGCTTGCCGGCATTGCCGGTTCCGTCGGCGGTCGTGGCCGGACACCCGTTGTCCCTGGATCGCCTTCCCCGAGAAAGTGCGGCTAGCAAACATTTCTGCCGGGATCGGAGCCCAAGGGCTCGGTACGGCAGGACTTCGAAACGAACGGGAACGAACCTCCGTTTCTCGTGACGGCCAGTCCCCGAGCCGGCGGTCGACAGCCTCGCGCTTGCCGGCATTGCCGGTTCCGTCGGCGGTCGTGGCCGGACACCCGTTGTCCCTGGATCGCCTTCCCCGAAAAAGTGCGGCTAGCAAACTCTTCTGCCTGGACAGGACACCAGGGCTCGATACGGCCGTTCTCCGCACCGAACGGGAACGAACCTCCGTTCCCCGTGACGGCCAGTCCCCGAGCCGGCGGACGACAGCCTCCCGCTTCGCGGCATTGCCGGTTCCGTCGGCGGTCGTGACCGGACACCCGTTGTCCCTGGATCGCCTTCCCCGAAAAAGTGCGGCTAGCAAACTCTTCTGCCGGGACCGGAGCCCAGGGCTCGATACGGCCGTTTTCCGCACCGAAGGGGAACGAACCTCCGTTCCCGTAAACGGCTAGCCCCCGAGCTACCGGACGACTGCCTCGCGATTACCGGCATTGCCGGTTCCGTCGGCGGTCGTGGCCGGACACCCGTTGTCCCTGGATCGCCTTCCCCGAGAAAGTGCGGCTAGTAAACTCTTCTGCCTGGACAGGACACCAGGGCACGATACGGTCGTTCTCCGCACCGAAGGGGAACGAACCTCCGTTCCCCGTAAACGGCTAGCCCCCGAGCTACCGGACGACTGCCTCGCGATTACCGGCATTGCCGGTTCCGTCGGCGGTCGTGGCCGGACACCCGTTGTCCCTGGATCGCCTTCCCCGAGAAAGTGCGGCTAGCAAACTCTTCTGCCTGGACCGGAGCCCAGGGCTCGATACGGCCGTTCGCCGCACCGAAAGGGAACGAACCTCCGATCCCCGTGACGGCCAGTCCCCGAGCCGGCGGACGACAGCCTCCCGCTTGCCGGCATTGCCGGTTCCGTCGGCGGTCGTGGCCGGACACCCGTTGTCCATGGATCGCCTTCCCCGAAAAAGTGCGGCTAGCACACGCTTCTGCCTGGACCGGGGCCCAGGGCTCGATACGGCCGTTCTCCGCACCGAACGGGAACGAACCTCCGTTCCCCGTGACGGCCAGTCCCCGAGCCGGCGGACGACAGCCTCCCGCTTGCCGGCATTGCCGGTTCCGTCGGCGGTCGTGGCCGGACACCCGTTGTCCCTGGATCGCCTTCCCCGAGAAAGTGCGGTTAGCAAACATTTCTGCCGGGATCGGAGCCCTAGGGCTCAGTACGGCAGGACTTCGAAACGAACGGGAACGAAGCTCCTTCTAGCGTGTCGGGTGGCTCGGACAAGTTGATCCAGGGGCAACGGGTGACCTGTCAAAGGCAGCGTGGGTGCCAGCCGTGCCGGTAAGCGCGAGGTCCGCCGGCTAGGGGGCTGGCCGTCACGGGGAACGTAGGTTCGTTCCCTTTCGGTGCGTAGCACGGCCGTACCGAGCCCTTGTACTCCGGTCCCGGCAGAAGTGTTTGCTAGCCGCACTTTTTCGGGGAAGGCGATCCAGGGACAACGGGTGTCCGGCCACGACCGCCGACGGAACCGGCAATGCCGCGAAGCTGGAGGCTGTCGTCCGCCGGCTCGGGGGCCGGCCGCCACGGAGTATGAAGGTTCGTTCCCGTTCGGTGCTGAGAACGGCCGTATCGAGCCCCTGGGCTCTGTTCTAGGGCGATGTGTTTGATAGCAGCACCCGGGTCCGGGAGACTTCTCGGGCTTCCCGGGGACAGCGAACCCACGACACGTGTGAACAGCCACAAGCGGTGCGGGTGCCAGCCGTGCCGAGAAGTGGGAGGCTGTCGTCCGCCGGCTCAGGGACTGGACGTCACGGAGAACCGAGGTTCGTTCCTGTTCGGTGCGTCGGCCGGCCGGCCCCGAGACCCTGGGCTCCGGTCTTGGGCGACCCGAGTGCTAGCTATAATGGGGTCGTTGGCCGGTTTCGGGCGGCTCGGGGACGGCGATCCGGGGAACCGTGTGTCAAGAACCGGGTGTCATGACAGGTGTTCACCGAGCCCGTTTGGGGGTGTGTCTGGCCTCGATCGAAACGGCGACCGAAAGCTCAGAACGGCCCGAGCCGGCGGACGAGAGCCTCCCGGTTCACGGCACGGCCGGCCGCTACACCGCCCGTGGCCGGACACCCTTTTCCTGGAATCGCTGTCCTAGAGCCTGCCGAGGTTGGACCCGGACCCCGGTGCGGCTAGCACACATGTCGCCCAGGACCGGATCCCAGGGGCTCGTGACGGCCGGCCGCCGCTCCGCACGGGACCAAACCCCCGGTCTCCGGGACGGCCAATCCCCGAGCTAGCAGACGCCAGCCTCCAGCTTCATGACACGGCCGGCCCCCACGCCGCCCGAGTTCGGACCCCAGAGACACGGATCAGCCGGCCCCCACGCAGCTCGAAGCCGGACACCCGGGCCCTGGGAACGCCCCCTCCCATTCGCCTGAGGACGGACAACGGGACAGCCAGCCCCTGTGTCACCCGTTGCCGGACTCCCCGGCCCTGTGACGGCGGCCCCCGCTACACCCGAGGCCGGACCCCAGAGGATCAGGATGGCCGCCTCCCGCCCCTCCGGAGGTAGGCAACCCAGAGCTCAGAACAGTGGCCGTCCCGGAGCCCGGGGATCCAACAACTATACGTGTATCAAAAAGACGAAGAGCAAAAGAATACAAGGATGGCTAAATCTCAGGGCGTAAGGAGGCTACTGAGAACAGGGAGGCATCCTTTGAAAAAGTTTTATTATATAACTACTGAAAAGAGAAAAGATTGCAAAACAACGTGGGAATGTACAAACAACATGGGAAGCCAAAGCCAGCCTGAGTAACAGCTTGCAGAATAGCTGCTCTTTCTCCGCTCCGTGTACGTTGAAGGGCTCATACAGAAGAAAGGTTTTTTTGTTGTTTTTTTTTTTTTTTTTCTTGGCATGGATATCAAAGAATCCATCTCCAACTGAAATGATACAGAACAAGTTTTGACACAGAAACAGAAGTAACAAGTCAAAAGGCTCAGGCAGCATTTCACTAAGGAGTTCTCAAGGAGCTCATGGATAAGCTATGTTTTCACTTTTAACTCTTGAAATTGTCTGAATTGAAACAGATGACTTGAAACGTGACTAATATGCCTAGACTTCTGTGTAAAAAGTGTCCTAGAGAAATTGCCAGAGTAGGAATTCCCATGTTAAGGAAAATAACAGGAGGTATAGTGGGAAGTGTAAGAAAAGAACTGGGGACACTTGATTAATAAGACTTAATTAAGGACTGTTAAAACAGCTTTTTAAAGCAAGGTCATGTGTTGTAACATGGAGTGTATTTTTGTGTTCTTTGAACACAAAAGTGGTGTTGGACCAGGTGACCTCTGGAGGTCCTTCCAACCTCAACCAGCCTGTGATTCCTTTGCAGCCGCTATGCAACCAAATAGCAAGTACAATTCACAGCAGATAAACATGAAGTAATGCAGAGGCAAAAGGGGAAATCAGGCCTTGATACTGCACACAATCCTATGAAAACATCACTTCAATGCTCATCAGCATTGAACAGCAACTTCCCTGTTTAAGCTTTTGGAAAAGGCCTAGGAAAGGCAACAAAAACCATCACCAATCTAATCAAAACTCAAAGGTAGCCTTGCTATCTTATAAACTGAAGGTTCATTTGCATCTTGGATGCTACACAAAATTTTATTTTTGCCCACCTTAAAAAGGTCACAGTAGAATAAAAACAGTTCCAGCCAAGAGAAACAGGGATCGCCGAATGTTTGGAACAGTTTCTGTAGAAAAGGACTAAGAAAAAACCTTTTTCACATGAAAGAGAGATGAGGGAAAAGACGATGTCTCGTATCGTAGACATTGAACAGAGATCGATAACCCACGTGCTCTTTCCATACAGAAGGTGGGGGCATCAAAAGCTAGCAGGAAGCAAATTTCACTCCTGCCCACAAGCACACACAAAATAAAGGAAGCGGTTCTTCACATAGTGAAGCTAGCTCCAGAGTTTACACACAATACCTAGTTAAGGCTCGTGAGTGCTGTGACCCATGGATGCTAAGTGTTTACATGGGTTCAAAGGATATGGACAATTTTTACAAGAAATCCATTAAGCATTTCTATACTCCAAGGCATTTGCTTGTCTTACAGTGCAAGTCACAAGTATCTATACTTGTTCTATTCTGCTAAGATTACAGATCTTTGGTCTGACTTTCTGCGGCCCTTGTTACATTGTCACAGCAACACAGAGGCAGGAAAACATTCCTACATACAGTAACAAAAGACTGAGTCATAAAAAGAACTTAGGATAAAAAATTAAACTGCACACTATCTTAGTTCAGCAGTACATTCTATATGCACGCTTTCACCCTGAAATCATCAATAAGACATGATAACCTCTAAGACTGAAAACAATACAAATTCTACTTAGTTCTTTGAATGCAAGGCTGATGCAGCTGGTCATCAGCTGGAAGGAACCCGAGAAGAGGATTCAAGATGTTCCATTCCATCATTGAAAATTACCTTTCAAAAGCTGTTTGTCAAGCAGAGCATAGTTTCCCATTTGTTGAACAGGCAGGCCTAGCCAAATTTCAACCCTAAACTTTCAGGGAATCTCTACAGCTCCCAGTGTACGTTACTTCTGTACTCACCTGCAGGTTTTACCTCTGAAAAAAAAAAGTTCCAACTTTCTTCCCTTCTACAGTATCTGTGATGACATGACCTGAGATCTTTGGGTGGATTCCATTTGCAAGGTGAGATGCTGTCACCTACAATGAAGGATAGAGCCACTTCCCAAAAACGCGTTTGCTATTTGAATCCCCATCCTTAACAAGAATTCTTATGTTGGAAAAGGCCCTTAAGAACATCAAGTCCAAACATCAACCTAATGCTACCACTAAAGCGTATCCCTAAGTGCTATGTCCACACGTCTCTTAAATACTTTTAAGGATGGGGACTCTTACCACTTCCCCGGGCAGCCTGTTCTAATGTCTAACCATCCCTTCCATGAAGAAATGCTTATTTAGTATCCAGATATCCAGTGCTGGTGAACAGAGTTGTTCCTCCCTAGGGGTAGGGCTTGGCATTTCCCTCTCCTGAACTTCAAAAGGTTCCTGCCTGCCCCTATCTGCAGCCTGTCAAGGTTCCTCTGAATGCGCCGCCCCCGCCCCACACATGGGCCATTTCCACAGAAGTCACCGACCACCCGCCGCCTCGCCCCCTCCCAATTCGGCCTGCCCCAGGGCGCCACTGACCACCAACCTCGTTGCGGCACCATGCCTTGGCATCCTGGGCTATCCCGACAGCTTCCACCCATCGGGAGGTCCCAGTTGTAACAAATGACTGAGTCCCAAATAGGGTTACAATTAATGTTTACAATTTATTAAAGGAACAGAGGTAAGGAAACAGCGCTGGGTGCGCCGGGAGTCTCTGCTCCACCAAGATGCACACCAGTTACATCAGGCGGCTGGTTTTTATGCTCCTAGGCTAATACATATTCATCACCACTTTTGGAAAAGGCAGGGATATTATAATTAGTTTCCCGGGACCCGAACAGTCCCGCGGATGCATGCGTTATCAGTCTCCGGTGGTACTGAAGGCTCGTAGTCTTCCTCCCAGGCTTTGTCCTTTGGTCGTTCTTCAGCTTCCCCCACTCCTTATTTAGTAGCCGTTGGGCCAGATGTCAGAAAGCTGTGTCTCGTGCAATAGTCAGCAGTTATCTCAAAAAACTCCCCCCATTCTCTTATCTCCCAAACCCAAGTCTCAAGGTTTACCCTTCAAACCCTCTATTGACATGAACTGCTAGACCATTCTTTTGCAAGATACAAGAACTATATACACTAACCACTCTGTTTCTCTTGGCCTTGTAGTTATTTATAAAAGGGGATGTAAGACAGAAGGTCACATTTCATTATGAGGCCCTAGCGTTGTTCCATATTGACACGAATCAGATGAACATATTTCACAACATTTTATTTTATTTTCATTAACGTTTTGGAAGCTACACAAATTTTATTTTCCAAGCCAATCACACAGTGGTTCCACCCTGATTGAAGACAGGCCCTGACATCACTTCCGCCCTGTCCTGGTTTCAGTTAGAACAGAGTTAATTTTGTTCCTAGTAGCCGGTGGAATGCTATGCTTTGGCTTAGAATGAGAAGAGTGCTGATAACACCCCGATGTTTTAATTATTGCAGAGCAGTGCTTGTACTAAGCCAAGGACATCTCAACTTCTTGTTCTGTCCTGCCAACAGGCAGGCTGGGGGTGCAGCAAGAACTGGGAGGGGACAGGCCCAGAACAGGTGACCCAAACTAGCCAAAGGGGTATTCCATACCATCTGACGTCACGCTAAACAATATATAGGGTGGCTAGCCGGGGGGAGGGCGGGCCGGACTGCTCGGGGTTAGGCTGGGCATCGGTCAGCGGGTGGTGAGCAATTGCATTGTGCATCACTTGTTTGTACATGTACATTAGTAGTACTATTATCATCATTGTATCATTATTATTATTATTACTATTATTATTATTATTATTATTACTATTATTATTTTCTTGTCTTATTAAACTGTCTTTATCTCAACTCACAGGCCTCACTTTCCATTTCTCTCCCCCGTCCCAGAGAGGGAGGGGGGAGGGTGAGCGAATGGCTGTGTGGTGTTTAGCTGCCGGCCGGGTTAAACCACTACAGTCTTTTTGGCGCCCAACGTGGGGCACGAAAGGTTGAGATAACGGCAGACCTGATCAGAGTGTGTTAAACTAAGATTGTTATAAGTATTAGACCTGCTTAATAGTCACTTGTGATAATGCTGATTGCTTTAATCTCAAGTCTGCTGCGCCTGTTTTTCAAATTGAGCATTATAGCACATTATTTTCCGTATGTGCTCTCTGTCATGTTGTTTATCCTGTCCGGGCCCTGGTTTCAGACCATTATGGTACTGTGTCTTGTAACAGTGGCTTATGAGACGATGAAATATCTGGTCATGACTCTAACTTGGTATTTGTACTCAGTAACATCGTCGACTTTATACTTTGGAAACCGTATCTTGGAAACTATTAGCAATTATACCTGTTGTTTCTTTTCATCAGGGAGTGAATCTGTGGAGGGGAAAGGGGAAGATATTTTCCCTTACTCGATCACTCTCCCTTTCTCCTTCACCACCCCCTTATCCTCTTTGATCACCCTCCCTTTCTCCTTCACCACCCTCTTATCTTCCGAGCTTGTTACAATAGCTCTCCAAGATATTGAATATCCTTGGGATACTCAGACCAGCATGGTCTTGCTCGTATGCCTCCTGAATGTGCTTCAGGTTTTGCTTAAAGTTAAACAACTATTTGGGAAGCTCATTCGGAGATCTGCCCGGAGGCAGTATAGTTGTGGGTGGCAGGGAGTATGGGAGGATATGGGCAGACATCTAGAGCAGTTAGCACCCCCAGTGTTTTGGAAATTCACCCCTGAACAACTGCAAAATCCTAAAAAACTGGCAGAATGTTTGAAAAAAAGGTGTCATGACTCTGGCAGTTCCAAAGTAACACAAATCATTATAACGTGCTGGGGCCTGGCTCATGCCTATCGAGCTGCCATTGATACTGCTATCAACTTAGTGACAGACCCTGCGGCCACTCCAAGTCCTGTGACAGATCCAATGGCCACTGCGACTCCTACGGTGGACTCTGCAGCCGCTCCAGTTCCAGCTCCTGCAGACACTCCAGTTCCAGGTCCTGCAGCTGCTCTCGCTCCAGTTCCTGCAGACGCTCCAGCTCCAGCTCCTGCAGCTGCTCCAGCTCCTGTGGCTGGGTCAGAGAAACGAGCTGTTGCAGTGCAAGTCGACCCTGCCGGGGGTATTCCAACCCCTGTGGCAGGCCCTGTAACCGGGTCAGAGAAACGAGCTGTTGCAGTGCAAGTCGACCCTGCCGGGGGTATTCCAACCCCTGTGGCAGGCCCTGTAATGGGGTCAGAGAAACGAGCTGTAGCAGTGCAAGTTGACCCTGCAGAGGGTATTCCAATCCCTGTGGCAGACCTTGTAACGGGGCCAGAGAGACGAGCTGTAGCAGTGCAAGTAGCCCCGGTACACAAGATGAAAAGATGGTATAGAGATTCAGGTCGTTTAGAACGCAGAGAATCTTCTACCAAATCTGATGGAGACGACGATGCTGGGCCATCAGGGATTCAGGAGGAGGAAGATGACGACGCCGAAAAAGCAACAATAACTACCCGAAACCTAAACGAGCGTGAGTTACGAGTTGTGCGAAAAGATTTTGGTCGCTGTATAGGTGAGCAGCTTGTCACCTGGCTACTCCGGTGTTGGGACGCTGGAGCCAATTGTGTGGAATTGTCTGGCATTGAAGCCAGACGGCTGGGATCCCTTGCTAGAGACGCAGGCATTGACAAAGCAATTGCAAATGGAGCACAATCTCACAGCCTCTGGAGGCGTCTCCTCTCAGCTGTGAGGGAAAGGTATCCCTTCAAGGAAGAACTTTTATGTGTACCAGGCAAGTGGACCACTATGGAGAAGGGAATCCAGTACCTGAGGGAATTAGCCGTACGGGAAGTGATTTATGAGGATCCAGTCCCCGGACAAACATCCAAAGATCCAGATGGAGTCAGGTGTACACGACCCATGTGGCGGAAGTTTGTACGGAGTACACCATCATCATATGCCAGCTCATTGGCAGTAATGGCCTGGAAAAAGGATGAGGAACCCATAACAGATGAAGTGGCTAAACAACTCCGGCAGTACGAAGAAAGTCTCTCCTCTTCCTTACAGGCCTGCGTCTCAGCTGTGGAGAAACTTTCTGAAGAGTTCCACCAACTTAAAGAGAATCTATCTTCCTCCCCACCTGAACAAAGCAGTGTCCACCGACCAAAAGAGAATACTTGGGAGAAACTTTCTGAAAAGGTTCACCAACTTGAAGAGAGATTATTCTCCTTCGCACCTGTACAAAGCAGTGTCTCAGCTATCAGGGGTAGGCGGTCATCTACACAAAGAAGACAATATGGTGGGTACTCACCCCGTGCCACCCTGTGGTTTTACTTACGAGACCATGGAGAGGACATGAGAAAATGGGATGGAAAATCCACCGCAACCCTAGAGGCACGGGTACGTGAGTTGCAAAAGAAAACAATCGGGAAAAAGGGATTCTCTGAAAAGGTTGCTGCTCCAACTTCCAGCAGACAGTCCTTCAAACCCAGAATTGAAGAAGATTCTGACCAGGATTAGGGGGGCCCTGCCTCCAGCCAGCGGGAGGAAAGGGACAATCGAGTTTATTGGACTGTGTGGATTCGATGGCCTGGCACGTCAAACGCACAGAAGTATAAGGCTTTAGTAGACACCGGTGCACAATGTACTCTAATGCCATCGAGCTATAAAGGGCCAGAGTCCATCTGTATTTGTGGAGTGACAGGGGGATCTCAGCAGTTGACTGTATTGGAGGCTGAAGTGAGTCTGACTGGGAATGAGTGGGAAAAGCATCCCATCGTGACTGGCCCGGATGCTCCATGTATCCTTGGCATAGACTCTCTTAGAAGAGGATATTTCAAGGATCCAAAAGGGTTCCGCTGGGCTTTTGGTATAGCTGCCTTAGAGACGGAGGGCATTAAACAATTATCTACCTTGCCTGGTCTTTCAGAGGACCCCTCTGTTGTGGGGTTGCTGAGGGTCGAAGAACAGCAAGTGCCAATTGCTACTACAACTGTGCACCGGCGGCAATATCGCACTAACCGAGACTCCCTGATTCCCATCCATAAGCTAATTCGTCAATTGGAGAGCCAAGGAGTGATCAGCAAGACTCATTCACCTTTCAATAGTCCCATATGGCCAGTGCGAAAGTCTAATGGTGAGTGGAGACTAACAGTGGACTATCGTGGCCTGAACGAAGTCACGCCACCATTGAGTGCTGCAGTGCCGGACATGCTGGAACTCCAGTACGAACTTGAATCGAAGGCAGCCAAGTGGTACGCCACAATTGATATCGCTAATGCATTTTTCTCCATCCCTCTAGCAGCAGAGTGCAGGCCACAATTTGCTTTCACTTGGAGGGGAGTCCAATATACTTGGAATCGGCTGCCCCAGGGGTGGAAACACAGCCCTACCATTTGCCATGGACTGATTCAATCTGCACTGGAGCAGGGGGAAGCTCCTGAACACTTGCAGTACATCGATGACATTATTGTGTGGGGTGACACAGCAGAGGAAGTTTTCGAGAAAGGAAAGAAAATAGTCCAAATCCTTCTGAAAGCTGGTTTTGCCATAAAACAAAATAAAGTCAAAGGACCTGCACGAGAGATCCAGTTTTTAGGAATAAAATGGCAAGATGGACGTCGTCAAATTCCAATGGATGTGATCAACAAAATAACAGCTATGTCTCCACCAACTAGCAAAAAAGAAACACAAACTTTCCTAGGTGTTGTGGGGTTTTGGAGAATGCACATTCCAAATTACAGTCTGATTGTAAACCCGCTTTACCAAGTAACCCGTAAGAAGAATGAGTTTGAATGGGGCCCTGAGCAACGGCAGGCCTTTGAACAAATTAAGCAGGAAATAGTTCATGCAGTAGCCCTTGGGCCAGTCCGAACAGGACCAGAAGTGAAGAATGTGCTCTACACTGCAGCCGGGGAGAACGGCCCCACCTGGAGCCTCTGGCAGAAAGAACCTGGGGAAACTCGAGGTCGGCCCCTGGGGTTTTGGAGTCGGGGATACAGAGGATCTGAGGCCCGCTACACTCCAACGGAAAAGGAAATATTGGCAGCATATGAAGGAGTTCGATCTGCTTCGGAGGTGGTCGGTACTGAAGCGCAGCTCCTCCTAGCACCCCGATTGCCAGTACTAGGCTGGATGTTCAAAGGAAGGGTCTCCTCTACACATCATGCAACCGATGCTACATGGAGCAAGTGGGTTGCACTGATTACTCAGCGGGCTCGAATAGGAAACCCCAGTCGCCCAGGGATATTGGAAGTGATTATGGACTGGCCAGAAGGCAAATACTTTGGGATATCATCAGAGGAGGAGGTGGGTCGTGCTGAAGAAGCCCCACTGTACAACCAGTTACCAGAGAATGAGAAGAAATATGCCCTGTTCACTGATGGGTCTTGTCGTATTGTGGGGAAGCATCGGAGATGGAAGGCTGCTGTATGGAGCCCTACACGACGAGTTGCAGAAGCTGCTGAGGGAGAAGGTGAATCGAGTCAGTTTGCAGAAGTAAAGGCCATTCAGCTGGCTTTAGACATTGCTGAACGAGAAAAATGGCCGGTTCTCTATCTCTACACTGATTCATGGATGGTAGCAAATGCCCTGTGGGGATGGTTACAGCAATGGAAGCAAAACAACTGGCAGCGCAGGGGCAAACCCATCTGGGCTGCTGCATTGTGGCAAGATATTGCTGCTCGGGTGGAGAACCTGGCTGTAAAGGTACGCCACGTAGATGCTCATATGCCCAAGAATCGGGCTACTGAAGAACATCAAAACAACCAGCAGGTGGATCAGGCTGCTAAGATTGAAGTAGCTCAGGTGGACCTGGATTGGCAGCATAAAGGTGAATTATTTATAGCCCGATGGGCCCATGACACCTCAGGCCATCAAGGTAGAGATGCAACATACAGATGGGCTCGTGATCGAGGGGTGGACCTGACCATGGACACTATAACACAGCTTATTCATGACTGTGAAACATGTGCTGCAATCAAGCAAGCCAAACGGTCAAAGCCTCTTTGGTATGGAGGACGATGGCTGAAATATAAATATGGAGAGGCCTGGCAGATTGATTACATCACACTCCCTCAAACTCGCAATGGCAAGCGCCATGTACTTACAATGGTGGAAGCAACCACTGGATGGCTGGAAACATATCCTGTGCCTCATGCCACCGCCCGGAACACTATCCTGGGCCTTGAAAAACAAGTCCTATGGCGACATGGCACCCCAGAAAGAATAGAGTCAGACAATGGAACTCATTTCCGAAACAACCTTATAGACACTTGGGCCAAAGAACATGGTATTGAGTGGGTGTATCACATCCCCTATCATGCACCAGCCTCCGGGAAAGTTGAACGATATAATGGACTGTTAAAGACTACATTGAAAGCAATGGGTGCTGGGACGTTCAAAAATTGGGATACGCATTTGGCAAAGGCCACCTGGTTAGTCAATACTAGGGGATCTGCCAACCGAACTGGACCTGCCCAATCAAACCTGTTACGTACTGTAGATGGGGATAAAGTTCCTGTAGTGCATGTAAGAAATATGCTGGGTAAAACGGTCTGGGCTACTCCTGCCTCAGGAAAAGGCAAACCCATTCGTGGAATTGCTTTTGCTCAGGGACCTGGATATACGTGGTGGGTGATGCAAAAGAACGGAGAGGTCCGGTGTGTACCTCAAGGGGATTTAATACTGGGTGAGAACAGCCCATGAATTGGATTGTACCATGTTAATTACTATATAATATTGTATGTTATCACTATCATGACTACTATATACCCTAGATAAAAATGGTGACTAACTAGAATGTATGGAAAAGAATGTAACCTGAGCATGACATAAATGGTATGGAATAAGGGGTGGATAGATGTCCTGGTTTCAGTTAGAACAGAGTTAATTTTGTTCCTAGTAGCCGGTGGAATGCTATGCTTTGGCTTAGAATGAGAAGAGTGCTGATAACACCCCGATGTTTTAATTATTGCAGAGCAGTGCTTGTACTAAGCCAAGGACATCTCAACTTCTTGCTCTGTCCTGTCAACAGGCAGGCTGGGGGTGCAGCAAGAACTGGGAGGGGACAGGCCCAGAACAGGTGACCCAAACTAGCCCAAGGGGTATTCCATACCATCTGACGTCACGCTAAACAATATATAGGGTGGCTAGCCGGGGGGAGGGCGGGCCGGACTGCTCGGGGTTAGGCTGGGCATCGGTCAGCGGGTGGTGAGCAATTGCATTGTGCATCACTTGTTTGTACATGTTATTATTAGTAGTACTATTATCATCATTGTATCATTATGATTATTATTACTATTGTTATTATTATTATTATTACTATTATTATTTTCTTGTCTTATTAAACTGTCTTTATCTCAACTCACAGGCCTCACTTTCCATTTCTCTCCCCCGTCCCAGAGAGGGAGGGGGGAGGGTGAGCGAATGGCTGTGTGGTGTTTAGCTGCCGGCCGGGTTAAACCACTACAAAGATGCATCCCAAAGAAAAAATGCACACCCCAAACATTACAGAAAAGCCCCCAAACCCAGGCTGCACAAGTCTACAAGCAGGCCCCAAACTGCCAACAGAAGCAGGCACCGACCACACCCAGATGCAGACCCCAACTGCCCACAAGCAGCTGCCACCCCCTCCCAAGAACTGGACTCCACCCAGACACAGGCCCCAGACCCGGGCCCCACCCCCCCCAGATACAGGTCCCAAAGGTATACAAGCAGCTCACAACCCGCCCCTTCAGAGACAGGTCCCAACCCCCCGCGCCCCCCCCCCCCCAAAAAAAAAACACATGGGACGCAGAGGTGCACAACCAACTCCCAACTCCCTCCCTGTCAAAGGGAGGCCCCAAAGACCCCCAAACGGAGGCACCTAGAGTGTACATGCACCTCCCAACTCCCCCAGGCACAGGCACCCACCCCCACCAAATACAGGCCACAAAGGTGTACAAACAGCCCAGACCCCCCTCCAAGACCCAGGCCCCTAAAGTGTACAAGCAGCTCCCACCCCCCCTCAAATACAGGCCCAAAAGGTGTACAAGTAGCTCCCCCCCAGAGACAGGCCCCAAAGGTGTACAACCAGTTCACAACACCCCTGAGACACAGGCCCCAACCCCCCACAGACACAGGGCCCCAAATTCTACAAGCAGCTCCCAACCCCTGCAAAAGGCAGGCCCCCTACCCTATATAAGCAGCTCCCAACCCCCCCCCCCCCCCCCCGAGGGAGGCCCCCAAGCCCCCCCAAACACAGGCCCCTACAGTGTACAAGCAGCTCCCAGCCACCCCCAGATGCTGGCCCCAAAGTTGTACAAACAGCTCCCAACCCTCGCAGAAACAGATTCCTACATTGTACAAGCAGTTCCCAACCCTCTAGACACAGGCCCTGACCCCCCACAGACACAGGCCCCAAAGGTGTACAGCCTCCTCAAAATCCCCCCCAACGCAGGCCCTTACAGTGCACCAGCAACTCCAAACCCCACACCCAGAGGCAGGCTCCAACCCCCCATGGACGCAAGCCCCGAAGGTGTACAACCAGCTCAAAAACCCCCAAGACACAGGCCCCAAGCCCCCTCCAGACACAGGCCCTTACAGTATACAAGCAGATCCCAACACCCCCTAGATGCAGGCCCCAAAGTTGTACAAACAGCCCCAACCCTCCCTCAAGATGCAGGCCCCTACAGTGGACAAGCAGTTCCCAACCACCCCCAGATGCAGGCCCCAAAGGTGTACAAACAGCTTCCACCCCTCCCCCAGATGCAGGCCCCAAGCCTGCCCCAAACACAGGCCACTACAGCATACAACCTGCACCCAACCCCTCTACCCCAGATGCCAGCCCCAAAGGTGTAGAAGCAGCTCCAAACCTCCCCCCTCAACGCAGGCTCGAACAGTGTACAAGCAGCTCCCCCCCCACCTCAGACCCTCAGCAGATTCTGAGCAACGTGTACCACAGCACCACTAAAACAGAGGGGAAGCACTTCAGAGACTTGCCTTAGGGGGACCCTTGCTTAGGGACACTGACTGGGCTGACAACCCTCCTGCCTTTCCTCAGCACTCCGGAGAGGATTCACCTCTCTAAGACTGCAAGAAGCAGTCACAAAAAAAAAAAAAGCAGATCCTCAGGCACCTCACAGGCACATCCTACCTGCTGCAATACCTCTCTTTCACTAGCTCTTCTTCAGCTCCTCACAGCTTCAATGAGGTGGGGCCAGGGTGGGCCGGCTCCAGCCAGGGGCGGCAGGGGGAGGGGGGCGGTGCAGGGAGGGCCAGCCAGAGCAATGCAGGAAGCCATCTCTCCCCCTAAACCAGAAAGAGTAGTCAAAAACTACAGAACCGGGACCAGAAAACCGCACATAAGCACGAATACACACAAGTAAGAGACTGAGGGCCATGATGGCTACCATCAAGAAAAGGAGACAAAATCAAGCTCTTCAGAGAGATCAGCCTTTAATAGTCCCAATGAAAGACAAAAACTGCTTCATTACTATACCCTTGCCAACAAAACATTGAATATTCTCTGTGTTCGCTCTTTCTGAACAACCCTAAATACATCCCAAACCGGAATGTGAGAGGAATTTAAATTAGGACCCCAGAAAACGCATACAAAGCCCCTTTCACCCATCAAAAATTGCCCCCAAAGGAAGCCTTTGGGAACAACTGAACTCCCCAGGGGAGCCTTTACGCAGCCCCACATGCAACTGGACTCTCTGTGTTCGCTCTTTCTGAACAACCCTAAATACATCCCTTCCCGGAATGTGAGAGGAATTTAAAATAGGACCCTGGAAAACGTGTACAGAGCCCCTTTCACCCATCAAAAATTGCCCCCAAAGGAAGCCTTTGGGTACAACTGAACTCCCCAGGGGAGCCTTTACCCAGCCCGACATGCAACTGGACTGTGTTCACTCTTTCTTAAAAACCCTAAATACATCCCCACCCGGAATCAGAGAGGAAATGAAAATAGGACCCCAGAAAAGGTGTACAGAGCCCTTTTCAACCATCAAAAATTGCCCCCAAAGGAAGTGTTTGGGTACAACTGAACTCCCCAGGGGAACCTTTACGCAGCCCCACATGCAACTGGACTCTCTGTGTTCGCTCTTTCTGAACAGCCCTAAATACAGCCCTACCTGGAATCTGAGAGGAATTGAAAATAGGTCCCCGGAAATCATGTATAGAGCCCCTTTCGCTTATCAAAAAATGCCCCGAAAGGAAGCCTTTGGGTACAACTGAACTCCCCAGGGGAGCCTTTACGCAGCCCAACATGCAACTGGACTCTCTGTGTTCGCTCTTTCTGAACAACCCTATATATCTCCCTACCCGGAATCTGGGAGAAATTGAAAATAGGACCCCAGAAATCGCGTACAGAGCCCCTTACTCACATCAAAAATTTCCCCCATAGGAAGCTTTTGGGTACAACTTAACTCCCCAGGGGAGCCTTTACGCAGCCCCACATGCAACTGGACTCTCTGTGTTCACTCTTTCTTAAAAACTCTAAATACATACCTACCTGGAATCTGAGAGAAAATGAAAATAGGACCCCAGAAAATGCATACAGAGCCCCTTTCACACATCAAAAATTGCCCGCAAAGGAAGCCTTTGGGTACAACTGAACTCCCCAGGGGAGCCTTTACGCAGCCCCACATGCAACTGGACTCTCTGTGTTCGCGCTTTCTGAACAGCGCTAAATATCTCTCTACCCGGAATCTAAGAGGAATTGAAAATAGGACCCTAGAAAACGTATACAAGACCCATTTTGCCTATCAAAAATTGCCCCCAAAGGAAGCCTTTGGGTACAACTGAACTCCCCAAGGGAG
Source organism: Mergus octosetaceus (assembly GCA_036873955.1). Lineage (NCBI taxonomy): Eukaryota > Metazoa > Chordata > Aves > Anseriformes > Anatidae > Mergus > Mergus octosetaceus. The sequence goes on along the minus strand of CM072284.1, from coordinate 71,781,535 downwards.
CCTTTACGCAGCCCCACATGCAACTGGACTCTCTGTGTTCGCTCTTTCAAAACAACCCTAAATACATCCCTACCCGGAATCTGAGAGGAATTGAAAATAGGACCCCAGAAATCGCGTACAGAGCCCCTATCACCCGTCAAAAATTTCCCCCATAGGAAGACTTCGGGTACAACTGAACTCCCCAGGGGAGCCTTTACGCAGCCCCACATGCAACTGGACTCTCTGTGTTCGCTCTTTCTGAACAGCGCTAAATATCTCCCTACCCGGAATCTAAGAGGAATTGAAAATAGGACCCCAGAAAACGTGTACAAGGCCCATTTTTCCAATCAAAAATTGCCCCCAAAGGAAGTCTTTGGGTACAACTGAACTCCCCAGGGGAGCCTTCACTTAGACCCACATGCAGCTGGACTCCTTGCGTTCGCTCTTTCTGAACAACCCTATATATCTCCCTACCCGGAATCTGGGAGAAATTGAAAATGGGTCCCCAGAAATCGCGTACAGAGCCCCTTACTCACATCAAAAATTGCCCCCAAAGGAAGCCTTTGGGTACAACTGAACTCCCCAGGGGAGCCTTTACGCAGCCCCACATGCAGCTGGACTCTCTGTGTTCGCTCTTTCTGAAGAACCCCAAATATCTCCCAATCCGGAATCTGAGAGGAATTGAAAATAGGACCCCAGAAAACGCCTACAGAGCCCCTTTGCCCATCAAAAATTGCCCCCAAAGGAAGCCTTTGGGTACAACTGAACTCCCCAGGGGAGCCTTTACGCAGCCCCACATGCAACTGGACTCTCTGTGTTCGCTCTTTCTGAACAACCCTAAATACATCCCTACCCGGAATCTGAGAGGAATTGAAAATAGGACCCCAGAAATCGCGTACAGAGCCCCTTTCACCCGTCAAAAATTTCCCCCATAGGAAGACTTTGGGTACAACTGAACTCCCCAGGGGAGCCTTTACGCAGCCCCACATGCAACTGGACTCTCTGTGTTCGCTCTTTATGAACAGCGCTAAATATCTCCCTACCCGGAATCTAAGAGGAATTGAAAATAGGACCCCAGAAAAAGTGTACAAGGCCCATTTTGCCTATCAAAAATTGCCCCCAAAGGAAGCCTTTGGGTACAACTGAACTCCCCAGGGGAGCCTTTACGCAGCCCCACATGCAACTGGACTCTCTGTGTTCGCGCTTTCTGAACAGCGCTAAATATCTCTCTGCCCGGAATCTAAGAGGAATTGAAAATAGGACCCCAGAAAACGTGTACAAGACCCATTTTGCCTATCAAAAATTGCCCCCAAAGGAAGCCTTTGGGTACAACTGAACTCCCCAGGGGAGCCTTTACGCAGCCCCACATGCAACTGGACTCTCTGTGTTCGCTCTTTCTGAAGAACCCCAAATATCTCCCTATCCGGAATCTGAGAGGAATTGAAAATAGGACCCCAGAAAACACCTACAGAGCCACTTTTGCCCATCAAAAATTGCCCCCAAAGGAAGCCTTTGGGTACAACTGAACTCCCCAGGGGAGCCTTTACGCAGCCCCACATGCAACTGGACTCTCTGTGTTCGCTCCTTCTGAAGAAACCTAAGGACATCCCTACCCGGAATCTGAGAGGAATTGAAAATAGGACCCCAGAAATCGCGTACAGAGCCCCTTTCACCCGTCAAAAATTTCCCCCAAAGGAAGCCTTTGGGTACAACTGAACTCCCCAGGGGAGCCTTTACGCAGCCCCACATGCAACTGGACTCTCTGTGTTCGCTCTTTCTGAAGAACCCCAAATATCTCCCTATCCGGAATCTGAGAGGAATTGAAAATAGGACCCCAGAAAACACCTACAGAGCCACTTTTGCCCATCAAAAATTGCCCCCAAAGGAAGCCTTTGGGTACAACTGAACTCCCCAGGGGAGCCTTTACGCAGCCCCACATGCAACTGGACTCTCTGTGTTCGCTCTTTCTGAAGAACCCCAAATATCTCCCTATCCGGAATCTGAGAGGAATTGAAAATAGGACCCCAGAAAACACCTACAGAGCCACTTTTGCCCATCAAAAATTGCCCCCAAAGGAAGCCTTTGGGTACAACTGAACTCCCCAGGGGAGCCTTTACGCAGCCCCACATGCAACTGGACTCTCTGTGTTCGCTCTTTCTGAACAGCGCTAAATATCTCCCTACCCGGAATCTAAGAGGAATTGAAAATAGGACCCCAGAAAACGTGTACAAGGCCCATTTTTCCCATCAAAAATTGCCCCCAATGGAAGTCTTTGGGTATAACTGAACTCCCCAGGGGAGCCTTCACTTAGACCAACATGCAGCTGGACTCCTTGCGTTCGCTCTTTCTGAACAACCCTATATATCTCCCTACCCGGAATCTGGGAGAAATTGAAAATAGGTCCCCAGAAATCGCGTACAGAGCCCCTTACTCACATCAAAAATTTCCCCGAAAGGAAGCTTTTGGGTACAACTTAACTCCCCAGGGGAGCCTTTACGCAGCCCCACATGCAACTGGACTCTCTGTGTTCACTCTTTCTTAAAAACCCTAAATACAAACCTACCCGGAATCTGAGAGAAAATGAAAATAGGACCCGAGAAAATGCATACAGAGCCCCTTTCACACATCAAAAATTGCCCGCAAAGGAAGCCTTTGGGTACAACTGAACTCCCCAGGGGAGCCTTTACGCAGCCCCACATGCAACTGGACTCTCTGTGTTCACTCTTTCTTAAAAACCCTAAATACATACATACCCGGAATCTGAGAGGAATTGAAAATAGGACCCCGGAAAACGTGTACAAGGCCCATTTTGCCCATCAAAAATTGCCCCCAAAGGAAGCCTTTGGGTACAACTGAACTCCCCAGGGGAGCTTTTTACGCAGCCCCACATGCAACTGGACTCTCTGTGTTCGCTTTTTCTGAACAGCCCTAAATACAGCCCTACCTGGAATCTGAGAGGAACTGAAAATAGGACCCAGAAAACGTGTACAAGGCCCATTTTGCCCATCAAAAATTGCCCCCAAAGGAAGCCTTTGGGTACAACTGAACTCCCCAGGGGAGCCTTTACGCAGCCCCACATGCAACTGGACTTTCTGTGTTCGCTCTTTCTGAACAGCCCTAAATACAGCCCTATCTGGAATCTGAGAGGAATTGAAAATTGGACCCCAGAAAACGTGTACAAGGCCCCTTTTTCCCATCAAAAATAGCCCCCAAAGGAAGCCTTTGGGTACAAATGAACTCCCCAGGGGAGCCTTCACTTAGCTCCACATGCAACTGGACTCTCTGTGTTCGCACTTTCTGAACAACCCTATATATCTCTCTACCCGGAATCTGAGAGAAATTGAAAATAGGACCCCAGAAATCGCGTACAGAACTCCTTACGCACATCAAAAATTGCCCCGAAAGGAAGCTTTTGGGTACAACTTAACTCCCCAGGGGAGCCTTTACGCAGCCCCACATGCAACTGGACTGTCTGTGTTCACTCTTTCTTAAAAACCCTAAATATCTCCCTATCCGGTATCTGAGAGGAATTGAAAATAGGACACTATAAAACGTGTACAAGGCCCATTTTTCCCATCAAAAATTGCCCCCAAAGGAAGCCTTTGGGTACAACTGAACTCCCCAGGGGAGCCTTTACGCAGCCCCACATGCAACTGGACTCTCTGTGTTCGCTCTTTCTGAACAGCGCCAAATATCTCCCTACCCGGAATCTAAGAGGAATTGAAAATAGGACCCCAGAAAACGTGTACAAGGCCCATTTTGCCTATCAAAATTTGCCCCCAAAGGAAGCCTTTGGGTACAACTGAATTCCCAGGGGAGCCTTCACTTAGACCACATGCAGCTGGAATCCTTGCGTTCGCTCTTTCTGAACAACCCTATATATCTCTTTACCCGTAATCTGGGAGAAATTGAAAATAGGACCCCAGAAATCGCGTACAGAGCCCCTTACGCACATCAAAAATTTCCCCGAAAGGAAGCTTTTGGGTACAACTTAACTCCCCAGGGGAGCCTTTACGCAGCCCCACATGCAACTGGACTCTCTGTGTTCGCTTTTTCTGAACAACCCTAAATACAGCCCTACCTGCAATCTGAGAGGAATTGAAAATAGGACCCCAGAAAACGTGTACAAGGCGCATTTTGCCAATCAAAAATTGCCCCCAAAGGAAGCCTTTGGGTACAACTGAACTCTCCAGGGGAGCCTTTACGCAGCCCCACATGCAACTGGACTCTCTGTGTTCACTCTTTCTGAACAGCCCTAAATACAGCCCTACCTGGAATCTGAGAGGAATTGAAAATAGGACCCCAGAAAACGTGTACAAGGCCCATTTTGCCCATCAAAAATTGCCCCCAAAGGAAGCCTTTGGGTACAGCTGAACTCCCCAGGGGAGCCTTTACGCAGCCCCACATGCAACTGGACTCTCTGTGTTCGCTCTTTCTGAACAGCGCTAAATATCTCCCTACCTGGAATCTAAGACGAATTGAAAATACGACCCCAGAAAACGTGTACAAGGCCCATTTTTCCCATCAAAAATAGCCCCCAAAGGAAGCCTTTGGGTACAACTGAACTCCCCAGGGGAGCCTTTACGCAGCCCCACATGCAACTGGACTCTCTGTGTTCACTCTTTCTTAAAAACCCTAAATACATACATACCCGGAATCTGAGAGGAATTGAAAATAGGACCCCGGAAAACGTGTACAAGGCCCATTTTGCCCATCAAAAATTGCCCCCAAAGGAAGCCTTTGGGTACAACTGAACTCCCCAGGGGAGCTTTTTACGCAGCCCCACATGCAACTGGACTCTCTGTGTTCGCTTTTTCTGAACAGCCCTAAATACAGCCCTACCTGGAATCTGAGAGGAACTGAAAATAGGACCCAGAAAACGTGTACAGGGCCCATTTTGCCCATCAAAAATTGCCCCCAAAGGAAGCCTTTGGGTACAACTGAACTCCCCAGGGGAGCCTTTACGCAGCCCCACATGCAACTGGACTTTCTGTGTTCGCTCTTTCTGAACAGCCCTAAATACAGCCCTATCTGGAATCTGAGAGGAATTGAAAATTGGACCCCAGAAAACGTGTACAAGGCCCCTTTTTCCCATCAAAAATAGCCCCCAAAGGAAGCCTTTGGGTACAAATGAACTCCCCAGGGGAGCCTTCACTTAGCTCCACATGCAACTGGACTCTCTGTGTTCGCACTTTCTGAACAACCCTATATATCTCTCTACCCGGAATCTGAGAGAAATTGAAAATAGGACCCCAGAAATCGCGTACAGAACTCCTTACGCACATCAAAAATTGCCCCGAAAGGAAGCTTTTGGGTACAACTTAACTCCCCAGGGGAGCCTTTACGCAGCCCCACATGCAACTGGACTGTCTGTGTTCACTCTTTCTTAAAAACCCTAAATATCTCCCTATCCGGTATCTGAGAGGAATTGAAAATAGGACACTATAAAACGTGTACAAGGCCCATTTTTCCCATCAAAAATTGCCCCCAAAGGAAGCCTTTGGGTACAACTGAACTCCCCAGGGGAGCCTTTACGCAGCCCCACATGCAACTGGACTCTCTGTGTTCGCTCTTTCTGAACAGCGCCAAATATCTCCCTACCCGGAATCTAAGAGGAATTGAAAATAGGACCCCAGAAAACGTGTACAAGGCCCATTTTGCCTATCAAAATTTGCCCCCAAAGGAAGCCTTTGGGTACAACTGAATTCCCAGGGGAGCCTTCACTTAGACCACATGCAGCTGGAATCCTTGCGTTCGCTCTTTCTGAACAACCCTATATATCTCTTTACCCGTAATCTGGGAGAAATTGAAAATAGGACCCCAGAAATCGCGTACAGAGCCCCTTACGCACATCAAAAATTTCCCCGAAAGGAAGCTTTTGGGTACAACTTAACTCCCCAGGGGAGCCTTTACGCAGCCCCACATGCAACTGGACTCTCTGTGTTCGCTTTTTCTGAACAACCCTAAATACAGCCCTACCTGCAATCTGAGAGGAATTGAAAATAGGACCCCAGAAAACGTGTACAAGGCGCATTTTGCCAATCAAAAATTGCCCCCAAAGGAAGCCTTTGGGTACAACTGAACTCTCCAGGGGAGCCTTTACGCAGCCCCACATGCAACTGGACTCTCTGTGTTCACTCTTTCTGAACAGCCCTAAATACAGCCCTACCTGGAATCTGAGAGGAATTGAAAATAGGACCCCAGAAAACGTGTACAAGGCCCATTTTGCCCATCAAAAATTGCCCCCAAAGGAAGCCTTTGGGTACAACTGAACTCCCCAGGGGAGCCTTTACGCAGCCCCACATGCAACTGGACTCTCTGTGTTCGCTCTTTCTGAACAGCGCTAAATATCTCCCTACCTGGAATCTAAGACGAATTGAAAATACGACCCCAGAAAACGTGTACAAGGCCCATTTTTCCCATCAAAAATAGCCCCCAAAGGAAGCCTTTGGGTACAACTGAACTCCCCAGGGGAGCTTTTACGCAGCCCCACATGCAACTGGACTCTCTGTGTTCGCTTTTTCTGAACAGCCCTAAATACAGCCCTACCTGGAATCTGAGAGGAACTGAAAATTGGACCCAGAAAATGTGTACAAGGCCCATTTTGCCCATCAAAAATTGCCCCCAAAGGAAGCCTTTGGGTACAACTGAACTCCCCAGGGGAGCCTTTACGCAGCCCCACATGCAACTGGACTTTCTGTGTTCGCTCTTTCTGAACAGCCCTAAATACAGCCCTATCTGGAATCTGAGAGGAATTGAAAATTGGACCCCAGAAAACGTGTACAAGGCCCCTTTTTCCCATCAAAAATAGCCCCCAAAGGAAGCCTTTGGGTACAACTGAACTCCCCAGGGGAGCCTTCACTTAGACCCACATGCAACTGGACTCTCTGTGTTCGCTCTTTCTGAACAACCCTATATATCTCCCTACCCGGAACCTGAGAGAAATTGAAAATAGGACCCCAGAAATCGCGTACAGAGCCCCTTACTCACATCAAAAATTGCCCCCAAAGGAAGCCTTTGGGTACAACTGAACTCCCCAGGGGAGCCTTTACGCAGCCCCACATGCAACTGGACTCTCTGTGTTCGCTCTTTCTGAACAGCCCTAAATACAGCCCTACCTGGAATCTGAGAGGAATTGAAAATAGGACCCCAGAAAACGTGTACAGAGCCCCTTTCACCCATCAAAAATTGCCCCCAAAGGAAGCCTTTGGGTACAGCTGAACTCCCCAGGGGAGCCTTTACGCAGCCCCACATGCAACTGGGCTCTCTGTGTTCACTCTTTCCTAATAACCCTAAATATCTCCCTATCCGGAATCTGAGAGGAATTGAAAATAGGACGCCAGAAAACGTGTACAAGGCCCATTTTGCCCATCAAAAATTGCCCCCAAAGGAAGCCTTTGGGTACAACTGAACTCCCCAGGGGAGCCTTTACGCAGACCCACATGCAACTGGACTCTCTGTGTTCGCTCTTTCTGAAGAACCCCAAATATCTCCCTATCCGGAATCTAAGAGGAATTGAAAATAGGACCCCAGAAAACGTGTACAAGGCCCATTTTGCCTATCAAAATTTGCCCCCAAAAGAAGCCTTTGGGTACAACTGAACTCCCCAGGGGAGCCTTCACTTAGACCCACATGCAGCTGGACTCCTTGCGTTCGCTCTTTCTGAACAACCCTATATAACTCTTTACCCGGAATCTGGGAGAAATTGAATATAGGACCCCAGAAATCGCGTACAGAGCCCCTTTCACCCATCAAAAATTTCGCCGAAAGGAAGCTTTTGGGTACAACTTAACTCCCCAGGGGAGCCTTTACGCAGCCCCACATGCAACAGGACTCTCTGTGTTCACTCTTTCTTAAAAACCCTAAATACATACCTACCCGGAATCTGAGGGAAAATGAAAATAAGACCCCAGAAAATGCATACAGAGCCCCTTTCACACATCAAAAATTGCCCACAAAGGAAGCCTTTGGGTACAACTGAACTCCCCAGGGGAGCCTTTACGCAGCCCCACATGCAACTGGACTCTCTGTGTTCACTCTTTCTTAAAAACCCTAAATACATACCTACCCGGAATCTGAGAGGAATTGAAAATAGGACCCCAGAAAACGTGTACAAGACCCATTTTGCCTATCAAAAATTGCCCCCAAAGGAAGCCTTTGGGTACAACTGAACTCCCCAGGGGAGCCTTTATGCAGCCCCACATGCAACTGGACTCTCTGTGTTCGCTCTTTCTGAACAGCCCTAAATACAGCCCTACTTGGAATCTGAGAGGAATTGAAAATAGGACCCCAGAAAACGTGTACAGAGCCCCTTTCACCCATCAAAAATTGCCCCCAAAGGAAGACTTTGGGTACAACTGAACTCCCCAGGGGAGCCTTTTCGCAGCCCCACAAGCACAGGGTTGTTCAGAAAAAGCGAACACAGAGAGTCCAGTTGCATGTGGGGCTGCGTACATGCTCCCCTGGGGAGTTCATTGTACCCAAAGGCTTCCTTTGGGGGCAATTTTTGATAGGCAAAATGGGCCTTGTACACGTTTTCTGGGGTCCTATTTTCAATTCATCTTATATTTCGGGTAAGGAGATATTTAGCGCTGTTCAGAAAGAGCGAACACAGAGAGTCCAGTTGCATGTGGGGCAGCGTAAAGGCTCCCCTGGGGAGTTCAGTTGTACCCAAAGGCTTCCTTTGGGGGCAATTTTTGATGGGCAAAATGGGCTTTGTACACGTTTTCTGGCGTCCTATTTTCAATTCCTCTCGATTCAAAGTAGGGCTGTATTTAGGGCTGTTCAGAAAAAGCGAACGCAGAGAGTCCAGTAGCATGTGGGGCTGAGTAAAGGCTCCCCTGGGGAGTTCAGTTGTACCCAAAGGCTTCCTTTGGGGGCAATTTTTGATGGGCAAAATGGGCCTTGTACACGTTTTCTGGGGTCCTATTTTCAATTCCTCTCAGATTTCGGGTAGGGCTGCATTTAGGGTTGTTCAGAAAGAGCGAACACAGAGAGTCCAATTGCATGTGGGGCTGCGTAAAGGCTCCCATGGGGAGTTCAGTTGTACCCAAAGGCTTCCTCTGGGGGCAATTTTTGATGGGTGAAAGGGGCTCTTTACGCGTTTTCTGGGGTCCTATTTTCAATTCCTCTCAGTTTCCGGGTAGGGAGATATTTGGGGTTGTTCAGAAAGATCGAACACAGAGAGTCCAGTTGCATGTGGGGCTGCGTAAAGGCTCCCCTGGGGAGTTCAGTTGTACCCAAAGGCTTCCTTTGGGGGCAATTTTTGATGGTTGAAATGGGCTCTGTACGCCGTTTCTGCGGTCCTATTTTCAATTCCTCTCAGATTCCATGTAAGGCTGTGTTTAGGGCTGTTCAGAAAAAGCGAACACAGAGAGTCCAGTTGCATGTGGGGCTGCGTAAAGGTTCCCCTGGGGAGTTCAGTTGTACCCAAAGACTTCCTTTGGGGGCAATTTTTGATGTGCGTAAGGGGCTCTGTAAGCGTTTTCTGGGGTCCTATTTTAAATTCCTCTCAGATTCCTTGTAGGGAGATATTTGGGGTTGTTCAGAAAGAGCGAACACAGAGAGTCCAGTTGCATGGGGGGCTGCGTAAAGGCTCCCCTGGGGAGTACAGTTGTACACGAAGGCTAACTTTGGGGGCAATTTTTGATGGGTGAAAGGGGCTCTGTACACGTTTTCCAGGGTCCTATTTTAAATTCCTCTCACATTCCGGGAAGGGATGTATTTAGGGTTGTTCAGAAAGAGCGAACACAGAGAGTCCAGTTGCATGTGGGGCTGCGTAAAGGCTCCCCTGGGGAGTTCAGTTGTTCCCAAAGGCTTCCTTTGGGGGCAATTTTTGATGGGTGAAAGGGGCTTTGTATGCGTTTTCTGGGGTCCTAATTTAAATTCCTCTCACATTCCGGTTTGGGATGTATTTAGGGTTGTTCAGAAAGAGCGAACACAGAGAGTCCAGTTGCATGTGGGGCTGCGTAAGGGCTCCCCTGGGGAGTTCAGTTGTTCCCAAAGGCTTCCCTTCGGGGCGATTTTTGATGGGTGAAAGGGGCTCTGTAAGTGATTTCTGGGGTCATATTTACAATTCCTCTCAGATTCCGGTTAGGGATGTATTTAGGCTTGTACAGAAAGAGCGAACACAGAGAGTCCAGTTGCATGTGGGGCTGCGCAGAGGATCCCCGGGGGAGTTCAGATGTACCCAAAGGCTTAAATTCAGGACAATTTTTGATGGGTGAAAGGGGCTTTGTATGCGTTTTTTGGGGTCCTATTTTAAATTCCTCTCACATTCCGGGAAGGGATGTATTTAGGGTTGTTCAGAAAGAGCGAACACAGAGAGTCCAGTTGCATGTTGGGCTGCGTAAAGGATCCCCTGGGGAGTTCAGTTGTACCCAAAGGCTTCCTTTGACGGAAATTTTTGATGGGTGAAAGGGGCTCTGTACACGTTTTCCAGGGTCCTATTTTCAATTCCTCTCAGATTCCGGGTAGGGATGTATTTAGGGTTGTTCAGAAAGAGCGAACACAGAGAGTCCAGTTGCATGTGGGGCTGCGTAAAGGCTCCCCTGGGGAGTTCAGTTGTTCCCAACGGCTTCCTTTGAGGGCGATATTTGATGGGTGAAAAGGTCTTTGTATGCGTTTTCTGGTGTCCTATTTTAAATTCCTCTCACATTCCGAGAAGGGATGTATTTAGGGTTGTTCAGAAAGAGCGAACACAGAGAGTCCAGTTGCATGTGGGGCTGCGTAAAGGCTCCCCTGGGGAGTTCAGTTGTACCCAAAGACTTCCTTTGGTGGCAATTTTTGATGGTTGAAAAGGGCTCTGTACACCTTCTCTGGGGTCCTATTTTCATTTCCTCTCTGATTCCGGGTGGGGATGTATTTAGGGTTTTTAAGAAAGAGTGAACACAGTCCAGTTGCATGTCGGGCTGGGTAAAGGCTCCCCTGGGGAGTTCAGTTGTACCCAAAGGCTTCCTTTGGGGGCAATTTTTGATGGGTGAAAGGGGCTCTGTACGTGATTTCTGGGATCATATTTACAATTCCTCTCAGATTCCCGTTAGGGATGTATTTAGGGTTGTTCAGAAAGAGCAAACACAGAGAGTCCAGTTGCATGTGGGGCTGCGTAAAGGTTCCCCTGGGGAGTTCAGTTGTTCCCAAAGGCTTCCTTTGGGGGCAATTTTTGATGGGTGAAAGGGGCTTTGTATGCGTTTTCTGGGGTCCTATTTTAAATTCCTCTCACATTCCGAGAAGGGATGTATTTAGGGTTGTTCAGAAAGAGCGAACACAGAGAGTCCAGTTGCATGTGGGGCTGCGTAAAGGCTCCCCTGGGGAGTTCAGTTGTACCCAAAGGCTTCCTTTCAGGGCAATTTTTGATGGGTGAAAGGGGCTCTGTACACGTTTTCCAGGGTCCTATTTTCAATTCCTCTCAGATTCCGGGTAGGGATATATTTAGGGTTTTTAAGAAAGAGCGAACACAGAGAGTCCAGTTGCATGTGGGTCTGCGTAAAGGCTCCCCTGGGGAGTTCAGTTGTTCCCAAAGGCTTCCTTCGGGGGCAATTTTTGATGGGTGAAAAGGGCTCTGTACACGTTTTCCAGGGTCCTATTTTCAATTCCTCTCAGATTCCGGGTAGGGATATATTTAGGGTTGTTCAGAAAGAGCGAACACAGAGAGTCCAGTTGCATGTGGGGCTGCGTAAAGGCTCCCCTGGGGAGTTCAGTTGTTCCCAAAGGTTTCCTTTCGGGGCGATTTTTGATGGGTGAAAGGGGCTCTGTAAGTGATTTCTGGGGTCATATTTACAATTCCTCTCAGATACCGGTTAGGGATGTATTTAGGCTTGTTCAGAAAGAGCGAACACAGAGAGTCCAGTTGCATGTGGGGCTGCGCAGAGGATCCCTGGGGGAGTTCAGATGTACCCAAAGGCTTAAATTCAGGACAATTTTTGATGGGTGAAAGGGGCTTTGTATGCGTTTTCTGGGGTCCTATTTACAATTCCTCTCACATTCCGGGAAGGGATGTATTTAGGGTTGTTCAGAAAGAGCGAACACAGAGAGTCCAGTTGCATGTGGGGCTGCGTAAAGGCTCCCCTGGGGAGTTCAGTTGTTCCCAAAGGCTTCCTTTGGGGGCAATTTTTGATGGGCGAAAGGGGCTCTGAACACGATTTCTGAGGACCTATTTTCAATTCCTCTGAGATTCCAGGTAGGGCTGTATTTAGGGCTGTTCAGAAAGAGCGAACACAGAGAGTCCAGTTGCATGTGGGGCTGAGTCAAGGCTCCCTTGGGGAGTTCAGTTGTACCCAAAGGCTTCCTTTCGGGGTAATATTTGATGGGCGAAAGGGGCTCTGAACACGATTTCTGAGGACCTATTTTCAATTCCTCTGAGATTCCAGGTAGGGCTGTATTTAGGGCTGTTCAGAAAGAGCGAACACAGAGAGTCCAGTTGCATGTGGGGCTGCGTAAAGGCTCCCCTGGGGAGTTCAGTTGTTCCCAAAGGCTTCCTTTGGGGGCAATTTTTGATGGGCGAAAGGGACTCTGTTGGCGTTTTATAGGGTCCTATTTTCAATTCTTCTTAGATTCCGGGTAGGGTGATATTTAGGGCTGTTCAGAAGGTGCGAACACAGAGAGTCCAGTTGCATGTGGGGCTGCGTAAAGGCTCCCCTGGGGAGTTCAGTTGTACCCAAAGGCTTCCTTTCAGGGCAATTTTTGATGGGTGAAAGGGGCTCTGTACACGTTTTCCAGGGTCCTATTTTCAATTCCTCTCAGATTCCGGGTAGGGATATATTTAGGGTTTTTAAGAAAGAGCGAACACAGAGAGTCCAGTTGCATGTGGGGCTGCGTAAAGGCTCCCATGGGGAGTTCAGTTGTTCCCAAAGGCTTCCTTCGGGGGCAATTTTTGATGGGTGAAAGGGGCTCTGTACACGTTTTCCAGGGTCCTATTTTCAATTCCTCTCAGATTCCGGGTAGGGATATATTTAGGGTTGTTCAGAAAGAGCGAACACAGAGAGTCCAGTTGCATGTGGGGCTGCGTAAAGGCTCCCCTGGGGAGTTCAGTTGTTCCCAAAGGTTTCCTTTCGGGGCGATTTTTGATGGGTGAAAGGGGCTCTGTAAGTGATTTCTGGGGTCATATTTACAATTCCTCTCAGATTCCGGTTAGGGATGTATTTAGGCTTGTTCAGAAAGAGCGAACACAGAGTCCAGTTGCATGTGGGGCTGCGCAGAGGATCCCTGGGGGAGTTCAGTTGTACCCAAAGGCTTAAATTCAGGACAATTTTTGATGGGTGAAAGGGGCTTTGTATGCGTTTTCTAGGGTCATATTTACAATTCCTCTCACATTCCGGGAAGGAATGTATTTAGGGTTGTTCAGAAAGAGCGAACACAGAGAGTCCAATTGCATGTGGGGCTGCGTAAAGGCTCCCCTGGGGAGTTCAGTTGTTCCCAAAGGCTTCCTTTGGGGGCAATTTTTGATGGGCGAAAGGGGCTCTGAACACGATTTCTGAGGACCTATTTTCAATTCCTCTGAGATTCCAGGTAGGGCTGTATTTAGGGCTGTTCAGAAAGAGCGAACACAGAGAGTCCAGTTGCATGTGGGGCTGAGTCAAGGCTCCCTTGGGGAGTTCAGTTGTACCCAAAGGCTTCCTTTCCGGGTAATATTTGATGGGCGAAAGGGGCTCTGAACACGGTTTCTGAGGACCTATTTTCAATTCCTCTGAGATTCCAGGTAGGGCTGTATTTAGGGCTGTTCAGAAAGTGCGAACACAGGGAGTCCAGTTGCATGTGGGGCTGCGTAAAGGCTCCCCTGGGGAGTTCAGTTGTACCCAAAGGCTTCCTTTTGGGGTAATTTTTGATGGTTGAAAGGGGCTGTGTACGCGATTACTGGGGTCCTATTTGCAATTCCTCTCAGATTCCGGTTAGGGATGTATTTAGGGTTCTTCAGAAAGAGTGAACACAGAGAGTCCAGTTGCATGTGGGGCTGCGTAAAGGCTCCCCTGGGGAGTTCAGTTGTACCCAAAGGCTTCCTTTCAGGGTAATTTTTGATGGGTGAAAGGGGCTCTGTACGTGATTTCTGGGGGCATATTTTCAATTCCTCTCAGATTCCGGTTAGGGATGTATTTAGGGTTGTTCAGAAAGAGCGAACACAGAGAGTCCAGTTGCATGTGGGGCTGCGTAAAGGCTCCCCTGGGGAGTTCAGTTGTATCCAAAGACTTCCTTTGGGGGAAATTTTTGATGGTTGAAAAGGGCTCTGTACGCCTTTTCTGGGGTCCTATTTTCATTTCCTCACTGATTCCGGGTGGGGATGTATTTAGGGTTTTTAAGAAAGAGTGAACACAGTCCAGTTGCATGTCGGGCTGGGTAAAGGCTCCTCTGGGGAGTTCAGTTGTACCCAAAGGCTTCCTTTGGGGGCAATTTTTGATGTGCGGAAGGGGCTCTGTACGCGATTTCTGGGGTCCTATTTTCAATTCCTCTCAGATTCCGGTTGGGGAGATATTTAGGGTTGTTCAGAAAGAGAGAACACAGAGAGTCCAGCTGCATGTGGGGCTGCGTGAAGGCTCCCCTGGGGAGTTCAGTTGTACCCAAAGACTTCCTTTGGGGGCAATTTTTGATGGTTGAAAGGGGCTCTGTACGCGTTTTCTGGGGTCTTATTTTAAATTCCTCTCAGATTCCGGTTAGGGAGATATTTAGGGTTCTTCAGAAAGAGTGAACACAGAGAGTCCAGTTGCATGTGGGGCTGCGTAAAGGCTCCCCGGGGGAGTTCAGTTGTTCCAAAAGGCTTCCTCTGGGGGCGATTTTTGATGGGTGAAAGGGTCTCTGTACGTGATTTCTGGGACCATATTTTCAATTCCTCTCACATTCCGGTTAGGGATGTATTTAGGCTTGTTCTGAAAGAGCGAACACAGAGAGTCCAGTTACATGTGGGGCTGCGTAAAGGCTCCCCTGGGGAGTTCAGTTGTACCCAAAGGCTTCCTTTGGGGGCAATTTTTGATGGGTGAAAGGGGCTCTGAACGTGATTTCTATGGTCATATTTTCAATTCCTCTCACATTCCAGGAAGGGATGTATTTAGGGTTGTTCAGAAAGAGCGAACACAGAGAGTCCAGTTGCATGTGGGGCTGCGTAAAGGCTCCCCTGGGGAGTTCAGTTGTACACAAAGGCTTCCTTTCAGGGAAATTTTTGATGGGTGAAAGGGGCTCTCTACGTGATTTCTATGGTCATATTTTCAATTCCTCTCACATTCCGGGAAGGGATGTATTTAGCATTGTTCAGAAAGAGCGAACACAGAGAGTCCAGTTGCATGTGGGGCTGCGCAGAGGATACCCGGGGGAGTTCAGTTGTACCCAAAGGCTAAAATTCAGGACAATTTTTGATGGGTGAAAGGGGCTTTGTATGCGTTTTCTGGGGTCCTATTTACAATTCCTCTCACATTCCGGGAAGGGATGTATTTAGGGTTGTTCAGAAAGAGCGAACACAGAGAGTCCAGTTGCATGTGGGGCTGCGTAAAGGATCCCCTGGGGAGTTCAGTTGTACCCAAAGGCTTCCTTTGAGGGCGATTTTTGATGGTTGAAAGGGGCTCTGTACGCGTTTTCTGGGGTCCTATTTTCATTTCCTCTCTGATTCTGGGTAGGGATGTATTTAGGGTTTTTAAGAAAGAGTGAACACTGTCCAGTTGCATGTCGGGCTTGGTAAGGCTCCTCTGGGGAGTTCTATTGTAGGGTTGTTCAAAAAGAGCTAACACAGAGAGTCCAGTTGCATGTGTGGCTGCGTAAAGGCTCCCCTGGGGAGTTCAGTTGTACCCAAAGGCTTCCTTGAGGGGCAATTTTTGACGGGTGAAAGGGGCTCTGTACGCGATTTCTGGGGTCCTATTTTCAATTCCTCTCAGATTCCGGGTAGGGATGTATTTAGGGTTGTTCAGAAAGAGCGAACACAGAGAGTCCAGTTGCATGTGGGGCTGCGTAAAGGCTCCCCTGGGGAGTTCAGTTGTACCCAAAGGCTTCCTTTGGCGGCAATTTTTGATGGGCAAAATGGGCCTTGTACACATTTTCTGGCGTCCTATTTTCAATTCCTCTTAGATTCCGGGTAGGGAGATATTTAGCGTTGTTCAGAAAGAGCGAACACAGAGAGTCCAGTTGCATGTGGGGCTGCGTAAAGGCTCCCCTGGGGAGTTCAGTTGTACCCAAAGGCTTCCTTTGGGGGCAATTTTTAATGGGCAAAATGGGCCTTGTACGCATTTTCTGGGGTCCTATTTTCAATTGCTCTCAGATTCCGGGTAGGGATGTATTTAGGGTTGTTCAGAAAGAGGGAACACAGAGAGTCCAGTTGCATGTGGGGCTGCGTAAAGGTTCCCCTGGGGAGTTCTTTTGTACCCAAAAGCTTCCTTTCGGGGCAATTTTTGATGTGCGTAAAGGGCTCTGTACGTGATTTCTGTGGTCCTATTTTCAATTTATCTCAGATTCCGGGTAGGGAGATATATAGGGTTGTTCAGAAAGAGCGAACGCAAGGAGTCCAGCTGCATGTGGGGCTAAGTGAAGGCTCCCCTGGGGAGTTCAGTTGTACCCAAAGGCTTCCTTTGGGGGCATTTTTGATGGTTGAAAGGGGCTCTGTACGCGTTTTCTGGGGTCCTATTTTCAATTCTTCTTAGATTCCGGGTAGGGAGATATTTAGGGCTGTTCAGAAGGTGCGAACACAGAGAGTCCAGTTGTATGTGGGGCTGCGTAAAGGCTCCCCTGGGGAGTTCAGTTGTACCCAAAGGCTTCCTTTCAGGGCAATTTTTGATGGGTGAAAGGGGCTCTGTACACGTTTTCCAGGGTCCTATTTTCAATTCCTCTCAGATTCCGGGTAGGGATATATTTAGGGTTTTTAAGAAAGAGCGAACACAGAGAGTCCAGTTGCATGTGGGGCTGCGTAAAGGCTCCCCTGGGGAGTTCAGTTGTTCCCAAAGGCTTCCTTCGGGGGTAATTTTTGATGGGTGAAAGGGGCTCTGTACACGTTTTCCAGGGTCCTATTTTCAATTCCTCTCAGATTCCGGGTAGGGATATATTTAGGGTTGTTCAGAAAGAGCGAACACAGAGAGTCCAGTTGCATGTGGGGCTGCGTAAAGGCTCCCCTGGGGAGTTCAGTTGTTCCCAAAGGTTTCCTTTCGGGGCGATTTTTGATGGGTGAAAGGGGCTCTGTAAGTGATTTCTGGGGTCATATTTACAATTCCTCTCAGATACCGGTTAGGGATGTATTTAGGCTTGTTCAGAAAGAGCGAACACAGAGAGTCTAGTTGCATGTGGGGCTGCGCAGAGGATCCCTGGGGGAGTTCAGTTGTACCCAAAGGCTTAAATTCAGGACAATTTTTGATGGGTGAAAGGGGCTTTGTATGCGTTTTCTAGGGTCCTATTTACAATTCCTCTCACATTCCGGGAAGGGATGTATTTAGGGTTGTTCAGAAAGAGCGAACACAGAGAGTCCAGTTGCATGTGGGGCTGCGTAAAGGCTCCCCTGGGGAGTTCAGTTGTTCCCAAAGGCTTCCTTTGGGGGCAATTTTTGATGGGCGAAAGGGACTCTGTTGGCGTTTTATAGGGTCCTATTTTCAATTCCTCTCAGATTCCGGGTAGGGAGATATTTAGGGCTGTTCAGAAAGTGCGAACACAGAGAGTCCAGTTGCATGTGGGGCTGCGTAAAGGCTCCCCTGGGGAGTTCAGTTGTACCCAAAGGCTTCCTTTTGGGGTAATTTTTGATGGTTGAAAGGGGCTGTGTACGCGATTACTGGGGTCCTATTTGCAATTCCTCTCAGATTCCGGTTAGGGATGTATTTAGGGTTCTTCAGAAAGAGTGAACACAGAGAGTCCAGTTGCATGTGGGGCTGCGTAAAGGCTCCCCTGGGGAGTTCAGTTGTACCCAAAGGCTTCCTTTCAGGGTAATTTTTGATGGGTGAAAGGGGCTCTGTACATGATTTCTGGGGGCATATTTTCAATTCCTCTCAGATTCCGGTTAGGGATGTATTTAGGGTTGTTCAGAAAGAGCGAACACAGAGAGTCCAGTTGCATGTGGGGCTGCGTAAAGGCTCCCCTGGGGAGTTCAGTTGTATCCAAAGACTTCCTTTGGGGGCAATTTTTGATGGTTGAAAAGGGCTCTGTACGCCTTTTCTGGGGTCCTATTTTCATTTCCTCACTGATTCCGGGTGGGGATGTATTTAGGGTTTTTAAGAAAGAGTGAACACAGTCCAGTTGCATGTCGGGCTGGGTAAAGGCTCCCCTGGGGAGTTCAGTTGTACCCAAAGACTTCCTTTGGGGGCAATTTTTGATGGTTGAAAGGGGCTCTGTACGCGTTTTCTGGGGTCTTATTTTAAATTCCTCTCAGATTCCGGTTAGGGAGATATTTAGGGTTCTTCAGAAAGAGTGAACACAGAGAGTCCAGTTGCATGTGGGGCTGCGTAAAGGCTCCCCGGGGGAGTTCAGTTGTTCCCAAAGGCTTCCTTTGGGGGCAATTTTTGATGGGCGAAAGGGGCTCTGAACACGATTTCTGAGGACCTATTTTCAATTCCTCTGAGATTCCAGGTAGGGCTGTATATAGGGCTGTTCAGAAATAGCGAACACAGAGAGTCCAGTTGCATGTGGGGCTGAGTCAAGGCTCCCTTGGGGAGTTCAGTTGTACCCAAAGGCTTCCTTTCGGGGTAATATTTTATGGGCGAAAGGGGCTCTGAACACGATTTCTGAGGACCTATTTTCAATTCCTCTGAGATTCCAGGTAGGGCTGTATTTAGGGCTGTTCAGAAAGAGCGAACACAGAGAGTCCAGTTGCATGTGGGGCTGCGTAAAGGCTCCCCTGGGGAGTTCAGTTGTTCCCAAAGGCTTCCTTTGGGGGCAATTTTTGATGGGCGAAAGGGACTCTGTTGGCGTTTTATAGGGTCCTATTTTCAATTCCTCTCAGATTCCGGGTAGGGAGATATTTAGGGCTGTTCAGAAGGTGCGAACACAGAGAGTCCAGTTGCATGTGTGGCTGCGTAAAGGCTCCCCTGGGGAGTTCAGTTGTACCCAAAGGCTTCCTTTCAGGGCAATTTTTGATGGGTGAAAGGGGCTCTGTACACGTTTTCCAGGGTCCTATTTTCAATTCCTCTCAGATTCCGGGTAGGGATATATTTAGGGTTTTTAAGAAAGAGCGAACACAGAGAGTCCAGTTGCATGTGGGGCTGCGTAAAGGCTCCCCTGGGGAGTTCAGTTGTTCCCAAAGGCTTCCTTCGGGGGCAATTTTTGATGGGTGAAAGGGGCTCTGTACACGTTTTCCAGGGTCCTATTTTCAATTCCTCTCAGATTCCGGGTAGGGATATATTTAGGGTTGTTCAGAAAGAGCGAACACAGAGAGTCCAGTTGCATGTGGGGCTGCGTAAAGGCTCCCCTGGGGAGTTCAGTTGTTCCCAAAGGTTTCCTTTCGGGGCGATTTTTGATGGGTGAAAGGGGCTCTGTAAGTGATTTCTGGGGTCATATTTACAATTCCTCTCAGATACCGGTTAGGGATGTATTTAGGCTTGTTCAGAAAGAGCGAACACAGAGAGTCCAGTTGCATGTGGGGCTGCGCAGAGGATCCCTGGGGGAGTTCAGTTGTACCCAAAGGCTTAAATTCAGGACAATTTTTGATGGGTGAAAGGGGCTTTGTATGCGTTTTCTAGGGTCATATTTACAATTCCTCTCACATTCCGGGAAGGAATGTATTTAGGGTTGTTCAGAAAGAGCGAACACAGAGAGTCCAGTTGCATGTGGGGCTGCGTAAAGGCTCCCCTGGGGAGTTCAGTTGTTCCCAAAGGCTTCCTTTGGGGGCAATTTTTGATGGGCAAAAGGGGCTCTGAACACGATTTCTGAGGACCTATTTTCAATTCCTCTGAGATTCCAGGTAGGGCTGTATTTAGGGCTGTTCAGAAAGAGCGAACACAGAGAGTCCAGTTGCATGTGGGGCTGAGTCAAGGCTCCCTTGGGGAGTTCAGTTGTACCCAAAGGCTTCCTTTCGGGGTAATATTTGATGGGCGAAAGGGGCTCTGAACACGGTTTCTGAGGACCTATTTTCAATTCCTCTGAGATTCCAGGTAGGGCTGTATTTAGGGCTGTTCAGAAAGAGCGAACACAGAGAGTCCAGTTGCATGTGGGGCTGCGTAAAGGCTCCCCTGGGGAGTTCAGTTGTTCCCAAAGGCTTCCTTTGTGGGCAATTTTTGATGGGCGAAAGGGACTCTGTTGGCGTTTTATAGGGTCCTATTTTCAATTCCTCTCAGATTCCGGGTAGGGAGATATTTAGGGCTGTTCAGAAAGTGCGAACACAGGGAGTCCAGTTGCATGTGGGGCTGCGTAAAGGCTCCCCTGGGGAGTTCAGTTGTACCCAAAGGCTTCCTTTTGGGGTAATTTTTGGTGGTTGAAAGGGGCTGTGTACGCGATTACTGGGGTCCTACTTGCAATTCCTCTCAGATTCCGGTTAGGGATGTATTTAGGGTTCTTCAGAAAGAGTGAACACAGAGAGTCCAGTTGCATGTGGGGCTGCGTAAAGGCTCCCCTGGGGAGTTCAGTTGTACCCAAAGGCTTCCTTTCAGGGTAATTTTTGATGGGTGAAAGGGGCTCTGTACGTGATTTCTGGGGGCATATTTTCAATTCCTCTCAGATTCCGGTTAGGGATGTATTTAGGGTTGTTCAGAAAGAGCGAACACAGAGAATCCAGTTGCATGTGGGGCTGCGTAAAGGCTCCCCTGGGGAGTTCAG
Organism: Mergus octosetaceus; assembly: GCA_036873955.1. Classification (NCBI taxonomy): domain Eukaryota; kingdom Metazoa; phylum Chordata; class Aves; order Anseriformes; family Anatidae; genus Mergus; species Mergus octosetaceus. Next base: position 71,760,862 of record CM072284.1, on the reverse strand, counting down.
TTGTATCCAAAGACTTCCTTTGGGGGCAATTTTTGATGGTTGAAAAGGGCTCTGTACGCCTTTTCTGGGGTCCTATTTTCATTTCCTCACTGATTCCGGGTGGGGATGTATTTAGGGTTTTTAAGAAAGAGTGAACACAGTCCAGTTGCATGTCGGGCTGGGTAAAGGCTCCTCTGGGGAGTTCAGTTGTACCCAAAGGCTTCCTTTGGGGGCAATTTTTGATGTGCGGAAGGGGCTCTGTACGCGATTTCTGGGGTCCTATTTTCAATTCCTCTCAGATTCCGGTTGGGGAGATATTTAGGGTTGTTCAGAAAGAGAGAACACAGAGAGTCCAGCTGCATGTGGGGCTGCGTGAAGGCTCCCCTGGGGAGTTCAGTTGTACCCAAAGACTTCCTTTGGGGGCAATTTTTGATGGTTGAAAGGGGCTCTGTACGCGTTTTCTGGGGTCTTATTTTAAATTCCTCTCAGATTCCGGTTAGGGAGATATTTAGGGTTCTTCAGAAAGAGTGAACACAGAGAGTCCAGTTGCATGTGGGGCTGCGTAAAGGCTCCCCGGGGGAGTTCAGTTGTTCCAAAAGGCTTCCTCTGGGGGCGATTTTTGATGGGTGAAAGGGTCTCTGTACGTGATTTCTGGGACCATATTTTCAATTCCTCTCACATTCCGGTTAGGGATGTATTTAGGCTTGTTCTGAAAGAGCGAACACAGAGAGTCCAGTTACATGTGGGGCTGCGTAAAGGCTCCCCTGGGGAGTTCAGTTGTACCCAAAGGCTTCCTTTGGGGGCAATTTTTGATGGGTGAAAGGGGCTCTGAACGTGATTTCTATGGTCATATTTTCAATTCCTCTCACATTCCAGGAAGGGATGTATTTAGGGTTGTTCAGAAAGAGCGAACACAGAGAGTCCAGTTGCATGTGGGGCTGCGTAAAGGCTCCCCTGGGGAGTTCAGTTGTACACAAAGGCTTCCTTTCAGGGAAATTTTTGATGGGTGACAGGGGCTCTCTACGTGATTTCTATGGTCATATTTTCAATTCCTCTCACATTCCGGGAAGGGATGTATTTAGCATTGTTAAGAAAGAGCGAACACAGAGAGTCCAGTTGCATGTGGGGCTGCGCAGAGGATAACCGGGGGAGTTCAGATGTACCCAAAGGCTAAAATTCAGGACAATTTTTGATGGGTGAAAGGGGCTTTGTATGCGTTTTCTGGGGTCCTATTTACAATTCCTCTCACATTCCGGGAAGGGATGTATTTAGGGTTGTTCAGAAAGAGCGAACACAGAGAGTCCAGTTGCATGTGGGGCTGCGTAAAGGCTCCCCTGGGGAGTTCAGTTGTACCCAAAGGCTTCCTTTGGCGGCAATTTTTGATAGGCAATATGGGCCTTGTACACATTTTCTGGCGTCCTATTTTCAATTCCTCTTAGATTCCGGGTAGGGAGATATTTAGCGTTGTTCAGAAAGAGCGAACACAGAGAGTCCAGTTGCATGTGGGGCTGCGTAAAGGCTCCCCTGGGGAGTTCAGTTGTACCGAAAGGCTTCCTTTGGGGGCAATTTTTAATGGGCAAAATGGGCCTTGTACGCATTTTCTGGGGTCCTATTTTCAATTGCTCTCAGATTCCGGGTAGGGATGTATTTAGGGTTGTTCAGAAAGAGGGAACACAGAGAGTCCAGTTGCATGTGGGGCTGCGTAAAGGTTCCCCTGGGGAGTTCTTTTGTACCCAAAAGCTTCCTTTCGGGGCAATTTTTGATGTGCGTAAAGGGCTCTGTACGTGATTTCTGTGGTCCTATTTTCAATTTATCTCAGATTCCGGGTAGGGAGATATATAGGGTTGTTCAGAAAGAGCGAACGCAAGGAGTCCAGCTGCATGTGGGGCTAAGTGAAGGCTCCCCTGGGGAGTTCAGTTGTACCCAAAGGCTTCCTTTGGGGGCATTTTTGATGGTTGAAAGGGGCTCTGTACGCGTTTTCTGGGGTCCTATTTTCATTTCCTCTCTGATTCCGGGTAGGGATGTATTTAGGGTTTTTAAGAAAGAGTGAACACAGTCCAGTTGCATGTCGGGCTTGGTAAAGGCTCCTCTGGGGAGTTCTGTTGTACCCAAAGGCTTCTTTTCGGGGCAATTTTTGATGTGCGGAAGGGGCTCTGTACGCGATTTCTGGGTTCCTATTTTCAAGTCCTCTCCTATTTTCAACTCCTCGGTTGGGGAGATATTTAGGGTTGTTCAGAAAGAGCGAACACAGAGAGTCCAGCTGCATGTGGGGCTGCGTGAAGGCTCCCCTGGAGAGTTCAGTTGTACCCAAAGGCTTCCTTTGGGGGCAATTTTTGATAGGCAAAATGGGCCTTGTACACGTTTTCTGGGGTCCTATTTTCAATTCCTCTCAGATTCCGGATAGGGAGATATTTAGCGCTGTTCAGAAAGAGCGAACACAGAGAGTCCAGTTGCATGTGGGGCTGCGTAAAGGCTCCCCTGGGGAGTTCAGCCGTACCCAAAGGCTTCCTTTGGGGGCAATTATTGATGGGCAAAATGGGCGTTGTACGCATTTTCTGGGGTCCTATTTTCAATTATTCTCAGATTCAGGATAGGGATGTATTTAGGGTTGTTCAGAAAGAGCGAACACAGAGAGTCCAGCTGCATGTGGGGCTGCCTAAAGGCTCCCCTGGGGAGTTCAGTTGTACCCAAAAGCTTTCTTTTGGGGCAATTTTTGATGTGCGTAAGGGGCTATGTACGTGATTTCTGGGGTCCTATTTTCAATTTCTCTCAGATTCCGGGTAGTGGGATATATAGGGTTGTTCAGAAAAAGCGAACACAGAGAGTCCAGTTGCATGTGGGGCTGCGTAAAGGCTCCCCTGGGGAGTTCAGTTGTACCCAAAGGCTTCCTTTGGGGGCAATTTTTGATGGGTGAAAGGGGCTCTGTATGCGATTTCTGGGGTCCTATTTTCAATTTCCTCTCAGATTCCGGTTAGGGATGTCTTTAGGGTTGTTCAGAAAGAGCGAACACAGAGAGTCCAGCTGCATGTGGGGCTGCGTAAAGACTCCCCTGGGGAGTTAAGTTGTACCCAAAGGCTTCCTTTGGGGGCAATTTTTGATGGGCGAAAGGGGCTCTGTACGCGTATTCTGGGGTCCTATTTTCAATTCCTCTCAGATTCCAGGTAGGGAGATATTTGGGGTTGTTCAGAAAGAGCGAACACAGAGAGTCCAGTTGCATGTGGGGCTGCGTAAAGGCTCCCCTGGGGAGTTCAGTTGTACCCAAAGGCTTCCTTTGGGGGCAATTTTTGATGGGTGAAAGGGGCTCTGTATGCGATTTCTGGGGTCCTATTTTCAATTTCCTCTCAGATTCCAGGTAGGGCTGTATTTAGGGTTGTTCAGAAAGAGCGAACACAGAGAGTCCAGTTGCATGTGGGGCTGCGTAAAGGCTCCCCTGGGGAGTTCAGTTGTACCCAAAGGCTTCCTTTGGGGGCAATTTTTGATAGGCAAAATGGGCCTTGTACACGTTTTCTGGGGTCCTATTTTCAATTCCTCTCAGATTCAGGATAGGGAGATATTTGGGGTTCTTCAGAAAGAGCGAACACAGAGAGTCCAGTTGCATGTGGGGCTGCGTAAAGGCTCCCCTGGGGAGTTCAGTTGTACCCAAAGGCTTCCTTTGGGGGCAATTTTTGATGGGTGAAAGGGGCTCTGTACGCGATTTCTGGGGTCCTATTTTCAATTTCCTCTCAGATTCCGGGTAGGGATGTCTTTAGGGTTGTTCAGAAAGAGCGAACACAGAGAGTCCAGTTGCATGTGGGGCTGCGTAAAGGCTCCCCTGGGGAGTTCAGTTGTACCCAAAGGCTTCCTTTGGGGGCAATTTTTGATGGGTGAAAGGGGCTCTGTACGCGATATATCTGGGAGAAATTGAAAATAGGACCCCAGAAAACGCCTACAGAGCCCCTTTTGCCCATCAAAAATTGCCCCCAAAGGAAGCCTTTGGGTACAACTGAACTCCCCAGTGGAGCCTTTACGCAGCCCCTCATGCAACTGAACTCTCTGTGTTCACTCTTTCTTAAAAACCCTAAATACATACCTACCCGGAATCTGCGAGAAAATGAAAATAGGACCCCAGAAAATGCATACAGAGGCCCTTTCACACATCAAAAATTGCCCGCAAAGGAAGCCTTTGGGTACAACTGAACTCCCCAGGGGAGCCTTTACGCAGTCCCACATGCAACTGGACTCTCTGTGTTCACACTTTCTTAAAAACCCTAAATACATACCTACCTGGAATCTGAGAGGAATTGAAAATAGGACCCCAGAAAACGTGTACAGAGCCCCTTTCGCCCATCAAAAATTGCCTCCAAAGGAAGCCTTTGGGTACAAATGAACTCCCCAGGGGAGCCTTTATGCAGCCCCACATGCAACTGGAATCTCTGTGTTCGCTTTTTCTGAACAGCCCTAAATACAGCCCTACCTGCAATCTGAGAGGAATTGAAAATAGGACCCCAGAAAACGTGTACAAGGCCCATTTTGCCCATCAAAAATTGCCCCCAAAGGAAGCCTTTGGGTACAAATGAACTCCCCAGGGGAGCCTTTACGCAGCCCCACATGCAACTGGACTCTCTGTGTTCGCTTTTTCTGAACAGCCCTAAATACAACCCTACATGGAATCGAGAGGAATTGAAAATAGGACCCCAGAAAAAGTGTACAATGCCCATTTTGCCTATCAAAAATTGCCCCCAAAGGAAGCCTTTGGGTACAACCGAACTCCCCAGGGGAGCCTTTACGCAGCCCCACATGCAACTGGACTCTCTGTGTTCGCTCTTTCTGAACAGCGCTAAATATCTCCCTACCCGGAATCTAAGAGGAATTGAAAATAGGACCCCAGAAAACGTGTACAAGGCCCATTTTACCCATCAAAAATTGCCCCCAAAGGAAGCCTTTGGGAACTACTGAACTCCGCAGGGGAGCCTTTACGCAGCCCCACATGCAACTGGACTCTCTGTGTTCGCTCATTCTGAACAACGCCAAATATCTCCCTACCCGGAAACTGAGAGGAATTGAAAATAGAACCCCAGAAATCGAGTACAGAGCCCCTTTCGCCCATCAAAAATTGCCCCCAAAGGAAGCCTTTGGGTACAACTGAACTCCCCAGGGGAGCCTTTACGCAGCCCCACATGCAACTGGACTCTCTGTGTTCACTCTTTCTGAACAACCCTAAAGACATCCCTACCCGGAATCTGAGAGGAAATTGAAAATAGGACCCCAGAAATCGCGTACAGAGCCCCTTTCACCCATCAAAAATTGCCCCCAAAGGAAGCCTTTGGGTACAACTGAACTCCCCAGGAGAGCCTTTACGCAGCCCCACATGCAACTGGACTCTCTGTGTTCGCTCTTTCTGAACAGCGCTAAATATCTCCCTACCCGGAATCTAAGAGGAATTGAAAATAGGACCCCAGAAAACGTGTACAAGGCCCATTTTGCCTATCAAAAATTGCCCCCAAAGGAATCCTTTGGGTACAACTGAACTCCCCAGGGGAGCCTTTACGCAGCCCCCCATGCAACTGGACTCTCTGTGTTCGCTCTTTCTGAACAACCCTATATATCTCCCTACCTGGAATCTGAGAGGAATTGAAAATAGGACCCCAGAATACGCGTACAGAGCCCCTTTCGCCCATCAAAAATTGCCCCCAAAGGAAGCCTTTGGGTACAACTGAACTCCCCAGGGGAGCCTTTACGCAGCCCCACATGCAACTGGACTCTCTGTGTTCGCTTTTTCTGAACAGCCCTAAATACATACCTACCTGGAATCTGAGAGAAAATGAAAATAGGACCCCAGAAAATGCATACAGAGCCCCTTTCACACATCAAAAATTGCCCGCAAAGGAAGCCTTTGGGTACAACTGAACTCCCCAGGGGAGCTTTTACGCAGCCCCACATGCAACTGGACTCTCTGTGTTCACTCTTTCTTAAAAACCCTATATACATACCTACCCGGAATCTGAGAGGAATTGAAAATACGACCCCAGAAATCGTGTACAACGCCCATTTTGCCCATCAAAAATTGCCCCCAAAGGAAGCCTGTGGGTACAGCTGAACTCCCCAGGGGAGCCTTTACGCAGCCCCACATGCAACTGGACTCTCTGTGTTCGCTCTTTCTGAACAACCCTAAATACATCCCTACCCGGAATCTGAGAGGAATTGAAAATAGGACCCCAGAAAAATGTACAGAGCCCCTTCCGCACATCAAAAATTGCCCCCAAAGGAAGCCTTTGGGTACAACTGAACTCCCCAGGGGAGCCTTTACGCAGCCCCACATGCAACTGGACTCTCTGTGTTCGCTCTTTCTGAACAACCCTAAATACATCCCTACCCAGAATCTGAGAGGAATTGAAAATAGGACCCCAGAAAAATGTACAGAGCCCCTTCCGCACATCAAAAATTGCCCCCAAAGGAAGCCTTTGGGTACAACTGAACTCCCCAGGGGAGCCTTTACGCAGCCCGACATGCAACTGGACTCTCTGTGTTCGCTCTTTCTGAACAGCCCTAAAGACATCCCTACCTGGAATCTGAGAGGAATTGAAAAGAGGACCCCAGAAATCGCGTACAAGGCCCATTTTTCCCATCAAAAATTGCCCGCAAAGTAAGTCTTTGGGTACAACTGAACTCCCCAGAGGAGCCTTTACCCAGCCCGACATGCAACTGGACTGTTTTCACTCTTTCTTAAAAACCCTAAATACATACCTACCCGGAATCAGAGAGGAAATGAAAATAGGACCCCAGAAAACGCGTACAGAGCCCCTTTCAACCATCAAAAATTGCCCCCAAAGGAAGCCTTTGAGTACAACTGAACTCCCCAGGGGAGCCTTTACGCAGCCCCACATGCAACTGGACTCTCTGTGTTCGCTCTTTCTGAACAGCCCTTAATACATCCCTACCTGGAATCTGAGAGGAATTGAAAATAGGTCCTCAGAAAATGCGTACAACGCCCATTTTACCCATGAATAATTGCCCCCAAAGGAAGCCTTTGGGTACGGCTGAACTCCCCAGGGGAGCCTTTACGCGGCCCCACACGCAACTGGACTCTCAGTGTTAAATCTTTCTTAAAAACCCTAAGTACATCCCTACCCGGAAACTGAGAGGAAATGAAAATAGGACCCCAGAAAACGCGTACAGAGCCCCTTTCACCCATCAAAAATTGCCTCCAAAGGAAGCCTTTGGGTACAACTGAACTCCAAAGGGGATCCGTCACGCAGCCCCACATGCAACTGGACTCTCTGTGTTCGCTCTTTCTGAACAATGCTAAATATCTCCCTACGCGGAATCTGTAGGAATTTAAAAGAAGACCCCAGAAAATGCGAACAGAGCCCCTTTCAACCATCAAAAATTGCCCACAAAGGAAGCCTTTGGGTACAACTGAACTCCTCAGGGGAGCCTTTACGCAGCCCCACATGCAACTGGACTCTCTGTGTTCGCTCTTTCTGAACAACGCTAAAGACATCCCTACCCGGAATCTGAGAGGAATTGAAAATAGGACCCCAGAAATCGCGTACAGAGCCCCTTTCAACCATCAAAAATTACCCCCAAAGGAAGCCTTTGGGTACAACTGAACTCCCCAGGGGAGCCTTTACGCAGCCCCACATGCAACTGGACTCTCTGTGTTCGCTTTTTCTGAACAACCCTATATATCCCCCTACCCGGAAACTGAGAGAAATTGAAAATAGTACCCCAGAAATCACGTACATAGCCCCTTACCCACATCAAAAATTGCCCCAAAAGGAAGCTTTTGGGTACAACTGAACTCCCCAGGGGAGCCTTTACGCAGCCCCCCATGCAACTGGACTCTCTGTGTTCGCTCCTTCTAAAGAACCCCAAATACCATCAAAAATTGCCCCCAAAGGAAGTCTTTGGGTACAACTGAATTCCCCAGGGGAGCCTTCACTTAGCCCCACATGCAGCTGGACTCCTTGCGTTCGCTCTTTCTGAACAACCCTATATATCTCCCTACCCGGAATCTGAGAGAAATTGAAAATAGGACCCCAGAAATCGCGTACAGAGCCCCTTACGCACATCAAAATTTGCCCCGAAAGGAAGCTTTTGGGTACAACTGAACTCCCCAGGGGAGCCTTTACGCAGCCCCACATGCAACTGGACTCTCTGTGTTCACTCTTTCTTAAAAACCCTGATTGCATACCTACCCGGAATCTGAGAGAAAATAAAAATTGGACCTCAGAAAATGCATACAGAGCCCCTTTCACACATCAAAAATTGCCCCCAAAGGAAGCCTTTGGGTACAACTGAACTCCCCAGGGGAGCCTTTACGCAGCCCCACATGCAACTGGACTCTCTGTGTTCGCTTTTTCTGAACAGCCCTAAATACAGCCCTACCTGGAATCTGAGAGGAATTGAAAATAGGACCCCAGAAAAAATGTACAAGGCCCATTTTGCCCATCAAAAATTGCCCCCAAAAGAAACCTTTGGGTACAACTGAACTCCCCAGGGGAGCATTTACGCAGCCCCACATGCAACTGGACTCTCTGTGTTCGCTCTTTCTGAAGAACCCCAAATATCTCCGTACCCGGAATCTAAGAGGAATTGAAAATACCACCCCAGAAAACGTGTACAAGGCCCATTTTGCCCATCAAAAATTGCCCCCAAAGGAAGCCTTTGGGTACAACTGAACTCCCCAGGGGAGCCTTTAGGCAGCCCCACATGCAGCTGGACTCTCTGTGTTCGCTTTTTCTGAACAGCCCTAAATACAGCCCTACCTGGAATCGACAGGAATTGAAAATAGGACCCCAGAAAACGTGTACAAGGCCCATTTTGCCCATCAAAAATTGCCCCCAAAGGAAGCCTTTGGGTACAACTGAACTCCCCAGGGGAGCCTTTACGCAGCCCCACATGCAACTGGACTCTCTGTGTTCACTCTTTCTTAAAAACCCTAAATACATACCTACCCGGAATCTGAGAGAAAATTGAAAATAGGTCCCCAGAAATTGTGTACAGAGCCCCTTTCACACATCAAAAATTGCCCCCAAAGGAAGCCTTTGGGGACAACTGAACTCGCCAGGGGAGCCTTTACGCAGCCCCACATGCAACTGGACTCTCTGTGTTCGCTCTTTCTGAAGAACCCCAAATATCTCCCTATCCGGAATCTGAGAGGAATTGAAAATAGGACCCCAGAAAACGTGTACAAGGCCCATTTTGCCCATCAAAAATTGCCCCCAAAGTTAGCCTTTGGGTACAACTGAACTCCCCAGGGGAGCCTTTACGCAGCCCCACATGCAACTGGACTCTCTGTGTTCGCTCGTTCTGAACAACGCTAAAGACATCCCTACCCGGAATCTGAGAGGAATTGAAAATAGGACCCCAGAAATCGCGTACAGAGCCCCTTTCACCCATCAAAAATTGCCCCCAAAGGAAGCCTTTGGGTACAACTGAACTCCCCAGGGGAGCCTTTATGCAGCCCCACATGCAACTGGACTCTCTGTGTTCGCTTTTTCTGAACAACCCTATATATCCCCCTACCCGGAATCTGAGAGAAATTGAAAATAGGACCCCAGAAATCACGTACATAGCCCCTAACGCACATCAAAAATTGCCCCAAAAGGAAGCTTTTGGGTACAACTGAACTCCCCAGGGGAGCCTTTACGCAGCCCCCCATGCAACTGGACTCTCTGTGTTCGCTCCTTCTAAAGAACCCCAAATACCATCAAAAATTGCCCCCAAAGGAAGTCTTTGGGTACAACTGAACTCCCCAGGGGAGCCTTCACTTAGCCCCACATGCAGCTGGACTCCTTGCGTTCGCTCTTTCTGAACAACCCTATATATCTCCCTACCCGGAATCTGAGAGAAATTGAAAATAGGACCCCAGAAATCGCGTACAGAGCCCCTTACGCATATCAAAAATTGCCCCGAAAGGAAGCTTTTGGGTACAACTGAACTCCCCAGGGGAGCCTTTACACAGCCCCACATGCAACTGGACTCTCTGTGTTCACTCTTTCTTAAAAACCCTGATTACATACCTACCCGGAATCTGAGAGAAAATGAAAATTGGACCCCAGAAAATGCATACAGAGCCCCTTTCACACATCAAAAATTGCCCCCAAAGGAAGCCTTTGGGTACAACTGAACTCCCCAGGGGAGCCTTTACGCAGCCCCACATGCAACTGGACTCTCTGTGTTCGCTTTTTCTGAACAGCCCTAAATACAGCCCTACCTGGAATCTGAGAGGAATTGAAAATAGGACCCCAGAAAAAATGTACAAGGCCCATTTTGCCCATCAAAAATTGCCCCCAAAAGAAACCTTTGGGTACAACTGAACTCCCCAGGGGAGCATTTACGCAGCCCCACATGCAACTGGACTCTCTGTGTTCGCTCTTTCTGAAGAACCCCAAATATCTCCGTACCCGGAATCTAAGAGGAATTGAAAATACCACCCCAGAAAACGTGTACAAGGCCCATTTTGCCCATCAAAAATTGCCCCCAAAGGAAGCCTTTGGGTACAACTGAACTCCCCAGGGGAGCCTTTAGGCAGCCCCACATGCAGCTGGACTCTCTGTGTTCGCTTTTTCTGAACAGCCCTAAATACAGCCCTACCTGGAATCGACAGGAATTGAAAATAGGACCCCAGAAAACGTGTACAAGGCCCATTTTGCCCATCAAAAATTGCCCCCAAAGGAAGCCTTTGGGTACAACTGAACTCCCCAGGGGAGCCTTTACGCAGCCCCACATGCAACTGGACTCTCTGTGTTCACTCTTTCTTAAAAACCCTAAATACATACCTACCCGGAATCTGAGAGAAAATTGAAAATAGGTCCCCAGAAATTGTGTACAGAGCCCCTTTCACACATCAAAAATTGCCCCCAAAGGAAGCCTTTGGGGACAACTGAACTCGCCAGGGGAGCCTTTACGCAGCCCCACATGCAACTGGACTCTCTGTGTTCGCTCTTTCTGAAGAACCCCAAATATCTCCCTATCCGGAATCTGAGAGGAATTGAAAATAGGACCCCAGAAAACGTGTACAAGGCCCATTTTGCCCATCAAAAATTGCCCCCAAAGTTAGCCTTTGGGTACAACTGTACTCCCCAGGGGAGCCTTTACGCAGCCCCACATGCAACTGGACTCTCTGTGTTCGCTCGTTCTGAACAACGCTAAAGACATCCCTACCCGGAATCTGAGAGGAATTGAAAATAGGACCCCAGAAATCGCGTACAGAGCCCCTTTCACCCATCAAAAATTGCCCCCAAAGGAAGCCTTTGGGTACAACTGAACTCCCCAGGGGAGCCTTTATGCAGCCCCACATGCAACTGGACTCTCTGTGTTCGCTTTTTCTGAACAACCCTATATATCCCCCTACCCGGAATCTGAGAGAAATTGAAAATAGGACCCCAGAAATCACGTACATAGCCCCTAACGCACATCAAAAATTGCCCCAAAAGGAAGCTTTTGGGTACAACTGAACTCCCCAGGGGAGCCTTTACGCAGCCCCCCATGCAACTGGACTCTCTGTGTTCGCTCCTTCTAAAGAACCCCAAATACCATCAAAAATTGCCCCCAAAGGAAGTCTTTGGGTACAACTGAACTCCCCAGGGGAGCCTTCACTTAGCCCCACATGCAGCTGGACTCCTTGCGTTCGCTCTTTCTGAACAACCCTATATATCTCCCTACCCGGAATCTGAGAGAAATTGAAAATAGGACCCCAGAAATCGCGTACAGAGCCCCTTACGCATATCAAAAATTGCCCCGAAAGGAAGCTTTTGGGTACAACTGAACTCCCCAGGGGAGCCTTTACACAGCCCCACATGCAACTGGACTCTCTGTGTTCACTCTTTCTTAAAAACCCTGATTACATACCTACCCGGAATCTGAGAGAAAATGAAAATTGGACCCCAGAAAATGCATACAGAGCCCCTTTCACACATCAAAAATTGCCCCCAAAGGAAGCCTTTGGGTACAACTGAACTCCCCAGGGGAGCCTTTACGCAGCCCCACATGCAACTGGACTCTCTGTGTTCACTCTTTCTTAAAAACCCTAAATACATACCTACCCGGAATCTGAGAGAAAATGAAAATAGGACCCCAGAAAATGCATACAGAGCCCCATTCACACATCATAAATTGCCCCCAAAGGAAGCCTTTGGGTACAACTGAACTCCCCAGGGGAGCCTTTACGCAGCCCCACATGCAACTGGACTCTCTGTGTTCGCTTTTTCTGAACAGCCCTAAATACAGCCCTACCTGGAATCTGAGAGGAATTGAAAATAGGACCCCAGAAAACGTGTACAAGGCCCATTTTGCCCATCAAAAATTGCCCCCAAAGGAAGCCTTTGGGTACAACTGAACTCCCCAGGGGAGCCTTTACGCAGCCCCCCATGCAACTGGACTCTCTGTGTTCGCTCTTTCTGAAGAACCCCAAATATCTCCCTATCCGGAATCTGAGAGGAATTGAAAATAGGACCCCAGAAAACGTGTACAAGGCCCATTTTGCCCATCAAAAATTGCCCCCAAAGGAAGCCTTTGGGTACAACTGAACTCCCCAGGGGAGCCTTTACGCAGCCCCACATGCAACTGGACTCTCTGTGTTCGCTCTTTCTGAACAACGCTAAAGACATCTCTACCCGGAATCTGAGAGGAATTGAAAATAGGACCCCAGAAATCGCGTACAGAGCCCCTTTCACCCATCAAAAATTGCCCCCAAAGGAAGCCTTTTGATACAACTGAACTCCCCAGGGGAGCCTTTACGCAGCCCCACATGCAACTGGACTCTCAGTGTTCGCTTTTTCTGAACAACCCTATATATCCCCCTACCCGGAATCTGAGAGAAATTGAAAATAGGACCCCAGAAATCACGTACATAGCCCCTTACGCACATCAAAAATTGCCCCAAAAGGAAGCTTTTGGGTACAACTGAACTCCCCAGGGGAGCCTTTACGCAGCCCCCCATGCAACTGGTCTCTCTGTGTTCGCACCTCCTGAAGAACCCCAAATACCATCAAAAATTGCCCCCAAAGGAAGTCTTTGGGTACAACTGAACTCCCCAGGGGAGCCTTTACGCAGCCCCACATGCAACTGGACTCTCTGTGTTCACTCTTTCTTAAAAACCCTAAATACATACCTACCCGGAATCTGAAAGAAAATGAAAATAGGACCCCAGAAAATGAATACAGAGCCCCTTTCACACATCATAAATTGCCCCCAAAGGAAGCCTTTGGGTACAACTGAACTCCCCAGGGGAGCCTTTACGCAGCCCCACATGCAACTGGACTCTCTGTGTTCGCTTTTTCTGAACAGCCCTAAATACAGCCCTACCTGGAATCTGAGAGGAATTGAAAATAGGACCCCAGAAAACGTGTACAAGGCCCATTTTGCCCATCAAAAATTGCCCCCAAAGGAAGCCTTTGGGTACAACTGAACTCCCCAGGGGAGCCTTTAGGCAGCCCCCCATGCAACTGGACTCTCTGTGTTCGCTCTTTCTGAACAGCCCTAAATACAGCCCTACCTGGAATCGAGAGGAATTGAAAATAGGACCCCAGAAAAAGTGTACAAGGCCCATTTTGCCCATCAAAAATTGCCCCCAAAGGAAGCCTTTGGGTACAACTGAACTCCCCAGGGGAGCCTTTACGCAGCCCCACATGCAACTGGACTCTCTGTGTTCGCTCTTTCTGAACAACACTAAAGACATACCTACCCGGAATCTGAGAGAAAATTGAAAATAGGACCCCAGAAATCGCGTACAGAGCCCCTTTCACACATCAAAAATTGCCCCCAAAGGAACCCTTTGGGGACAACTGAACTCCCCAGGGGAGCCTTTACGCAGCCCCACATGCAACTGGACTCTCTGTGTTCGCTTTTTCTGAACAGCCCTAAATACAGCCCTACCTGGAATCTGAGAGGAATTGAAAATAGGACCCCAGAAAACGTGTACAAGGCCCATTTTGCCCATCAAAAATTGCCCCCAAAGGAAGCCTTTGGGTACAACTGAACTCCCCAGGGGAGCCTTTACGCAGCCCCCCATGCAACTGGACTCTCTGTGTTCGCTCTTTCTGAAGAACCCCAAATATCTCCCTATCCGGAATCTGAGAGGAATTGAAAATAGGACCCCAGAAAACGTGTACAAGGCCCATTTTGCCCATCAAAAATTGCCCCCAATGGAAGCCTTTGGGTACAACTGAACTCCCCAGGGGAGCCTTTACGCAGCCCGACATGCAACTGGACTCTCTGTGTTCGCTCATTCTGAACAACGCTAAAGACATCTCTACCCGGAATCTGAGAGGAATTGAAAATAGGACCCCAGAAATCGCGTACAGAGCCCCTTTCACCCATCAAAAATTGCCCCCAAAGGAAGTCTTTTGATACAACTGAACTCCCCAGGGGAGCCTTTACGCAGCCCCACATGCAACTGGACTCTCTGTGTTCGCTTTTCCTGAACAACCCTATATATCCCCCTACCCGGAATCTGAGAGAAATTGAAAATAGGACCCCAGAAATCACGTACATAGCCCGTTACGCACATCAAAAATTGCCCCAAAAGGAAGCTTTTGGGTACAACTGAACTCCCCAGGGGAGCCTTTACGCAGCCCCCCATGCAACTGGACTCTCTGTGTTCGCACCTCCTGAAGAACCCCAAATACCATCAAAAATTGCCCCCAAAGGAAGTCTTTGGGTACAACTGAACTCCCCAGGGGAGCCTTTAGGCAGCCCCACATGCAACTGGACTCTCTGTGTTCACTCTTTCTTAAAAACCCTAAATACATACCTACCCGGAATCTGAGAGAAAATGAAAATTGGACCCCAGAAATCGCGTACAGAGCCCCTTTCACCCATCAAAAATTGCCCCCAAAGGAAGCCTTTTGATACAACTGAACTCCCCAGGGGAGCCTTTACGCAGCCCCACATGCAACTGGACTCTCAGTGTTCGCTTTTTCTGAACAACCCTATATATCCCCCTACCCGGAATCTGAGAGAAATTGAAAATAGGACCCCAGAAATCACGTACATAGCCCCTTACGCACATCAAAAATTGCCCCAAAAGGAAGCTTTTGGGTACAACTGAACTCCCCAGGGGAGCCTTTACGCAGCCCCCCATGCAACTGGACTCTCTGTGTTCGCACCTCCTGAAGAACCCCAAATACCATCAAAAATTGCCCCCAAAGGAAGTCTTTGGGTACAACTGAACTCCCCAGGGGATCCTTTACGCAGCCCCACATGCAACTGGACTCTCTGTGTTCACTCTTTCTTAAAAACCCTAAATACATACCTACCCGGAATCTGAGAGAAAATGAAAATAGGACCCCAGAAAATGAATACAGAGCCCCTTTCACACATCATAAATTGCCCCCAAAGGAAGCCTTTGGGTACAACTGAACTCCCCAGGGGAGCCTTTACGCAGCCCCACATGCAACTGGACTCTCTGTGTTCGCTTTTTCTGAACAGCCCTAAATACAGCCCTACCTGGAATCTGAGAGGAATTGAAAATAGGACCCCAGAAAACGTGTACAAGGCCCATTTTGCCCATCAAAAATTGCCCCCAAAGGAAGCCTTTGGGTACAACTGAACTCCCCAGGGGAGCCTTTAGGCAGCCCCCCATGCAACTGGACTCTCTGTGTTCGCTCTTTCTGAACAGCCCTAAATACAGCCCTACCTGGAATCGAGAGGAATTGAAAATAGGACCCCAGAAAAAGTGTACAAGGCCCATTTTGCCCATCAAAAATTGCCCCCAAAGGAAGCCTTTGGGTACAACTGAACTCCCCAGGGGAGCCTTTACGCAGCCCCACATGCAACTGGACTCTCTGTGTTCGCTCTTTCTGAACAACCCTAAAGACATACCTACCCGGAATCTGAGAGAAAATTGAAAATAGGACCCCAGAAATCGCGTACAGAGCCCCTTTCACACATCAAAAATTGCCCCCAAAGGAACCCTTTGGGGACAACTGAACTCCCCAGGGGAGCCTTTACGCAGCCCCACATGCAACTGGACTCTCTGTGTTCGCTTTTTCTGAACAGCCCTAAATACAGCCCTACCTGGAATCTGAGAGGAATTGAAAATAGGACCCCAGAAAACGTGTACAAGGCCCATTTTGCCCATCAAAAATTGCCCCCAAAGGAAGCCTTTGGGTACAACTGAACTCCCCAGGGGAGCCTTTACGCAGCCCCCCATGCAACTGGACTCTCTGTGTTCGCTCTTTCTGAAGAACCCCAAATATCTCCCTATCCGGAATCTGAGAGGAATTGAAAATAGGACCCCAGAAAACGTGTACAAGGCCCATTTTGCCCATCAAAAATTGCCCCCAATGGAAGCCTTTGGGTACAACTGAACTCCCCAGGGGAGCCTTTACGCAGCCCGACATGCAACTGGACTCTCTGTGTTCGCTCATTCTGAACAACGCTAAAGACATCTCTACCCGGAATCTGAGAGGAATTGAAAATAGGACCCCAGAAATCGCGTACAGAGCCCCTTTCACCCATCAAAAATTGCCCCCAAAGGAAGCCTTTTGATACAACTGAACTCCCCAGGGGAGCCTTTACGCAGCCCCACATGCAACTGGACTCTCTGTGTTCGCTTTTCCTGAACAACCCTATATATCCCCCTACCCGGAATCTGAGAGAAATTGAAAATAGGACCCCAGAAATCACGTACATAGCCCGTTACGCACATCAAAAATTGCCCCAAAAGGAAGCTTTTGGGTACAACTGAACTCCCCAGGGGAGCCTTTACGCAGCCCCCCATGCAACTGGACTCTCTGTGTTCGCACCTCCTGAAGAACCCCAAATACCATCAAAAATTGCCCCCAAAGGAAGTCTTTGGGTACAACTGAACTCCCCAGGGGAGCCTTTAGGCAGCCCCACATGCAACTGGACTCTCTGTGTTCACTCTTTCTTAAAAACCCTAAATACATACCTACCCGGAATCTGAGAGAAAATGAAAATTGGACCCCAGAAAATGCATACAGAGCCCCTTTCACCCATCAAAAATTGCCCCCAAAGGAAGCCTTTGGGTACAACTGAACTCCCCAGGGGAGCCTTTACGCAGCCCCACATGCAACTGGACTCTCTGTGTTCACTCTTTCTTAAAAACCCTAAATACATACCTACCCGGAATCTGAGAAAAAATGAAAATAGGACCCCAGAAAAAGCGTACAGAGCCCCTTTTGCCCATCAAAAATTGCCCCCAAAGGAAGCCTTTGGGTACAACTGAACTCCCCAGGGGAGCCTTTACGCAGCCCCACATGCAACTGGACTCTCTGTGTTCGCTCCTTCTGAAGAACCCCAAATATCTCCCTATCCGGAATCTGAGAGGAATTGAAAATAGGACCCCAGAAATCGCGTACAGAGCCCCTTTCACCCATCAAAAATTGCCCCCAAAGGAAGCCTTTGGGTACAACTGAACTCCCCAGGGGAGCCTCCACTTAGCCCCACATGCAGCTGGACTCCTTGCGTTCGCTCTTTCTGAACAACCCTATATATCTCCCTACCCGGAATCTGAGAGGAATTAAAAATAGGACCCCAGAAAAAATGTACAAGGCCCATTTTGCCCATCAAAAATTGCCCCCAAAGGAAGCTTTTGGGTACAACTGAACTCCCCAGGGGAGCATTTACGCAGCCCCACATGCAACTGGACTCTCTGTGTTCGCTCTTTCTGAACAGCGCCAAATATCTCCCTACCCGGAATCTAAGAGGAATTGAAAATACCACCCCAGAAAACGTGTACAAGGCCCATTTTGCCCATCAAAAATTGCCCCCAAAGGAAGTCTTTGGGTACAACTGAACTCCTCAGGGGAGCCTTCACTTAGCCCCACATGCAGCTGGACTCTCTGTGTTCGCTCTTTCTGAACAGCCCTAAATACAGCCCTACCTGGAATCTGAGAGGAATTGAAAATAGGACCCCAGAAAACGTGTACAGAGCCCCTTTCACCCGTCAAAAATTTCCCCAAAGGAAGCCTTTGGGTACAACTGAACTCCCCAGGGGAGCCTTTACGCAGCCCCACATGCAACTGGACTCTCTGTGTTCGCTCTTTCTGAACAGTCCTAATTACAGCCCTACCTGGAATCTGAGAGGAATTGAAAATAGGACCCCAGAAAACGTGTACAAGGCCCATTTTGCCTATCAAAATTTGTCCCCAAAGGAAGCCTTTGGGTACAACTAAACTCCCCAGGGGAGTCTTTACGCAGCCCCACATGCAGCTGGACTCTCTGTGTTCGCTTTTTCTAAACAGCCCTAAATACAGCCCTACCTGGAATCGAGAGGAATTGAAAATAGGACCCCAGAAATCGCCTACAGAGCCCCTTTCACCCATCAAAAATTGCCCCCAAAGGAAGCCTTTGGGTACAACTGAACTCCCCAGGGGAGCCTTTACGCAGCCCCACATGCAACTGGACTCTCTGTGTTCGCTCTTTCTGAAGAACCCCAAATATCTCCCTACCCGGAATCTGAGAGGAATTGAAAATAGGACCCCAGAAAACGTGTACAAGGCCCAGTTTGCCCATATAAAATTGCCCCCAAAGGAAGCCTTTGGGTACAACTGAACTCCCCAGGGGAGCCTTTACGCAGCCCCACATGCAACTGGACTCTCTGTGTTCGCTTTTTCTGAACAGCCCTAAGTACAGCCCTACCTGGAATCTGAGAGGAACTGAAAATAGGACCCAGAAAACGTGTACAAGGCCCATTTTGCCCATCAAAAATAGTCCCCAAAGGAAGCCTTTGGGTACAACTGAACTCCCCAGGGGAGCCTTTACGCAGCCCCACATGCAACTGGACTCTCTGTGTTCGCTCTTTCTGAACAACCCTAAATACATCCATACCCGGAATCTGAGAGGAATTGAAAATAGGACCCCAGAAAACACCTACAGAGCCCCTTACGCTCATCAAAAATTGCCCCCAAAGGAAGCCTTTGGGTACAACTGAACTCCCCAGGGGAGCCTTTACGCAGCCCCACATGCAACTGGACTCTCTGTGTTCGCTCTTTCTGAACAGCGCTAAATATCTCCCTACCCGGAATGTAAGAGGAATTGAAAATAGGACCCCAGAAAACGTGTACAAGGCCCATTTTTCAATCAAAAATTGCCCCCAAAGGAAGTCTTTGGGTACAACTGAACTCCCCAGGGGAGCCTTCACTTAGACCCACATGCAGCTGGACTCCTTGCTTTCGCTCTTTCTGAGCAACCCTATATATCTCCCTACCCGGAATCTGGGAGAAATTGAAAATAGGTCCCCAGAAATCGCGTACAGAGCCCCTTACTCACATCAAAAATTTCCCCGAAAGGAAGCTTTTGGGTAAAACTTAAATCCCCAGGGGACCCTTTACGCAGCCCCACATGCAACTGGACTCTCTGTGTTCACTCTTTCTTAAAAACCCTAAATACATACCTACCCGGAATCTGAGAGAAAATGAAAATAGGACCCGAGAAAATGCATACAGAGCCCCTTTCACACATCAAAAATTGCCCGCAAAGGAAGCCTTTGGGTACAACTGAACTCCCCAGGGGAGCCTTTACGCAGCCCCACATGCAACTGGACTCTCTGTGTTCGCTCTTTCTGAACAGCCCTAAATACAGCCCTACCTGGAATCTGAGAGGAATTGAAAATAGGACCCCAGAAAACGTGTACGTGTCCCATTTTGCCCATCAAAAATAGCCCCCAAAGGAAGCCTTTGGGTACAACTGAACTCCCCAGGGGAGCCTTTACGCAGCCCCACATGCAACTGGACTCTCTGTGTTCGCTCTTTCTGAACAGCGCTAAATATCTCCCTACCCGGAATCTAAGAGGAATTGAAAATAGGACCCCAGAAAACGTGTACAAGGCCCCTTTCAACCATCAAAAATTGCCCCCAAAGGAAGTGTTTGGGTACAACTGAAGTCCCCAGGGGAGCCTTCACTTAGACCCACATTCAGCTGGACTCCTTGCGTTCGCTCTTTCTGAACAACCCTATATATCTCCCTACCCGGAATCTGGGAGAAATTGAAAATGGGTCCCCAGAAATCGCGTACAGAGCCCCTTACTCACATCAAAAATTGCCCCCAAAGGAAGCCTTTGGGTACAACTGAACTCCCCAGGGGAGCTTTTACGCAGCCCCACATGCAACTGGACTCTCTGTGTTCGCTCTTTCTGAACAGCCCTAAATACAGCCCTACCTGGAATCTGAGAGGAATTGAAAATAGGACCCCAGGAAACGCCTACAGAGCCCCTTTGCCCATAAAAAATTGCCCCCAAAGGAAGCCTTTGGGTACAACTGAACTCCCCAGGGGAGCCTTTACGCAGCCCCACATGCAACTGGACTCTCTGTGTTCGCTCTTTCTGAACAGCCCTAAATACAGCCCTACCTGGAATCTGAGAGGAATTGAAAATAGGACCCCAGAAAACGTGTACAAGGCCCATTTTGCCCATCAAAAATAGCCCCCAAAGGAAGCCTTTGGGTACAACTGAACTCCCCAGGGGAGCCTTTACGCAGCCCCACATGCAACTGGACTCTCTGTGTTCGCTCTTTCTGAACAAGCCTAAATACATCCCTACCCGGAATCTGAGAGGAATTGAAAATAGGACCCCAGAAATCGCGTACAGAGCCCCTTTCACCCGTCAAAAATTTCCCCCATAGGAAGATTTTGGGTACAACTGAACTCCCCAGGGGAGCCTTTACGCAGCCCCACATGCAACTGGACTCTCTGTGTTCGCTCTTTCTGAACAGCGCTAAATATCTCCCTACCCGGAATCTAAGAGGAATTGAAAATAGGACCCCAGAAAACGTGTACAAGGCCCATTTTGCCTATCAAAAATTGCCCCCAAAGGAAGCCTTTGGGTACAACTGAACTCCCCAGGGGAGCCTTTACGCAGCCCCACATGCAACTGGACTCTCTGTGTTCGCTCTTTCTGAAGAACCCCAAATATCTCCCAATCCGGAATCTGAGAGGAATTGAAAATAGGACCCCAGAAAACACCTACAGAGCCACTTTTGCCCATCAAAAATTG
Source organism: Mergus octosetaceus (assembly GCA_036873955.1). Taxonomy (NCBI): domain Eukaryota; kingdom Metazoa; phylum Chordata; class Aves; order Anseriformes; family Anatidae; genus Mergus; species Mergus octosetaceus. Next base: position 71,739,942 of record CM072284.1, on the reverse strand, counting down.
CCCCCAAAGGAAGCCTTTGGGTACAACTGAACTCCCCAGGGGAGCCTTTACGCAGCCCCACATGCAACTGGACTCTCTGTGTTCGCTCCTTCTGAAGAAACCTAAGGACATCCCTACCCGGAATCTGAGAGGAATTGAAAATAGGACCCCAGAAATCGCGTACAGAGCCCCTTTCACCCGTCAAAAATTTCCCCCAAAGGAAGCCTTTGGGTACAACTGAACTCCCCAGGGGAGCCTTTACGCAGCCCCACATGCAACTGGACTCTCTGTGTTCGCGCTTTCTGAACAGCGCTAAATATCTCCCTACCCGGAATCTAAGAGGAATTGAAAATAGGACCCCAGAAAACGTGTACAAGGCCCATTTTTCCCATCAAAAATTGCCCCCAATGGAAGTCTTTGGGTATAACTGAACTCCCCAGGGGAGCCTTCACTTAGACCCACATGCAGCTGGACTCCTTGCGTTCGCTCTTTCTGAACAACCCTATATATCTCCCTACCCGGAATCTGGGAGAAATTGAAAATAGGTCCCCAGAAATCGCGTACAGAGCCCCTTACTCACATCAAAAATTTCCCCGAAAGGAAGCTTTTGGGTACAACTTAACTCCCCAGGGGAGCCTTTACGCAGCCCCACATGCAACTGGACTCTCTGTGTTCACTCTTTCTTAAAAACCCTAAATACATACCTACCCGGAATCTGAGAGAAAATGAAAATAGGACCCGAGAAAATGCATACAGAGCCCCTTTGACACATCAAAAATTGCCCGCAAAGGAAGCCTTTGGGTACAACTGAACTCCCCAGGGGAGCCTTTACGCAGCCCCACATGCAACTGGACTCTCTGTGTTCACTCTTTCTTAAAAACCCTAAATACATACCTACCCGGAATCTGACAGGAATTGAAAATAGGACCCCAGAAAACGTGTACAAGGCCCATTTTGCCCATCAAAAATTGCCCCCAAAGGAAGCCTTTGGGTACAACTGAACTCCCCAGTGGAGCCTTTACGCAGCCCCACATGCAACTGGACTCTCTGTGTTCGCGCTTTCTGAACAGCGCTAAATATATCTCTACCCGGAATCTAAGAGGAATTGAAAATAGGACCCCAGAAAACGTGTACAAGGCCCATTTTGCCCGTCAAAAATTTCCCCCAAAGGAAGCCTTTGGGTACAACTGAACTCCCCAGGGGAGCCTTTATGCAGCCCCACATGCAACTGGACTCTCTGTGTTCACTCTTTCTTAAAAACCCTAAATACATACCTACCCGGAATCTAAGAGGAATTGAAAATAGGACCCCAGAAAACGTGTACAAGGCCCATTTTTCCCATCAAAAATTGCCCCCAAAGGAAGTGTTTGGGTACAACTGAACTCCCCAGGGGAGCCTTCACTTAGACCCACATGCAGCTGGACTCCTTGCGTTCGCTCTTTCTGAACAACCATATATATATCTCCCTACCCGGAATCTGGGAGAAATTGAAAATGGGTCCCCAGAAATCGCGTACAGAGCCCCTTACTCACATCAAAAATTGCCCCCAAAGGAAGCCTTTGGGTACAACTGAACTCCCCAGGGGAGCCTTTACGCAGCCCCACATGCAACTGGACTCTCTGTGTTCGCTCTTTCTGAACAGCCCTAAATACAGCCCTACCTGGAATCTGAGAGGAATTGAAAATAGGACCCCAGAAATCACGTACAGAGCCCCTTTCACCCGTCAAAAATTGCCCCCAAAGGAAGCCTTTGGGTACAACTGAACTCCCCAGGGGAGCCTTTACGCAGCCCCACATGCAACTGGACTCTCTGTGTTCGCTCTTTCTGAACAGCGCTAAATATCTCCCTACCCGGAATCTAAGAGGAATTGAAAATAGGACCCCAGAAAACGTGTACAAGGCCCATTTTACCTATCAAAAATTGCCCCCAAAGGAAGCCTTTGGGTACAACTGAACTCCCCAGGGGAGCCTTTACGCAGCCCCACATGCAACTGGACTCTCTGTGTTCGCGCTTTCTGAACAGCGCTAAATATATCTCTACCCGGAATCTAAGAGGAATTGAAAATAGGACCCCAGAAAACGTGTACAAGGCCCATTTTGCCCGTCAAAAATTTCCCCCAAAGGAAGCCTTTGGGTACAACTGAACTCCCCAGGGGAGCCTTTATGCAGCCCCACATGCAACTGGACTCTCTGTGTTCACTCTTTCTTAAAAACCCTAAATACATACCTACCCGGAATCTAAGAGGAATTGAAAATAGGACCCCAGAAAACGTGTACAAGGCCCATTTTTCCCATCAAAAATTGCCCCCAAAGGAAGTGTTTGGGTACAACTGAACTCCCCAGGGGAGCCTTCACTTAGACCCACATGCAGCTGGACTCCTTGCGTTCGCTCTTTCTGAACAACCATATATATATCTCCCTACCCGGAATCTGGGAGAAATTGAAAATGGGTCCCCAGAAATCGCGTACAGAGCCCCTTACTCACATCAAAAATTGCCCCCAAAGGAAGCCTTTGGGTACAACTGAACTCCCCAGGGGAGCCTTTACGCAGCCCCACATGCAACTGGACTCTCTGTGTTCGCTCTTTCTGAACAGCGCTAAATATCTCCCTACCCGGAATCTAAGAGGAATTGAAAATAGGACCCCAGAAAACGTGTACAAGGCCCATTTTGCCTATCAAAAATTGCCCCCAAAGGAAGCCTTTGGGTACAACTGAACTCCCCAGGGGAGCCTTTACGCAGCCCCACATGCAACTGGACTCTCTGTGTTCGCTCTTTCTGAAGAACCCCAAATATCTCCCAATCCGGAATCTGAGAGGAATTGAAAATAGGACCCCAGAAAACACCTACAGAGCCACTTTTGCCCATCAAAAATTGCCCCCAAAGGAAGCCTTTGGGTACAACTGAACTCCCCAGGGGAGCCTTTACGCAGCCCCACATGCAACTGGACTCTCTGTGTTCGCTCCTTCTGAAGAAACCTAAGGACATCCCTACCCGGAATCTGAGAGGAATTGAAAATAGGACCCCAGAAATCGCGTACAGAGCCCCTTTCACCCGTCAAAAATTTCCCCCAAAGGAAGCCTTTGGGTACAACTGAACTCCCCAGGGGAGCCTTTACGCAGCCCCACATGCAACTGGACTCTCTGTGTTCGCGCTTTCTGAACAGCGCTAAATATCTCCCTACCCGGAATCTAAGAGGAATTGAAAATAGGACCCCAGAAAACGTGTACAAGGCCCATTTTTCCCATCAAAAATTGCCCCCAATGGAAGTCTTTGGGTATAACTGAACTCCCCAGGGGAGCCTTCACTTAGACCCACATGCAGCTGGACTCCTTGCGTTCGCTCTTTCTGAACAACCCTATATATCTCCCTACCCGGAATCTGGGAGAAATTGAAAATAGGTCCCCAGAAATCGCGTACAGAGCCCCTTACTCACATCAAAAATTTCCCCGAAAGGAAGCTTTTGGGTACAACTTAACTCCCCAGGGGAGCCTTTACGCAGCCCCACATGCAACTGGACTCTCTGTGTTCACTCTTTCTTAAAAACCCTAAATACATACCTACCCGGAATCTGAGAGAAAATGAAAATAGGACCCGAGAAAATGCATACAGAGCCCCTTTGACACATCAAAAATTGCCCGCAAAGGAAGCCTTTGGGTACAACTGAACTCCCCAGGGGAGCCTTTACGCAGCCCCACATGCAACTGGACTCTCTGTGTTCACTCTTTCTTAAAAACCCTAAATACATACCTACCCGGAATCTGACAGGAATTGAAAATAGGACCCCAGAAAACGTGTACAAGGCCCATTTTGCCCATCAAAAATTGCCCCCAAAGGAAGCCTTTGGGTACAACTGAACTCCCCAGTGGAGCCTTTACGCAGCCCCACATGCAACTGGACTCTCTGTGTTCGCGCTTTCTGAACAGCGCTAAATATATCTCTACCCGGAATCTAAGAGGAATTGAAAATAGGACCCCAGAAAACGTGTACAAGGCCCATTTTGCCCGTCAAAAATTTCCCCCAAAGGAAGCCTTTGGGTACAACTGAACTCCCCAGGGGAGCCTTTATGCAGCCCCACATGCAACTGGACTCTCTGTGTTCACTCTTTCTTAAAAACCCTAAATACATACCTACCCGGAATCTAAGAGGAATTGAAAATAGGACCCCAGAAAACGTGTACAAGGCCCATTTTTCCCATCAAAAATTGCCCCCAAAGGAAGTGTTTGGGTACAACTGAACTCCCCAGGGGAGCCTTCACTTAGACCCACATGCAGCTGGACTCCTTGCGTTCGCTCTTTCTGAACAACCATATATATATCTCCCTACCCGGAATCTGGGAGAAATTGAAAATGGGTCCCCAGAAATCGCGTACAGAGCCCCTTACTCACATCAAAAATTGCCCCCAAAGGAAGCCTTTGGGTACAACTGAACTCCCCAGGGGAGCCTTTACGCAGCCCCACATGCAACTGGACTCTCTGTGTTCGCTCTTTCTGAACAGCCCTAAATACAGCCCTACCTGGAATCTGAGAGGAATTGAAAATAGGACCCCAGAAATCACGTACAGAGCCCCTTTCACCCGTCAAAAATTGCCCCCAAAGGAAGCCTTTGGGTACAACTGAACTCCCCAGGGGAGCCTTTACGCAGCCCCACATGCAACTGGACTCTCTGTGTTCGCTCTTTCTGAACAGCGCTAAATATCTCCCTACCCGGAATCTAAGAGGAATTGAAAATAGGACCCCAGAAAACGTGTACAAGGCCCATTTTACCTATCAAAAATTGCCCCCAAAGGAAGCCTTTGGGTACAACTGAACTCCCCAGGGGAGCCTTTACGCAGCCCCACATGCAACTGGACTCTCTGTGTTCGCGCTTTCTGAACAGCGCTAAATATATCTCTACCCGGAATCTAAGAGGAATTGAAAATAGGACCCCAGAAAACGTGTACAAGGCCCATTTTGCCCGTCAAAAATTTCCCCCAAAGGAAGCCTTTGGGTACAACTGAACTCCCCAGGGGAGCCTTTATGCAGCCCCACATGCAACTGGACTCTCTGTGTTCACTCTTTCTTAAAAACCCTAAATACATACCTACCCGGAATCTAAGAGGAATTGAAAATAGGACCCCAGAAAACGTGTACAAGGCCCATTTTTCCCATCAAAAATTGCCCCCAAAGGAAGTGTTTGGGTACAACTGAACTCCCCAGGGGAGCCTTCACTTAGACCCACATGCAGCTGGACTCCTTGCGTTCGCTCTTTCTGAACAACCATATATATATCTCCCTACCCGGAATCTGGGAGAAATTGAAAATGGGTCCCCAGAAATCGCGTACAGAGCCCCTTACTCACATCAAAAATTGCCCCCAAAGGAAGCCTTTGGGTACAACTGAACTCCCCAGGGGAGCCTTTACGCAGCCCCACATGCAACTGGACTCTCTGTGTTCGCTCTTTCTGAACAGCCCTAAATACAGCCCTACCTGGAATCTGAGAGGAATTGAAAATAGGACCCCAGAAATCACGTACAGAGCCCCTTTCACCCGTCAAAAATTGCCCCCAAAGGAAGCCTTTGGGTACAACTGAACTCCCCAGGGGAGCCTTTACGCAGCCCCACATGCAACTGGACTCTCTGTGTTCGCTCTTTCTGAACAGCGCTAAATATCTCCCTACCCGGAATCTAAGAGGAATTGAAAATAGGACCCCAGAAAACGTGTACAAGGCCCATTTTACCTATCAAAAATTGCCCCCAAAGGAAGCCTTTGGGTACAACTGAACTCCCCAGGGGAGCCTTTACGCAGCCCCACATGCAACTGGACTCTCTCTGTTCGCGCTTTCTGAACAGCGCTAAATATCTCTCTGCCCGGAATCTAAGAGGAATTGAAAATAGGACCCCAGAAAACGTGTACAAGACCCATTTTGTCTATCAAAAATTGCCCCCAAAGGAAGCCTTTGGGTACAACTGAACTCCCCAGGGAAGCCTTTACGCAGCCCCACATGCAACTGGACTCTCTGTGTTCGCTCTTTCTGAAGAACCCCAAATATCTCCCTATCCGGAATCTGAGAGGAATTGAAAATAGGACCCCAGAAAACGCCTACAGAGCCCCTTTTGCCCATCAAAAATTGCCCCCAAAGGAAGCCTTTGGGTACAACTGAACTCCCCAGGGGAGCCTTTACGCAGCCCCACATGCAACTGGAATCTCTGTGTTCGCTCTTTCTGAACAGCCCTAAATACAGCCCTACCTGGAATCTGAGAGGAATTGAAAATAGGACCCCAGAAAACGTGTACGAGTCCCATTTTGCCCATCAAAAATAGCCCCCAAAATAAGCCTTTGGGTACAACTGAACTCCCCAGGGGAGCCTTTAGGCAGCCCCACATGCAACTGGACTCTCTGTGTTCGCTATTTCTGAACAGCGCTAAATATCTCCCTACCCGGAATCTGAGAGGAATTGAAAATAGGACCCCAGAAAACGTGTACAAGGCCCCTTTCAACCATCAAAAATTGCCCCCAAAGGAAGCCTTTGGGTACAACTGAACTCCCCAGGGGAGCCTTCACTTAGACCCACATGCAGCTGGACTCCTTGCGTTCACTCTTTCTGAACAACCCTATATATCTCCCTACCCGGAATCTGGGAGAAATTGAAAATAGGACCCCAGAAATCGCGTACAGAGCCCCTTACTCACATCAAAAATTTCCCCAAAAGGAAGCTTTTGGGTACAACTTAACTCCCCAGGGGAGCCTTTACGCAGCCCCACATGCAACTGGACTATCTGTGTTCACTCTTTCTTAAAAACCCTAAATACATACCTACCTGGAATCTGAGAGAAAATGAAAATAGGACCCCAGAAAATGCATACAGAGCCCCTTTCACACATCAAAAATTGCCCCCAAAGGAAGCCTTTGGGTACAACTGAACTCCCCAGGGGAGCCTTTACGCAGCCCCACATGCAACTGGACTCTCTGTGTTCGCTATTTCAAAACAACCCTAAATACATCCCTACCCGGAATCTGAGAGGAATTGAAAATAGGACCCCAGAAATCGCGTACAGAGCCCCTTTCACCCGTCAAAAATTTCCCCCATAGGAAGACTTTGGGTACAACTGAACTCCCCAGGGGAGCCTTTACGCAGCCCCACATGCAACTGGACTCTCTGTGTTCGTGCTTTCTGAACAGCGCTAAATATCTCCCTACCCGGAATCTAAGAGGAATTGAAAATAGGACCCCAGAAAACGTGTACAAGGCCCATTTTGCCTATCAAAAATTGCCCCCAAAGGAAGCCTTTGGGTACAACTGAACTCCCCAGGGGAGCCTTTACGCAGCCCCACATGCAACTGGACTCTCTGTGTTCGCGCTTTCTGAACAGCGCTAAATATCTCTCTGCCCGGAATCTAAGAGGAATTGAAAATAGGACCCCAGAAAACGTGTACAAGACCCATTTTGCCTATCAAAAATTGCCCCCAAAGGAAGCCTTTGGGTACAACTGAACTCCCCAGGGGAGCCTTTACGCAGCCCCACATGCAACTGGACTCTCTGTGTTCGCTCTTTCTGAAGAACCACAAATATCTCCCTATCCGGAATCTGAGAGGAATTGAAAATAGGACCCCAGAAAACACCTACAGAGCCCCTTTTGCCCATCAAAAATTTCCCCCAAAGGAAGCCTTTGGGTACAGCTGAACTCCCCAGGGGAGCCTTTACGCAGCCCCACATGCAACTGGACTCTCTGTGTTCGCTCCTTCTGAAGAAACCTAAGGACATCCCTACCCGGAATCTGAGAGGAATTGAAAATAGGACCCCAGAAATCGCGTACAGAGCCCCTTTCACCCGTCAAAAATTTCCCCCAAAGAAAGCCTTTGGGTACAACTGAACTCCCCAGGGGAGCCTTTACGCAGCCCCACATGCAACTGGACTCTCTGTGTTCGCTCTTTCTGAACAGCGCTAAATATCTCCCTACCCGGAATCTAAGAGGAATTGAAAATAGGACCCCAGAAAACGTGTACAAGGCCCATTTTTCCCATCAAAAATTGCCCCCAATGGAAGCCTTTGGGTACAACTGAACTCCCCAAGGGAGCCTTTACGCAGCCCCACATGCAACTGGACTCTCTGTGTTCGCTCTTTCTGAACAGCCCTAAAGACATCCCTACCTGGAATCTGAGAGGAATTGAAAAGGGGACCCCAGAAATCGCGTACAAGGCCCATTTTGCCCATCAAAAATTGCCCCCAAAGGAAGCCTTTGGGTACAACTGAACTCCCCAGGGGAGCCTTTACGCAGCCCCACATGCAACTGGACTCTCTGTGTTCGCTCTTTCTGAACAGCGCTAAATATCTCCCTACCCGGAATCTGAGAGGAATTGAAAATAGGACCCCAGAAAACGTATACAAGGCCCATTTTTCCAATCAAAAATTGCCCCCAAAGGAAGTGTTTGGGTACAACTGAACTCCCCAGGGGAGCCTTCACTTAGACCCACATGCAGCTGGACTCCTTGCGTTCGCTCTTTCTGAACAACCCTATATATCTCCCTACCCGGAATCTGGGAGAAATTGAAAATGGGTCCCCAGAAATCGCGTACAGAGCCCCTTACTCACATCAAAAATTGCCCCCAAAGGAAGCCTTTGGGTACAACTGAACTCCCCAGGGGAGCCTTTACGCAGCCCCACATGCAACTGGACTCTCTGTGTTCGCTCTTTCTGAAGAACCCCAAATATCTCCCAATCCGGAATCTGAGAGGAATTGAAAATAGGACCCCAGAAAACGTGTACAAGGCCCATTTTGCCCATCAAAAATTGCCCCCAAAGGAAGTCTTTGGGTACAACTGAACTCCCCAGGGGAGCCTTCACTTAGACCCACATGCAGCTGGACTCCTTGCTTTCGCTCTTTCTGAACAACCCTATATATCTCCCTACCCGGAATCTGGGAGAAATTGAAAATAGGTCCCCAGAAATCGCGTACAGAGCCCCTTACTCACATCAAAAATTTCCCCGAAAGGAAGCTTTTGGGTAAAACTTAACTCCCCAGGGGAGCCTTTACGCAGCCCCACATGCAACTGGACTCTCTGTGTTCACTCTTTCTTAAAAACCCTAAATACATACCTACCCGGAATCTGAGAGAAAATGAAAATAGGACCCCAGAAAATGCATACAGAGCCCCTTTCACACATCAAAAATTGCCCGCAAAGGAAGCCTTTGGGTACAACTGAACTCCCCAGGGGAGCCTTTACGCAGCCCCACATGCAACTGGACTCTCTGTATTCGCTCTTTCTGAAGAACCCCAAATATCTCCCTATCCGGAATCTGAGAGGAATTGAAAATAGGACCCCAGAAAACGCCTACAGAGCCCCTTTTGCCCATCCAAAATTGCCCCCAAAGGAAGCCTTTGGGTACAACTGAACTCCCCAGGGGAGCCTTTACGCAGCCCCACATGCAACTGGACTCTCTGTGTTCGCTCTTTCTGAACAGCCCTAAATACAGCCCTACCTGGAATCTGAGAGGAATTGAAAATAGGACCCCAGAAAACGTGTACGTGTCCCATTTTGCCCATCAAAAATAGCCCCCAAAGGAAGCCTTTGGGTAGAACTGAACTCCCCAGGGGAGCCTTCACTTAGACCCACATGCAGCTGGACTCCTTGCGTTCACTCTTTCTGAACAACCCTATATATCTCCCTAACCGGAATCTGGGAGAAATTGAAAATAGGACCCCAGAAATCGCGTACAGAGCCCCTTACTCACATCAAAAATTGCCCCCAAAGGAAGCCTTTGGGTACAACTGAACTCCCCAGGGGAGCCTTTACGCAGCCCCACATGCAACTGGACTCTCTGTGTTCGCTCTTTCTGAACAGCGCTAAATATCTCCCTACCCGGAATCTGAGAGGAATTGAAAATAGGACCCCAGAAAACGTATACAAGGCCCATTTTTCCAATCAAAAATTGCCCCCAAAGGAAGTGTTTGGGTACAACTGAACTCCCCAGGGGAGCCTTCACTTAGACCCACATGCAGCTGGACTCCTTGCGTTCGCTCTTTCTGAACAACCCTATATATCTCCCTACCCGGAATCTGGGAGAAATTGAAAATGGGTCCCCAGAAATCGCGTACAGAGCCCCTTACTCACATCAAAAATTGCCCCCAAAGGAAGCCTTTGGGTACAACTGAACTCCCCAGGGGAGCCTTTACGCAGCCCCACATGCAACTGGACTCTCTGTGTTCGCTCTTTCTGAAGAACCCCAAATATCTCCCAATCCGGAATCTGAGAGGAATTGAAAATAGGACCCCAGAAAACGTGTACAAGGCCCATTTTGCCCATCAAAAATTGCCCCCAAAGGAAGTCTTTGGGTACAACTGAACTCCCCAGGGGAGCCTTCACTTAGACCCACATGCAGCTGGACTCCTTGCTTTCGCTCTTTCTGAACAACCCTATATATCTCCCTACCCGGAATCTGGGAGAAATTGAAAATAGGTCCCCAGAAATCGCGTACAGAGCCCCTTACTCACATCAAAAATTTCCCCGAAAGGAAGCTTTTGGGTAAAACTTAACTCCCCAGGGGAGCCTTTACGCAGCCCCACATGCAACTGGACTCTCTGTGTTCACTCTTTCTTAAAAACCCTAAATACATACCTACCCGGAATCTGAGAGAAAATGAAAATAGGACCCCAGAAAATGCATACAGAGCCCCTTTCACACATCAAAAATTGCCCGCAAAGGAAGCCTTTGGGTACAACTGAACTCCCCAGGGGAGCCTTTACGCAGCCCCACATGCAACTGGACTCTCTGTATTCGCTCTTTCTGAAGAACCCCAAATATCTCCCTATCCGGAATCTGAGAGGAATTGAAAATAGGACCCCAGAAAACGCCTACAGAGCCCCTTTTGCCCATCCAAAATTGCCCCCAAAGGAAGCCTTTGGGTACAACTGAACTCCCCAGGGGAGCCTTTACGCAGCCCCACATGCAACTGGACTCTCTGTGTTCGCTCTTTCTGAACAGCCCTAAATACAGCCCTACCTGGAATCTGAGAGGAATTGAAAATAGGACCCCAGAAAACGTGTACGTGTCCCATTTTGCCCATCAAAAATAGCCCCCAAAGGAAGCCTTTGGGTAGAACTGAACTCCCCAGGGGAGCCTTCACTTAGACCCACATGCAGCTGGACTCCTTGCGTTCACTCTTTCTGAACAACCCTATATATCTCCCTAACCGGAATCTGGGAGAAATTGAAAATAGGACCCCAGAAATCGCGTACAGAGCCCCTTACTCACATCAAAAATTTCCCCCATAGGAAGCTTTTGGGTACAACTGAACTCCCCAGGGGAGCCTTTACGCAGCCCCACATGCAACTGGACTCTCTGTGTTCACTCTTTCTTAAAAACCCTAAATACATACCTACCTGGAATTTGAGAGAAAATGAAAATAGGACCCCAGAAAATGCATACAGAGCCCCTTTCACACATCAAAAATTGCCCCCAAAGGAAGCCTTTGGGTACAACTGAACTCCCCAGGGGAGCCTTTACGCAGCCCCACATGCAACTGGACTCTCTGTGTTCGCGCTTTCTGAACAGCGCTAAATATCTCTCTACCCGGAATCTAAGAGGAATTGAAAATAGGACCCCAGAAAACGTATACAAGACACATTTTGCCTATCAAAAATTGCCCCCAAAGGAAGCCTTTGGGTACAACTGAACTCCCCAGGGGAGCCTTTACGCAGCCCCACATGCAACTGGACTCTCTGTGTTCGCTCTTTCTGAAGAAACCCAAATATCTCCCTATCCGGAATCTGAGAGGAATTGAAAATAGGACCCCAGAAAACGCGTACAGAGCCCCTTTTGCCCATCAAAAATTGCCCCCAAAGGAAGCCTTTGGGTACAACTGAACTCCCCAAGGGAGCCTTTACGCAGCCCCACATGCAACTGGACTCTCTGTGTTCGCTCTTTCTGAACAGCCCTAAAGACATCCCTACCTGGAATCTGAGAGGAATTGAAAAGGGGACCCCAGAAATCGCGTACAAGGCCCATTTTGCCCATCAAAAATTGCCCCCAAAGGAAGCCTTTGGGTACAACTGAACTCCCCAGGGGAGCCTTTACGCAGCCCCACATGCAACTGGACTCTGTGTTCGCTCTTTCTGAACAGCGCTAAATATCTCCCTACCCGGAATCTAAGAGGAATTGAAAATAGGACCCCAGAAAACGTGTACAAGGCCCATTTTTCCAATCAAAAATTGCCCCCAAAGGAAGTCTTTGGGTACAACTGAACTCCCCAGGGGAGCCTTCACTTAGACCCACATGCAGCTGGACTCCTTGCGTTCGCTCTTTCTGAACAACCCTATATATCTCCCTACCCGGAATCTGGGAGAAATTGAAAATGGGTCCCCAGAAATCGCGTACAGAGCCCCTTACTCACATCAAAAATTGCCCCCAAAGGAAGCCTTTGGGTACAACTGAACTCCCCAGGGGAGCCTTTACGCAGCCCCACATGCAACTGGACTCTCTGTGTTCGCTCTTTCTGAAGAACCCCAAATATCTCCCAATCCGGAATCTGAGAGGAATTGAAAATAGGACCCCAGAAAACGCCTACAGAGCCCCTTTGCCCATCAAAAATTGCCCCCAAAGGAAGCCTTTGGGTACAACTGAACTCCCCAGGGGAGCCTTTACGCAGCCCCACATGCAACTGGACTCTCTGTGTTCGCTCTTTCTGAAGAACCCCAAATATCTCCCTATCCGGAATCTGAGAGGAATTGAAAATAGGACCCCAGAAAACGCCTACAGAGCCCCTTTTGCCCATCAAAAATTGCCCCCAAAGGAAGCCTTTGGGTACAACTGAACTCCCCAGGGGAGCCTTTACGCAGCCCCACATGCAACTGGACTCTCTGTGTTCGCTCTTTCTGAACAGCCCTAAATACAGCCCTACCTGGAATCTGAGAGGAATTGAAAATAGGACCCCAGAAAACGTGTACGAGTCCCATTTTGCCCATCAAAAATAGTCCCCAAAATAAGCCTTTGGGTACAACTGAACTCCCCAGGGGAGCCTTTAGGCAGCCCCACATGCAACTGGACTCTCTGTGTTCGCTATTTCTGAACAGCGCTAAATATCTCCCTACCCGGAATCTGAGAGGAATTGAAAATAGGACCCCAGAAAACGTGTACAAGGCCCCTTTCAACCATCAAAAATTGCCCCCAAAGGAAGCCTTTGGGTACAACTGAACTCCCCAGGGGAGCCTTCACTTAGACCCACATGCAGCTGGACTCATTGCGTTCACTCTTTCTGAACAACCCTATATATCTCCCTACCCGGAATCTGGGAGAAATTGAAAATAGGACCCCAGAAATCGCGTACAGAGCCCCTTACTCACATCAAAAATTTCCCCAAAAGGAAGCTTTTGGGTACAACTTAACTCCCCAGGGGAGCCTTTACGCAGCCCCACATGCAACTGGACTATCTGTGTTCACTCTTTCTTAAAAACCCTAAATACATACCTACCTGGAATCTGAGAGAAAATGAAAATAGGACCCCAGAAAATGCATACAGAGCCCCTTTCACACATCAAAAATTGCCCGCAAAGGAAGCCTTTGGGTACAACTGAACTCCCCAGGGGAGCCTTTACGCAGCCCCACATGCAACTGGACTCTCTGTGTTCGCTATTTCAAAACAACCCTAAATACATCCCTACCCGGAATCTGAGAGGAATTGAAAATAGGACCCCAGAAATCGCGTACAGAGCCCCTTTCACCCGTCAAAAATTTCCCCCATAGGAAGACTTTGGGTACAACTGAACTCCCCAGGGGAGCCTTTACGCAGCCCCACATGCAACTGGACTCTCTGTGTTCGTGCTTTCTGAACAGCGCTAAATATCTCCCTACCCGGAATCTAAGAGGAATTGAAAATAGGACCCCAGAAAACGTGTACAAGGCCCATTTTGCCTATCAAAAATTGCCCCCAAAGGAAGCCTTTGGGTACAACTGAACTCCCCAGGGGAGCCTTTACGCAGCCCCACATGCAACTGGACTCTCTGTGTTCGCGCTTTCTGAACAGCGCTAAATATCTCTCTGCCAGGAATCTAAGAGGAATTGAAAATAGGACCCCAGAAAACGTGTACAAGACCCATTTTGCCTATCAAAAATTGCCCCCAAAGGAAGCCTTTGGGTACAACTGAACTCCCCAGGGGAGCCTTTACGCAGCCCCACATGCAACTGGACTCTCTGTGTTCGCTCTTTCTGAAGAACCACAAATATCTCCCTATCCGGAATCTGAGAGGAATTGAAAATAGGACCCCAGAAAACACCTACAGAGCCCCTTTTGCCCATCAAAAATTTCCCCCAAAGGAAGCCTTTGGGTACAGCTGAACTCCCCAGGGGAGCCTTTACGCAGCCCCACATGCAACTGGACTCTCTGTGTTCGCTCCTTCTGAAGAAACCTAAGGACATCCCTACCCGGAATCTGAGAGGAATTGAAAATAGGACCCCAGAAATCGCGTACAGAGCCCCTTTCACCCGTCAAAAATTTCCCCCAAAGGAAGCCTTTGGGTACAACTGAACTCCCCAGGGGAGCCTTTACGCAGCCCCACATGCAACTGGACTCTCTGTGTTCGCTCTTTCTGAACAGCGCTAAATATCTCCCTACCCGGAATCTAAGAGGAATTGAAAATAGGACCCCAGAAAACGTGTACAAGGCCCATTTTTCCCATCAAAAATTGCCCCCAATGGAAGCCTTTGGGTACAACTGAACTCCCCAAGGGAGCCTTTACGCAGCCCCACATGCAACTGGACTCTCTGTGTTCGCTCTTTCTGAACAGCCCTAAAGACATCCCTACCTGGAATCTGAGAGGAATTGAAAAGGGGACCCCAGAAATCGTGTACAAGGCCCATTTTGCCCATCAAAAATTGCCCCCAAAGGAAGCCTTTGGGTACAACTGAACTCCCCAGGGGAGCCTTTACGCAGCCCCACATGCAACTGGACTCTCTGTGTTCGCTCTTTCTGAACAGCGCTAAATATCTCCCTACCCGGAATCTAAGAGGAATTGAAAATAGGACCCCAGAAAACGTGTACAAGGCCCATTTTTCCAATCAAAAATTGCCCCCAAAGGAAGTGTTTGGGTACAACTGAACTCCCCAGGGGAGCCTTCACTTAGACCCACATGCAGCTGGACTCCTTGCGTTCGCTCTTTCTGAACAACCCTATATATCTCCCTACCCGGAATCTGGGAGAAATTGAAAATGGGTCCCCAGAAATCGCGTACAGAGCCCCTTACTCACATCAAAAATTGCCCCCAAAGGAAGCCTTTGGGTACAACTGAACTCCCCAGGGGAGCCTTTACGCAGCCCCACATGCAACTGGACTCTCTGTGTTCGCTCTTTCTGAAGAACCCCAAATATCTCCCAATCCGGAATCTGAGAGGAATTGAAAATAGGACCCCAGAAAACGTGTACAAGGCCCATTTTGCCCATCAAAAATTGCCCCCAAAGGAAGTCTTTGGGTACAACTGAACTCCCCAGGGGAGCCTTCACTTAGACCCACATGCAGCTGGACTCCTTGCTTTCGCTCTTTCTGAACAACCCTATATATCTCCCTACCCGGAATCTGGGAGAAATTGAAAATAGGTCCCCAGAAATCGCGTACAGAGCCCCTTACTCACATCAAAAATTTCCCCGAAAGGAAGCTTTTGGGTAAAACTTAACTCCCCAGGGGAGCCTTTACGCAGCCCCACATGCAACTGGACTCTCTGTGTTCACTCTTTCTTAAAAACCCTAAATACATACCTACCCGGAATCTGAGAGAAAATGAAAATAGGACCCCAGAAAATGCATACAGAGCCCCTTTCACACATCAAAAATTGCCCGCAAAGGAAGCCTTTGGGTACAACTGAACTCCCCAGGGGAGCCTTTACGCAGCCCCACATGCAACTGGACTCTCTGTATTCGCTCTTTCTGAAGAACCCCAAATATCTCCCTATCCGGAATCTGAGAGGAATTGAAAATAGGACCCCAGAAAACGCCTACAGAGCCCCTTTTGCCCATCCAAAATTGCCCCCAAAGGAAGCCTTTGGGTACAACTGAACTCCCCAGGGGAGCCTTTACGCAGCCCCACATGCAACTGGACTCTCTGTGTTCGCTCCTTCTGAAGAAACCTAAGGACATCCCTACCCGGAATCTGAGAGGAATTGAAAATAGGACCCCAGAAATCGCGTACAGAGCCCCTTTCACCCGTCAAAAATTTCCCCCAAAGGAAGCCTTTGGGTACAACTGAACTCCCCAGGGGAGCCTTTACGCAGCCCCACATGCAACTGGACTCGCTGTGTTCGCTCTTTCTGAACAGCGCTAAATATCTCCCTACCCGGAATCTAAGAGGAATTGAAAATAGGACCCCAGAAAACGTGTACAAGGCCCATTTTTCCCATCAAAAATTGCCCCCAATGGAAGCCTTTGGGTACAACTGAACTCCCCAAGGGAGCCTTTACGCAGCCCCACATGCAACTGGACTCTCTGTGTTCGCTCTTTCTGAACAGCCCTAAAGACATCCCTACCTGGAATCTAAGAGGAATTGAAAAGGGGACCCCAGAAATCGCGTACAAGGCCCATTTTGCCCATCAAAAATTGCCCCCAAAGGAAGCCTTTGGGTACAACTGAACTCCCCAGGGGAGCCTTTACGCAGCCCCACATGCAACTGGACTCTCTGTGTTCGCTCTTTCTGAACAGCGCTAAATATCTCCCTACCCGGAATCTAAGAGGAATTGAAAATAGGACCCCAGAAAACGTGTACAAGGCCCATTTTTCCAATCAAAAATTGCCCCCAAAGGAAGTGTTTGGGTACAACTGAACTCCCCAGGGGAGCCTTCACTTAGACCCACATGCAGCTGGACTCCTTGCGTTCGCTCTTTCTGAACAACCCTATATATCTCCCTACCCGGAATCTGGGAGAAATTGAAAATGGGTCCCCAGAAATCGCGTACAGAGCCCCTTACTCACATCAAAAATTGCCCCCAAAGGAAGCCTTTGGGTACAACTGAACTCCCCAGGGGAGCCTTTACGCAGCCCCACATGCAACTGGACTCTCTGTGTTCGCTCTTTCTGAAGAACCCCAAATATCTCCCAATCCGGAATCTGAGAGGAATTGAAAATAGGACCCCAGAAAACGTGTACAAGGCCCATTTTGCCCATCAAAAATTGCCCCCAAAGGAAGTCTTTGGGTACAACTGAACTCCCCAGGGGAGCCTTCACTTAGACCCACATGCAGCTGGACTCCTTGCTTTCGCTCTTTCTGAACAACCCTATATATCTCCCTACCCGGAATCTGGGAGAAATTGAAAATAGGTCCCCAGAAATCGCGTACAGAGCCCCTTACTCACATCAAAAATTTCCCCGAAAGGAAGCTTTTGGGTAAAACTTAACTCCCCAGGGGAGCCTTTACGCAGCCCCACATGCAACTGGACTCTCTGTGTTCACTCTTTCTTAAAAACCCTAAATACATACCTACCCGGAATCTGAGAGAAAATGAAAATAGGACCCCAGAAAATGCATACAGAGCCCCTTTCACACATCAAAAATTGCCCGCAAAGGAAGCCTTTGGGTACAACTGAACTCCCCAGGGGAGCCTTTACGCAGCCCCACATGCAACTGGACTCTCTGTATTCGCTCTTTCTGAAGAACCCCAAATATCTCCCTATCCGGAATCTGAGAGGAATTGAAAATAGGACCCCAGAAAACGCCTACAGAGCCCCTTTTGCCCATCCAAAATTGCCCCCAAAGGAAGCCTTTGGGTACAACTGAACTCCCCAGGGGAGCCTTTACGCAGCCCCACATGCAACTGGACTCTCTGTGTTCGCTCTTTCTGAACAGCCCTAAATACAGCCCTACCTGGAATCTGAGAGGAATTGAAAATAGGACCCCAGAAAACGTGTACGTGTCCCATTTTGCCCATCAAAAATAGCCCCCAAAGGAAGCCTTTGGGTAGAACTGAACTCCCCAGGGGAGCCTTCACTTAGACCCACATGCAGCTGGACTCCTTGCGTTCACTCTTTCTGAACAACCCTATATATCTCCCTAACCGGAATCTGGGAGAAATTGAAAATAGGACCCCAGAAATCGCGTACAGAGCCCCTTACTCACATCAAAAATTTCCCCCATAGGAAGCTTTTGGGTACAACTGAACTCCCCAGGGGAGCCTTTACGCAGCCCCACATGCAACTGGACTCTCTGTGTTCACTCTTTCTTAAAAACCCTAAATACATACCTACCTGGAATTTGAGAGAAAATGAAAATAGGACCCCAGAAAATGCATACAGAGCCCCTTTCACACATCAAAAATTGCCCCCAAAGGAAGCCTTTGGGTACAACTGAACTCCCCAGGGGAGCCTTTACGCAGCCCCACATGCAACTGGACTCTCTGTGTTCGCGCTTTCTGAACAGCGCTAAATATCTCTCTACCCGGAATCTAAGAGGAATTGAAAATAGGACCCCAGAAAATGTATACAAGACCCATTTTGCCTATCAAAAATTGCCCCCAAAGGAAGCCTTTGGGTACAACTGAACTCCCCAGGGGAGCCTTTACGCAGCCCCACATGCAACTGGACTCTCTGTGTTCGCTCTTTCTGAAGAAACCCAAATATCTCCCTATCCGGAATCTGAGAGGAATTGAAAATAGGACCCCAGAAAACGCGTACAGAGCCCCTTTTGCCCATCAAAAATTGCCCCCAAAGGAAGCCTTTGGGTACAACTGAACTCCCCAAGGGAGCCTTTACGCAGCCCCACATGCAACTGGACTCTCTGTGTTCGCTCTTTCTGAACAGCCCTAAAGACATCCCTACCTGGAATCTGAGAGGAATTGAAAAGGGGACCCCAGAAATCGCGTACAAGGCCCATTTTGCCCATCAAAAATTGCCCCCAAAGGAAGCCTTTGGGTACAACTGAACTCCCCAGGGGAGCCTTTACGCAGCCCCACATGCAACTGGACTCTGTGTTCGCTCTTTCTGAACAGCGCTAAATATCTCCCTACCCGGAATCTAAGAGGAATTGAAAATAGGACCCCAGAAAACGTGTACAAGGCCCATTTTTCCAATCAAAAATTGCCCCCAAAGGAAGTCTTTGGGTACAACTGAACTCCCCAGGGGAGCCTTCACTTAGACCCACATGCAGCTGGACTCCTTGCGTTCGCTCTTTCTGAACAACCCTATATATCTCCCTACCCGGAATCTGGGAGAAATTGAAAATGGGTCCCCAGAAATCGCGTACAGAGCCCCTTACTCACATCAAAAATTGCCCCCAAAGGAAGCCTTTGGGTACAACTGAACTCCCCAGGGGAGCCTTTACGCAGCCCCACATGCAACTTGACTCTCTGTGTTCGCTCCTTCTGAAGAAACCTAAGGACATCCCTACCCGGAATCTGAGAGGAATTGAAAATAGGACCCCAGAAATCGCGTACAGAGCCCCTTTCACCCGTCAAAAATTTCCCCCAAAGGAAGCCTTTGGGTACAACTGAACTCCCCAGGGGAGCCTTTACGCAGCCCCCCATGCAACTGGACTCTCTGTGTTCGCTCTTTCTGAACAGCGCTAAATATCTCCCTACCCGGAATCTAAGAGGAATTGAAAATAGGACCCCAGAAAACGTGTACAAGGCCCTTTTTTCCCATCAAAAATTGCCCCCAATGGAAGTCTTTGGGTATAACTGAACTCCCCAGGGGAGCCTTCACTTAGACCCACATGCAGCTGGACTCCTTGCGTTCGCTCTTTGTGAACAACCCTATATATCTCCCTACCCGGAATCTGGGAGAAATTGAAAATAGGTCCCCAGAAATCGCGTACAGAGCCCCTTACTCACATCAAAAATTTCCCCGAAAAGAAGCTTTTGGGTACAACTTAACTCCCCAGGGGAGCCTTTACGCAGCCCCACATGCAACTGGACTCTCTGTGTTCACTCTTTCTTAAAAACCCTAAATACATACCTACCCGGAATCTGAGAGAAAATGAAAATAGGACCCGAGAAAATGCATACAGAGCCCCTTTCACACATCAAAAATTGCCCGCAAAGGAAGCCTTTGGGTACAACTGAACTCCCCAGGGGAGCCTTTACGCAGCCCCACATGCAACTGGACTCTCTGTGTTCGCTCTTTCTTAAAAACCCTAAATACATACCTACCCGGAATCTGAGAGGAATTGAAAATAGGACCCCGGAAAACGTGTACAAGGCCCATTTTGCCCATCAAAAATTGCCCCCAAAGGAAGCCTTTGGGTACAACTGAACTCCCCAGGGGAGCCTTTACGCAGCCCCACATGCAACTGGACTCTCTGTGTTCGCGCTTTCTGAACAGCGCTAAATATCTCTCTACCCGGAATCTAAGAGGAATTGAAAATAGGACCCCAGAAAACACGTACAGAGCCCCTTTCACCCGTCAAAAATTTCCCCCAAAGGAAGCCTTTGGGTACAACTGAACTCCCCAGGGGAGCCTTTACGCAGCCCCACATGCAACTGGACTCTCTGTGTTCGCTCTTTCTGAAGAACCCCAAATATCTCCCTATCCGGAATCTGAGAGGAATTGAAAATAGGACCCCAGAAAACGTGTACAAGGCCCATTTTGCCCATCAAAAATTGCCCCAAAGGAAGCCTTTGGGTACAACTGAACTCCCCAGGGGAGCCTTTACACAGCCCCACATGCAACTGGACTCTCTGTGTTCGCTCTTTCTGAACAGCCCTAAATACAGCCCTACCTGGAATCTGAGAGGAATTGAAAATAGGACCCCAGAAATCGCGTACAGAGCCCCTTTCACCCGTCAAAAATTTCCCCCAAAGGAAGCCTTTGGGTACAACTGAACTCCCCAGGGGAGCCTTTACGCAGCCCCACATGCAACTGGACTCTCTGTGTTCGCTCTTTCTGAACAGCGCTAAATATCTCCCTACCCGGAATCTAAGAGGAATTGAAAATAGGACCCCAGAAAACGTGTACAAGGCCCCTTTCAACCATCAAAAATTGCCCCCAAAGGAAGCCTTTGGGTACAACTGAACTCCCCAGGGGAGCCTTCACTTAGACCCACATGCAGCTGGACTCCTTGCGTTCACTCTTTCTGAACAACCCTATATATCTCCCTACCCGGAATCTGGGAGAAATTGAAAATGGGTCCCCAGAAATCGCGTACAGAGCCCCTTACTCACATCAAAAATTGCCCCCAAAGGAAGCCTTTGGGTACAACTGAACTCCCCAGGGGAGCCTTTACGCAGCCCCACATGCAACTGGACTCTCTGTGTTCGCTCTTTCTGAAGAACCCCAAATATCTCCCAATCCGGAATCTGAGAGGAATTGAAAATAGGACCCCAGAAAACGCCTACAGAGCCCCTTTGCCCATCAAAAATTGCCCCCAAAGGAAGCCTTTGGGTACAACTGAACTCCCCAGGGGAGCCTTTACGCAGCCCCACATGCAACTGGACTCTCTGTGTTCGCTATTTCTGAACAGCGCTAAATATCTCTCTGCCCGGAATCTAAGAGGAATTGAAAATAGGACCCCAGAAAACGTGTACAAGACCCATTTTGCCTATCAAAAATTGCCCCCAAAGGAAGTCTTTGGGTACAACTGAACTCCCCAGGTAAGCCTTTACGCAGCCCCACATGCAACTGGACTCTCTGTGTTCGCTCTTTCTGAAGAACCCCAAATATCTCCCTATCCGGAATCTGAGAGGAATTGAAAATAGGACCCCAGAAAACGTGTACAAGGCCCATTTTTCCCATCAAAAATTGCCCCCAATGGAAGCCTTTGGGTACAACTGAACTCCCCAGGGGAGCCTTCACTTAGACCTACATGCAGCTGGACTCCTTGCTTTCGCTCTTTCTGAACAACCCTATATATCTCCCTACCCGGAATCTGGGAGAAATTGAAAATAGGTCCCCAGAAATCGCGTACAGAGCCCCTTACTCACATCAAAAATTTCCCCGAAAGGAAGCTTTTGGGTAAAACTTAACTCCCCAGGGGAGCCTTTACGCAGCCCCACATGCAACTGGACTCTCTGTGTTCACTCTTTCTTAAAAACCCTAAATACATACCTACCCGGAATCTGAGAGAAAATGAAAATAGGACCCGAGAAAATGCATACAGAGCCCCTTTCACACATCAAAAATTGCCCGCAAAGGAAGCCTTTGGGTACAACTGAACTCCCCAGGGGAGCCTTTACGCAGCCCCACATGCAACTGGACTCTCTGTGTTCGCTCTTTCTGAAGAACCCCAAATATCTCCCTATCCGGAATCTGAGAGGAATTGAAAATAGGACCCCAGAAAACGCCTACAGAGCCCCTTTTGCCCATCAAAAATTGCCCCCAAAGGAAGCCTTTGGGTACAACTGAACTCCCCAGGGGAGCCTTTACGCAGCCCCACATGCAACTGGACTCTCTGTGTTCGCTCTTTCTGAACAGTCCTAAATACAGCCCTACCTGGAATCTGAGAGGAATTGAAAATAGGACCCCAGAAAACGTGTACGAGTTCCATTTTGCCCATCAAAAATAGCCCCCAAAGTAAGCCTTTGGGTACAACTGAACTCCCCAGGGGAGCCTTTACGCAGCCCCACATGCAACTGGACTCTCTGTGTTCGCTCTTTCTGAACAGCGCTAAATATCTCCCTACCCGGAATCTGAGAGGAATTGAAAATAGGACCCCAGAAAACGTGTACAAGGCCCCTTTCAACCATCAAAAATTGCCCCCAAAGGAAGCCGTTGGGTACAACTGAACTCCCCAGGGGAGCCTTCACTTAGACCCACATGCAGCTGGACTCCTTGCGTTCACTCTTTCTGAACAACCCTATATATCTCCCTACCCGGAATCTGGGAGAAATTGAAAATAGGACCCCAGAAATCGCGTACAGAGCCCCTTACTCACATCAAAAATTTCCCCAAAAGGAAGCTTTTGGGTACAACTTAACTCCCCAGGGGAGCCTTTACGCAGCCCCACATGCAACTGGACTATCTGTGTTCACTCTTTCTTAAAAACCCTAAATACATACCCACCTGGAATCTGAGAGAAAATGAAAATAGGACCCCAGAAAATGCATACAGAGCCCCTTTCACACGTCAAAAATTGCCCGCAAAGGAAGCCTTTGGGTACAACTGAACTCCCCAGGGGAGCCTTTACGCAGCCCCACATGCAACTGGACTCTCTGTGTTCGCTCTTTCAAAACAACCCTAAATACATCCCTACCCGGAATCTGAGAGGAATTGAAAATAGGACCCCAGAAATCGCGTACAGAGCCCCTTTCACCCGTCAAAAATTTCCCCCAAAGGAAGCCTTTGGGTACATCTGAACTCCCCCGGGGATCCTCTGCGCAGCCCCACATGCAACTGGACTCTGTGTTCGCTCTTTCTGAACAAGCCTAAATACATCCCTAACCGGAATCTGAGAGGAATTGTAAATATGACCCCAGAAATCACTTACAGAGCCCCTTTCACCCATCAAAAATCGCCCCGAAAGGAAGCCTTTGGGAACAACTGAACTCCCCAGGGGAGCCTTTACGCAGCCCCACATGCAACTGGACTCTCTGTGTTCGCTCTTTCTGAACAACCCTAAATATATCCCTACCCGGAATCTGAGAGGAATTGAAAATAGGACCCTGGAAAACGTGTACAGAGCCCCTTTCACCCATCAAAAATTGCCCCCAAAGGAAGCCTTTGAGTACAACTGAACTCCCGAGGGGATCCTTTACGCAGCCCCACATGCAACTGGACTCTCTGTGTTCGCTCTTTCTGAACAACCCTAAATACATCCCTTCCCGGAATGTGAGAGGAATTGTAAATAGGACCCCAGAAAACGCATACAAAGCCCCTTTCACCCATCAAAAATTGTCCTGAATTTAAGCCTTTGGGTACATCTGAACTCCCCCAGGGATCCTCTGCGCAGCCCCACATGCAACTGGACTCTCTGTGTTCGCTCTTTCTGAACAAGCCTAAATACATCCCTAACCAGTATCTGAGAGGAATTGTAAATATGACCCCAGAAATCACTTACAGAGCCCCTTTCACCCATCAAAAATCGCCCCGAAAGGAAAACTTTGGGAACAACTGAACTCCCCAGGGGAGCCTTTACGCAGCCCCACATGCAACTGGACTCTCTGTGTTCGCTCTTTCTGAACAGCCCTAAATACAGCCCTACCTGGAATCTGAGAGGAATTGAAAATAGGACCCCAGAAATCGCGTACAGAGCCCCTTTCACCCGTCAAAAATTTCCCCCAAAGGAAGCCTTTGGGTACAACTGAACTCCCCAGGGGAGCCTTTACGCAGCCCCACATGCAACTGGACTCTCTGTGTTCGCTCTTTCTGAACAGCGCTAAATATCTCCCTACCCGGAATCTAAGAGGAATTGAAAATAGGACCCCAGAAAACGTGTACAAGGCCCCTTTCAACCATCAAAAATTGCCCCCAAAGGAAGCCTTTGGGTACAACTGAACTCCCCAGGGGAGCCTTCACTTAGACCCACATGCAGCTGGACTCCTTGCGTTCACTCTTTCTGAACAACCCTATATATCTCCCTACCCGGAATCTGGGAGAAATTGAAAATGGGTCCCCAGAAATCGCGTACAGAGCCCCTTACTCACATCAAAAATTGCCCCCAAAGGAAGCCTTTGGGTACAACTGAACTCCCCAGGGGAGCCTTTACGCAGCCCCACATGCAACTGGACTCTCTGTGTTCGCTCTTTCTGAAGAACCCCAAATATCTCCCAATCCGGAATCTGAGAGGAATTGAAAATAGGACCCCAGAAAACGCCTACAGAGCCCCTTTGCCCATCAAAAATTGCCCCCAAAGGAAGCCTTTGGGTACAACTGAACTCCCCAGGGGAGCCTTTACGCAGCCCCACATGCAACTGGACTCTCTGTGTTCGCTATTTCTGAACAGCGCTAAATATCTCTCTGCCCGGAATCTAAGAGGAATTGAAAATAGGACCCCAGAAAACGTGTACAAGACCCATTTTGCCTATCAAAAATTGCCCCCAAAGGAAGCATTTGGGTACAACTGAACTCCCCAGGTAAGCCTTTACGCAGCCCCACATGCAACTGGACTCTCTGTGTTCGCTCTTTCTGAAGAACCCCAAATATCTCCCTATCCGGAATCTGAGAGGAATTGAAAATAGGACCCCAGAAAACGTGTACAAGGCCCATTTTTCCCATCAAAAATTGCCCCCAATGGAAGCCTTTGGGTACAACTGAACTCCCCAGGGGAGCCTTCACTTAGACCTACATGCAGCTGGACTCCTTGCTTTCGCTCTTTCTGAACAACCCTATATATCTCCCTACCCGGAATCTGGGAGAAATTGAAAATAGGTCCCCAGAAATCGCGTACAGAGCCCCTTACTCACATCAAAAATTTCCCCGAAAGGAAGCTTTTGGGTAAAACTTAACTCCCCAGGGGAGCCTTTACGCAGCCCCACATGCAACTGGACTCTCTGTGTTCACTCTTTCTTAAAAACCCTAAATACATACCTACCCGGAATCTGAGAGAAAATGAAAATAGGACCCGAGAAAATGCATACAGAGCCCCTTTCACACATCAAAAATTGCCCGCAAAGGAAGCCTTTGGGTACAACTGAACTCCCCAGGGGAGCCTTTACGCAGCCCCACATGCAACTGGACTCTCTGTGTTCGCTCTTTCTGAAGAACCCCAAATATCTCCCTATCCGGAATCTGAGAGGAATTGAAAATAGGACCCCAGAAAACGCCTACAGAGCCCCTTTTGCCCATCAAAAATTGCCCCCAAAGGAAGCCTTTGGGTACAACTGAACTCCCCAGGGGAGCCTTTACGCAGCCCCACATGCAACTGGACTCTCTGTGTTCGCTCTTTCTGAACAGCCCTAAATACAGCCCTACCTGGAATCTGAGAGGAATTGAAAATAGGACCCCAGAAAACGTGTACGAGTTCCATTTTGCCCATCAAAAATAGCCCCCAAAGTAAGCCTTTGGGTACAACTGAACTCCCCAGGGGAGCCTTTACGCAGCCCCACATGCAACTGGACTCTCTGTGTTCGCTCTTTCTGAACAACCCTAAATATATCCCTACCCGGAATCTGAGAGGAATTGAAAATAGGACCCTGGAAAACGTGTACAGAGCCCCTTTCACCCATCAAAAATTGCCCCCAAAGGAAGCCTTTGGGAACAACTGAACTCCCCAGGGGAGCCTTTACGCAGCCCCACATGCAACTGGACTCTCTGTGTTCGCTCTTTCTGAACAACCCTAAATATATCCCTACCCGGAATCTGAGAGGAATTGAAAATAGGACCCTGGAAAACGTGTACAGAGCCCCTTTCACCCATCAAAAATTGCTCTGAAAGGAAGCCTTTGGGTACAACTGAACTCCCCAGGGGAGCCTTTACGCAGCCCCACATGCAACTGGACTCTCTGTGTTCGCTCTTTCTGAACAACCCTAAATACATCCCTTCTCGGAATGTGAGAAGAATTTAAAATAGGACCCCAGAAAACGCATACAAAGCCCCTTTCACCCATCAAAAATTGCCCCCAAAGGAAGCCTTTGGGAACAACTGAACTCCCCAGGGGAGCCTTTACGCAGCCCCACATGCAACTGGACTCTCTGTGTTTGCTCTTTCTGAACAACCCTAAATACATCCCTAACGGGAATCTGAGAGGAATTGTAAATATGACCCCAGAAATCACGTACAGAGCCGCTTTCACCCATCAAAAATTTCCGTCAAAGGAAGCCTTTGGGTACAACTGAACTCCCCAGGGGAGCCTTTACGCAGCCCCACATGCAACTGGACTCTCTGTGTTCGCTCTTTCTGAACAACCCTAAATACATCCCTAACCGGAATCTGAGAGGAATTGAAAATATGATCCCAGAAATCACGTACAGAGCCCCTTTCACCCATCAAAAATCGCCCCGAAAGGAAACCTTTGGGAACAACTGAACTCCCCAGGGGAGCCTTTACGCAGCCCCACATGCAACTGGACTCTCTGTGTTCGCTCTTTCTGAACAACCCTAAATATATCCCTACCCGGAATCTGAGAGGAATTGAAAATAGGACCCTGGAAAACGTGTACAGAGCCCCTTTCACCCATGAAAAATTGCCCCCAAAGGAAGCCTTTGGGAACAACTGAACTCCCCAGGGGAGCCTTTACGCAGCCCCACATGCAACTGGACTCTCTGTGTTCGCTCTTTCTGAACAACCCTAAATATATCCCTACCCGGAATCTGAGAGGAATTGAAAATAGGACCCTGGAAAACGTGTACAGAGCCCCTTTCACCCATCAAAAATTGCCCTGAAAGGAAGCCTTTGGGTACAACTGAACTCCCCAGGGGAGCCTTTACGCAGCCCCACATGCAACTGGACTCTCTGTGTTCGCTCTTTCTGAACAACCCTAAATACATCCCTTCTCGGAATGTGAGAGGAATTTAAAATAGGACCCCAGAAAACGCATACAAAGCCCCTTTCACCCATCAAAAATTGCCCCCAAAGGAAGCCTTTGGGAACAACTGAACTCCCCAGGGGAGCCTTTACGCAGCCCCACATGCAACTGGACTCTCTGTGTTTGCTCTTTCTGAACAACCCTAAATACATCCCTAACGGGAATCTGAGAGGAATTGTAAATATGATCCCAGAAATCACGTTCAGAGCCCCTTTCACCCATCAAAAATTACCCTGAAAGGAAGCCTTTGGGTACAACTGAACTCCCCAGGGGAGCCTTTACGCAGCCCCACATGCAACTGGACTCTCTGTCTTCGCTCTTTCTGAACAACCCTAAATACATCCCTACCCGGAATCTGAGAGGAATTGAAAATATGATCCCAGAAGTCACGTACAGAGCCCCTTTCACCCATCAAATTTACCCTGAAAGGAAGCCTTTGGGTACAACTGAACTCCCCATGGGAGCCTTTACGCAGCCCCACATGCAACTGGACTCTCTGTGTTCGCTCTTTCTGAACAACCCTAAATACATCCCTTCTCGGAATGTGAGAGGAATTTAAAATAGGACACCAGAAAACGCATACAAAGACCTTTTCACCCATCAAATATCGCCCTGAAAGGAAGCCGTTGGGAACAACTGAACTCCCCAGGGGAGGCTTTACGCAGCCCCACATGCAACTGGACTCTCTGTGTTCGCTCTTTCTGAACAACCCTAAATACATCCCTTCCCGGAATGTGAGAGGAATTGTAAATAGGACCCCAGAAAACGCATAGAAAGCCCCTTTCACCCATCAAAAATTGCCCTGAAAGGAAGCCTTTGGGTACATCTGAACTCCCCCGGGGATCCTCTGCGCAGCCCCACATGCAACTGGACTCTGTGTTCGCTCTTTCTGAACAAGCCTAAATACATCCCTAACCGGAATCTGAGAGGAATTGTAAATATGACCCCAGAAATCACTTACAGAGCCCCTTTCACCCATCAAAAATCGCCCCGAAAGGAAACCTTTGGGAACAACTGAACTCCCCAGGGGAGCCTTTACGCAGCCCCACATGCAACTGGACTCTCTGTGTTCGCTCTTTCTGAACAACCCTAAATATATCCCTACCCGGAATCTGAGAGGAATTGAAAATAGGACCCTGGAAAACGTGTACAGAGCCCCTTTCACCCATCAAAAATTGCCCCCAAAGGAAGCCTTTGGGAACAACTGAACTCCCCAGGGGAGCCTTTACGCAGCCCCACATGCAACTGGACTCTCTGTGTTCGCTCTTTCTGAACAACCCTAAATATATCCCTACCCGGAATCTGAGAGGAATTGAAAATAGGACCCTGGAAAACGTGTACAGAGCCCCTTTCACCCATCAAAAATTGCTCTGAAAGGAAGCATTTGGGTACAACTGAACTCCCCAGGGGAGCCTTTACGCAGCCCCACATGCAACTGGACTCTCTGTGTTCGCTCTTTCTGAACAACCCTAAATATATCCCTTCTCGGAATGTGAGAAGAATTTAAAATAGGACCCCAGAAAACGCATACAAAGCCCCTTTCACCCATCAAAAATTGCCCCCAAAGGAAGCCTTTGGGAACAACTGAACTCCCCAGGGGAGCCTTTACGCAGCCCCACATGAAACTGGACTCTCTGTGTTTGCTCTTTCTGAACAACCCTAAATACATCCCTAACGGGAATCTGAGAGGAATTGTAAATATGACCCCAGAAATCACGTACAGAGCCGCTTTCACCCATCAAAAATTTCCGTCAAAGGAAGCCTTTGGGTACAACTGAACTCCCCAGGGGAGCCTTTACGCAGCCCCACATGCAACTGGACTCTCTGTGTTCGCTCTTTCTGAACAACCCTAAATACATCCCTAACCGGAATCTGAGAGGAATTGAAAATATGATCCCAGAAATCACGTACAGAGCCCCTTTCACCCATCAAAAATTGCCCCCAAAGGAAGCCTTTGGGTACAACTGAACTCCCCAGGGGAGCCTTTACGCAGCCCCACATGCAACTGGACTCTCTGTGTTCGCTCTTTCTGAACAACCCTAAATACATCCCTTCCCGGAATGTGAGAGGAATTGTAAATAGGACCCCAGAAAACGTGTACAGAGCCCCTTTCACCCATCAAAAATTGCCCCCAAAGGAAGCCTTTGGGTACAACTGAACTCCCCAGGGGTGTCTTTACGAAGCCCCACATGCAACTGGACTCTCTGTGTTCGCTCTTTCTGAACAACCCTAAATACATCCCTTCCTGGAATGTGAGAGGAATTGAAAATATGACCATAGAAATCACGTTCAGAGCCCCTTTAACCCATCAAAAATTGCCCCCAAAGGAAGCCTTTGGGTACAACTGAACTCCCCAGGGGAGCCTTTACGCAGCCCCACATGTAACTGGACTCTCTGTGTTCGCTCTTTCAGAAGAAGCCTAAGTACATCCCTAACGGGAATGTGAGAGGAATTGAAAATATGATCCCAGAAATCACGTACAGAGCCCCTTTCACCCATCAAAAATTTCCGTCAAAGGAAGCCTTTGGGTACAACTGAACTCCCCAGGGGAGCCTTTACGCAGCCCCACATGCAACTGGACTCTCTGTGTTCGCTCTTTCTGAACAACCCTAAATACATCCCTTCTCGGAATGTGAGAGGAATTTAAAATAGGACACCAGAAAACGCATACAAAGACCTTTTCACCCATCAAATATCGCCCTCAAAGGAAGCCGTTGGGAACAACTGAACTCCCCAGGGGAGCCTTTACGCAGCCCCACATGCAACTGGACTCTCTGTGTTCGCTCTTTCTGAACAACCCTAAATACATCCCTTCCCGGAATGTGAGAGGAATTGTAAATAGGACCCCAGAAAACGCATACAAAGGCCCTTTCACCCATCAAAAATTGCCCTGAAAGGAAGCCTTTGGGTACATCTGAACTCCCCCGGGGATCCTCTGCGCAGCCCCACATGCAACTGGACTCTGTGTTCGCTCTTTCTGAACAAGCCTAAATACATCCCTAACCGGAATCTGAGAGGAATTGTAAATATGACCCCAGAAATCACTTACAGAGCCCCTTTCACCCATCAAAAATCGCCCCGAAAGGAAACCTTTGGGAACAACTGAACTCCCCAGGGGAGCCTTTACGCAGCCCCACATGCAACTGGAATCTCTGTGTTCGCTCTTTCTGAACAACCCTAAATATATCCCTACCCGGAATCTGAGAGGAATTGAAAATAGGACCCTGGAAAACGTGTACAGAGCCCCTTTCACCCATCAAAAATTGCCCCCAAAGGAAGCCTTTGGGTACAACTGAACTCCCCAGGGGAGCCTTTACGCAGCCCCACATGCAACTGGACTCTCTGTGTTCGCTCTTTCTGAACAACCCTAAATACATCCCTTCCCGGAATGTGAGAGGAATTGTAAATAGGACCCCAGAAAACGCATACAAAGCCCCTTTCACCCACCAAAAATTGTCCTGAATTTAAGCCTTTGGGTACATCTGAACTCCCCCAGGGATCCTCTGCGCTGCCCCACATGCAACTGGACTCTCTGTGTTCGCTCTTTCTGAACAAGCCTAAATACATCCCTAACCGGTATCTGAGAGGAATTGTAAATATGGCCCCAGAAATCACTTACAGAGCCCCTTTCACCCATCAAAAATCGCCCCGAAAGGAAAACTTTGGGAACAACTGAACTCCCCAGGGGAGCCTTTACGCAGCCCCACATGCAACTGGACTCTCTGTGTTCGCTCTTTCTGAACAACCCTAAATACATCCCTTCTCGGAATGTGAGAGGAATTTAAAATAGGACACCAGAAAACGCATACAAAGACCTTTTCACCCATCAAATATCGCCCTCAAAGGAAGCCGTTGGGAACAACTGAACTCCCCAGGGGAGCCTTTACGCAGCCCCACATGCAACTGGACTCTCTGTGTTCGCTCTTTCTGAACAACCCTAAATACATCCCTTGCCGGAATGTGAGAGGAATTGTAAATAGGACCCCAGAAAACGCATACAATGCCCCTTTCACCCATCAAAAATTGCCCTGAAAGGAAGCCTTTGGGTACATCTGAACTCCCCCGGGGATCCTCTGCGCAGCCCCACATGCAACTGGACTCTGTGTTCGCTCTTTCTGAACAAGCCTAAATACATCCCTAACCGGAATCTGAGAGGAATTGTAAATATGACCCCAGAAATCACTTACAGAGCCCCTTTCACCCATCAAAAATCGCCCCGAAAGGAAACCTTTGGGAACAACTGAACTCCCCAGGGGAGCCTTTACGCAGCCCCACATGCAACTGGAATCTCTGTGTTCGCTCTTTCTGAACAACCCTAAATATATCCCTACCCGGAATCTGAGAGGAATTGAAAATAGGACCCTGGAAAACGTGTACAGAGCCCCTTTCACCCATCAAAAATTGCTCTGAAAGGAAGCATTTGGGTACAACTGAACTCCCCAGGGGAGCCTTTACGCAGCCCCACATGCAACTGGACTCTCTGTGTTCGCTCTTTCTGAACAACCCTAAATATATCCCTTCTCGGAATGTGAGAAGAATTTAAAATAGGACCCCAGAAAACGCATACAAAGCCCCTTTCACCCATCAAAAATTGCCCCCAAAGGAAGCCTTTGGGAACAACTGAACTCCCCAGGGGAGCCTTTACGCAGCCCCACATGAAACTGGACTCTCTGTGTTTGCTCTTTCTGAACAACCCTAAATACATCCCTAACGGGAATCTGAGAGGAATTGTAAATATGACCCCAGAAATCACGTACAGAGCCGCTTTCACCCATCAAAAATTTCCGTCAAAGGAAGCCTTTGGGTACAACTGAACTCCCCAGGGGAGCCTTTACGCAGCCCCACATGCAACTGGACTCTCTGTGTTCGCTCTTTCTGAACAACCCTAAATACATCCCTAACCGGAATCTGAGAGGAATTGAAAATATGATCCCAGAAATCACGTACAGAGCCCCTTTCACCCATCAAAAATTGCCCCCAAAGGAAGCCTTTGGGTACAACTGAACTCCCCAGGGGAGCCTTTACGCAGCCCCACATGCAACTGGACTCTCTGTGTTCGCTCTTTCTGAACAACCCTAAATACATCCCTTCCCGGAATGTGAGAGGAATTGTAAATAGGACCCCAGAAAACGTGTACAGAGCCCCTTTCACCCATCAAAAATTGCCCCCAAAGGAAGCCTTTGGGTACAACTGAACTCCCCAGGGGTGTCTTTACGAAGCCCCACATGCAACTGGACTCTCTGTGTTCGCTCTTTCTGAACAACCCTAAATACATCCCTTCCTGGAATGTGAGAGGAATTGAAAATATGACCATAGAAATCACGTTCAGAGCCCCTTTAACCCATCAAAAATTGCCCCCAAAGGAAGCCTTTGGGTACAACTGAACTCCCCAGGGGAGCCTTTACGCAGCCCCACATGTAACTGGACTCTCTGTGTTCGCTCTTTCAGAAGAAGCCTAAGTACATCCCTAACGGGAATGTGAGAGGAATTGAAAATATGATCCCAGAAATCACGTACAGAGCCCCTTTCACCCATCAAAAATTTCCGTCAAAGGAAGCCTTTGGGTACAACTGAACTCCCCAGGGGAGCCTTTACGCAGCCCCACATGCAACTGGACTCTCTGTGTTCGCTCTTTCTGAACAACCCTAAATACATCCCTTCTCGGAATGTGAGAGGAATTTAAAATAGGACACCAGAAAACGCATACAAAGACCTTTTCACCCATCAAATATCGCCCTCAAAGGAAGCCGTTGGGAACAACTGAACTCCCCAGGGGAGCCTTTACGCAGCCCCACATGCAACTGGACTCTCTGTGTTCGCTCTTTCTGAACAACCCTAAATACATCCCTTCCCGGAATGTGAGAGGAATTGTAAATAGGACCCCAGAAAACGCATACAAAGGCCCTTTCACCCATCAAAAATTGCCCTGAAAGGAAGCCTTTGGGTACATCTGAACTCCCCCGGGGATCCTCTGCGCAGCCCCACATGCAACTGGACTCTGTGTTCGCTCTTTCTGAACAAGCCTAAATACATCCCTAACCGGAATCTGAGAGGAATTGTAAATATGACCCCAGAAATCACTTACAGAGCCCCTTTCACCCATCAAAAATCGCCCCGAAAGGAAACCTTTGGGAACAACTGAACTCCCCAGGGGAGCCTTTACGCAGCCCCACATGCAACTGGAATCTCTGTGTTCGCTCTTTCTGAACAACCCTAAATATATCCCTACCCGGAATCTGAGAGGAATTGAAAATAGGACCCTGGAAAACGTGTACAGAGCCCCTTTCACCCATCAAAAATTGCCCCCAAAGGAAGCCTTTGGGTACAACTGAACTCCCCAGGGGAGCCTTTACGCAGCCCCACATGCAACTGGACTCTCTGTGTTCGCTCTTTCTGAACAACCCTAAATACATCCCTTCCCGGAATGTGAGAGGAATTGTAAATAGGACCCCAGAAAACGCATACAAAGCCCCTTTCACCCACCAAAAATTGTCCTGAATTTAAGCCTTTGGGTACATCTGAACTCCCCCAGGGATCCTCTGCGCTGCCCCACATGCAACTGGACTCTCTGTGTTCGCTCTTTCTGAACAAGCCTAAATACATCCCTAACCGGTATCTGAGAGGAATTGTAAATATGGCCCCAGAAATCACTTACAGAGCCCCTTTCACCCATCAAAAATCGCCCCGAAAGGAAAACTTTGGGAACAACTGAACTCCCCAGGGGAGCCTTTACGCAGCCCCACATGCAACTGGACTCTCTGTGTTCGCTCTTTCTGAACAACCCTAAATACATCCCTTCTCGGAATGTGAGAGGAATTTAAAATAGGACACCAGAAAACGCATACAAAGACCTTTTCACCCATCAAATATCGCCCTCAAAGGAAGCCGTTGGGAACAACTGAACTCCCCAGGGGAGC
The DNA here is from genome assembly GCA_036873955.1 of Mergus octosetaceus. Lineage (NCBI taxonomy): Eukaryota > Metazoa > Chordata > Aves > Anseriformes > Anatidae > Mergus > Mergus octosetaceus. The sequence goes on along the minus strand of CM072284.1, from coordinate 71,705,708 downwards.
CTTTACGCAGCCCCACATGCAACTGGACTCTCTGTGTTCGCTCTTTCTGAACAACCCTAAATACATCCCTTGCCGGAATGTGAGAGGAATTGTAAATAGGACCCCAGAAAACGCATACAATGCCCCTTTCACCCATCAAAAATTGCCCTGAAAGGAAGCCTTTGGGTACATCTGAACTCCCCCGGGGATCCTCTGCGCAGCCCCACATGCAACTGGACTCTGTGTTCGCTCTTTCTGAACAAGCCTAAATACATCCCTAACCGGAATCTGAGAGGAATTGTAAATATGACCCCAGAAATCACTTACAGAGCCCCTTTCACCCATCAAAAATCGCCCCGAAAGGAAACCTTTGGGAACAACTGAACTCCCCAGGGGAGCCTTTACGCAGCCCCACATGCAACTGGAATCTCTGTGTTCGCTCTTTCTGAACAACCCTAAATATATCCCTACCCGGAATCTGAGAGGAATTGAAAATAGGACCCTGGAAAACGTGTACAGAGCCCCTTTCACCCATAAAAAATTGCTCTGAAAGGAAGCCTTTGGGTACAACTGAACTCCCCAGGGGAGCCTTTACGCAGCCCCACATGCAACTGGACTCTCTGTGTTCGCTCTTTCTGAACAACCCTAAATATATCCCTTCTCGGAATGTGAGAAGAATTTAAAATAGGACCCCAGAAAACGCATACAAAGCCCCTTTCACCCATCAAAAATTGCCCCCAAAGGAAGCCTTTGGGAACAACTGAACTCCCCAGGGGAGCCTTTACGCAGCCCCACATGCAACTGGACTCTCTGTGTTTGCTCTTTCTGAACAACCCTAAATACATCCCTAACGGGAATCTGAGAGGAATTGTAAATATGACCCCAGAAATCACGTACAGAGCCGCTTTCACCCATCAAAAATTTCCGTCAAAGGAAGCCTTTGGGTACAACTGAACTCCCCAGGGGAGCCTTTACGCAGCCCCACATGCAACTGGACTCTCTGTGTTCGCTCTTTCTGAACAACCCTAAATACATCCCTAACCGGAATCTGAGAGGAATTGAAAATATGATCCCAGAAATCACGTACAGAGCCCCTTTCACCCATCAAAAATCGCCCCGAAAGGAAACCTTTGGGAACAACTGAACTCCCCAGGGGAGCCTTTACGCAGCCCCACATGCAACTGGACTCTCTGTGTTCGCTCTTTCTGAACAACCCTAAATATATCCCTACCAGGAATCTGAGAGGAATTGAAAATAGGACCCTGGAAAACGTGTACAGAGCCCCTTTCACCCATCAAAAATTGCCCCCAAAGGAAGCCTTTGGGAACAACTGAACTCCCCAGGGGAGCCTTTACGCAGCCCCACATGCAACTGGACTCTCTGTGTTTGCTCTTTCTGAACAACCCTAAATATATCCCTACCCGGAATCTGAGAGGAATTGAAAATAGGACCCAGGAAAACGTGTACAGAGCCCCTTTCACCCATCAAAAATTGCCCTGAAAGGAAGCATTTGGGTACAACTGAACTCCCCAGGGGAGCCTTTACGCAGCCCCACATGCAACTGGACTCTCTGTGTTCGCTCTTTCTGAACAACCCTAAATACATCCCTTCTCGGAATGTGAGAAGAATTTAAAATAGGACCCCAGAAAACGCATACAAAGCCCCTTTCACCCATCAAAAATTGCCCCCAAAGGAAGCCTTTGGGAACAACTGAACTCCCCAGGGGAGCCTTTACGCAGCCCCACATGCAACTGGACTCTCTGTGTTTGCTCTTTCTGAACAACCCTAAATACATCCCTAACGGGAATCTGAGAGGAATTGTAAATATGACCCCAGAAATCACGTACAGAGCCGCTTTCACCCATCAAAAATTTCCGTCAAAGGAAGCCTTTGGGTACAACTGAACTCCCCAGGGGAGCCTTTACGCAGCCCCACATGCAACTGGACTCTCTGTGTTCGCTCTTTCTGAACAACCCTAAATACATCCCTAACCGGAATCTGAGAGGAATTGAAAATATGATCCCAGAAATCAGGTACAGAGCCCCTTTCACCCATCAAAAATCGCCCCCAAAGGAAGCCTTTGGGAACAACTGAACTCCCCAGGGGAGCCTTTACGCAGCCCCACATGCAACTGGACTCTCTGTGTTCGCTCTTTCTGAACAACCCTAAATATATCCCTACCCGGAATCTGAGAGGAATTGAAAATAGGACCCTGGAAAACGTGTACAGAGCCCCTTTCACCCATCAAAAATTGCCCTGAAAGGAAGCCTTTGGGTACAACTGAACTCCCCAGGGGAGCCTTTACGCAGCCCCACATGCAACTGGACTCTCTGTGTTCGCTCTTTCTGAACAACCCTAAATACATCCCTTCTCGGAATGTGAGAGGAATTTAAAATAGGACCCCAGAAAACGCATACAAAGCCCCTTTCACCCATCAAAAATTGCCCCCAAAGGAAGCCTTTGGGAACAACTGAACTCCCCAGGGGAGCCTTTACGCAGCCCCACATGCAACTGGACTCTCTGTGTTTGCTCTTTCTGAACAACCCTAAATACATCCCTAACGGGAATCTGAGAGGAATTGTAAATATGATCCCAGAAATCACGTTCAGAGCCCCTTTCACCCATCAAAAATTACCCTGAAAGGAAGCCTTTGGGTACAACTGAACTCCCCAGGGGAGCCTTTACGCAGCCCCACATGCAACTGGACTCTCTGTCTTCGCTCTTTCTGAACAACCCTAAATACATCCCTACCCGGAATCTGAGAGGAATTGAAAATATGATCCCAGAAATCACGTACAGAGCCCCTTTCACCCATCAAATTTACCCTGAAAGGAAGCCTTTGGGTACAACTGAACTCCCCAGGGGAGCCATTACGCAGCCCCACATGCAACTGGACTCTCTGTGTTCGCTCTTTCTGAACAACCCTAAATACATCCCTTCTCGGAATGTGAGAGGAATTTAAAATAGGACACCAGAAAACGCATACAAAGACCTTTTCACCCATCAAATATTGCCCTCAAAGGAAGCCGTTGGGAACAACTGAACTCCCCAGGGGAGCCTTTACGCAGCCCCACATGCAACTGGACTCTCTGTGTTCGCTCTTTCTGAACAACCCTAAATACATCCCTACCCGGAATGTGAGAGGAATTGTAAATAGGACCCCAGAAAACGCATACAAAGCCCCTTTCACCCATCAAAAATTGCCCTGAAAGGAAGCCTTTGGGTACATCTGAACTCCCCCGGGGATCCTCTGCGCAGCCCCACATGCAACTGGACTCTGTGTTCGCTCTTTCTGAACAAGCCTAAATACATCCCTAACCGGAATCTGAGAGGAATTGTAAATATGACCCCAGAAATCACTTACAGAGCCCCTTTCACCCATCAAAAATCGCCCCGAAAGGAAACCTTTGGGAACAACTGAACTCCCCAGGGGAGCCTTTACGCAGCCCCACATGCAACTGGAATCTATGTGTTCGCTCTTTCTGAACAACCCTAAATATATCCCTACCCGGAATCTGAGAGGAATTGAAAATAGGACCCTGGAAAACGTGTACAGAGCCCCTTTCACCCATCAAAAATTGCCCCCAAAGGAAGCCTTTGGGTACAACTGAACTCCCCAGGGGAGCCTTTACGCAGCCCCACATGCAACTGGACTCTCTGTGTTCGCTCTTTCTGAACAACCCTAAATACATCCCTTCCCGGAATGTGAGAGGAATTGTAAATAGGACCCCAGAAAACGAATACAAAGCCCCTTTCACCCATCAAAAATTGTCCTGAATTTAAGCCTTTGGGTACATCTGAACTCCCCCAGGGATCCTCTGCGCAGCCCCACATGCAACTGGACTCTCTGTGTTCGCTCTTTCTGAACAAGCCTAAATACATCCCTAACCGGTATTTGAGAGGAATTGTAAATATGACCCCAGAAATCACTTACAGAGCCCCTTTCACCCATCAAAAATCGCCCCGAAAGGAAACCTTTGGGAACAACTGAACTCCCCAGGGGAGCCTTTACGCAGCCCCACATGCAACTGGACTCTCTGTGTTCGCTCTTTCTGAACAACCCTAAATATATCCCTACCCGGAATCTGAGAGGAATTGAAAATAGGACCCTGGAAAACGTGTACAGAGCCCCTTTCACCCATCAAAAATTGCCCCCAAAGGAAGCCTTTGGGAACAACTGAACTCCCCAGGGGAGCCTTTACGCAGCCCCACATGCAACTGGACTCTCTGTGTTCGCTCTTTCTGAACAACCCTAAATATATCCCTACCCGGAATCTGAGAGGAATTGAAAATAGGACCCTGGAAAACGTGTACAGAGCCCCTTTCACCCATCAAAAATTGCTCTGAAAGGAAGCCTTTGGGTACAACTGAACTCCCCAGGGGAGCCTTTACGCAGCCCCACATGCAACTGGACTCTCTGTGTTCGCTCTTTCTGAACAACCCTAAATATATCCCTTCTCGGAATGTGAGAAGAATTTAAAATAGGACCCCAGAAAACGCATACAAAGCCCCTTTCACCCATCAAAAATTGCCCCCAAAGGAAGCCTTTGGGAACAACTGAACTCCCCAGGGGAGCCTTTACGCAGCCCCACATGCAACTGGACTCTCTGTGTTTGCTCTTTCTGAACAACCCTAAATATATCCCTAACGGGAATCTGAGAGGAATTGTAAATATGACCCCAGAAATCACGTACAGAGCCGCTTTCACCCATCAAAAATTTCCGTCAAAGGAAGCCTTTGGGTACAACTGAACTCCCCAGGGGAGCCTTTACGCAGCCCCACATGCAACTGGACTCTCTGTGTTCGCTCTTTCTGAACAACCCTAAATATATCCCTACCCGGAATCTGAGAGGAATTGAAAATAGGACCCTGGAAAACGTGTACAGAGCCCCTTTCACCCATCAAAAATTGCCCCCAAAGGAAGCCTTTGGGAACAACTGAACTCCCCAGGGGAGCCTTTACGCAGCCCCACATGCAACTGGACTCTCTGTGTTCGCTCTTTCTGAACAACCCTAAATATATCCCTACCCGGAATCTGAGAGGAATTGAAAATAGGACCCTGGAAAACGTGTACAGAGCCCCTTTCACCCATCAAAAATTGCTCTGAAAGGAAGCCTTTGGGTACAACTGAACTCCCCAGGGGAGCCTTTACGCAGCCCCACATGCAACTGGACTCTCTGTGTTCGCTCTTTCTGAACAACCCTAAATATATCCCTTCTCGGAATGTGAGAAGAATTTAAAATAGGACCCCAGAAAACGCATACAAAGCCCCTTTCACCCATCAAAAATTGCCCCCAAAGGAAGCCTTTGGGAACAACTGAACTCCCCAGGGGAGCCTTTACGCAGCCCCACATGCAACTGGACTCTCTGTGTTTGCTCTTTCTGAACAACCCTAAATATATCCCTAACGGGAATCTGAGAGGAATTGTAAATATGACCCCAGAAATCACGTACAGAGCCGCTTTCACCCATCAAAAATTTCCGTCAAAGGAAGCCTTTGGGTACAACTGAACTCCCCAGGGGAGCCTTTACGCAGCCCCACATGCAACTGGACTCTCTGTGTTCGCTCTTTCTGAACAACCCTAAATACATCCCTAACCGGAATCTGAGAGGAATTGAAAATATGATCCCAGAAATCACGTACAGAGCCCCTTTCACCCATCAAAAATCGCCCCGAAAGGAAACCTTTGGGAACAACTGAACTCCCCAGGGGAGCCTTTACGCAGCCCCACATGCAACTGGACTCTCTGTGTTCGCTCTTTCTGAACAACCCTAAATATATCCCTACCAGGAATCTGAGAGGAATTGAAAATAGGACCCTGGAAAACGTGTACAGAGCCCCTTTCACCCATCAAAAATTGCCCCCAAAGGAAGCCTTTGGGAACAACTGAACTCCCCAGGGGAGCCTTTACGCAGCCCCACATGCAACTGGACTCTCTGTCTTCGCTATTTCTGAACAACCCTAAATAAATCCCTACCCGGAATCTGAGAGGAATTGAAAATATGATCCCAGAAATCACGTACAGAGCCCCTTTCACCCATCAAATTTACCCTGAAAGGAAGCCTTTGGGTACAACTGAACTCCCCAGGGGAGCCTTTACGCAGCCCCATATGCAACTGGACTCTCTGTGTTCGCTCTTTCTGAACAACCCTAAATACATCCCTTCTCGGAATGTGAGTGGAATTTAAAATAGGACACCAGAAAACGCATACAAAGACCTTTTCACCCATCAAATATCGCCCTCAAAGGAAGCCGTTGGGAACAACTGAACTCCCCAGGGGAGCCTTTACGCAGCCCCACATGAAACTGGACTCTCTGTGTTCGCTCTTTCTGAACAACCCTAAATACATCCCTTCCCGGAATGTGAGAGGAATTGTAAATAGGACCCCAGAAAACGCATACAAAGCCCCTTTCACCCATCAAAAATTGCCCTGAAAGGAAGTCTTTGGGTACATCTGAACTCCCCCGGGGATCCTCTGCGCAGCCCCACATTCAACTGGACTCTGTGTTCGCTCTATCTGAACAAGCCTAAATACATCCCTAACCGGAATCTGAGAGGAATTGTAAATATGACCCCAGAAATCACTTACAGAGCCCCTTTCACCCATCAAAAATCGCCCCGAAAGGAAACCTTTGGGAACAACTGAACTCCCCAGGGGAGCCTTTACGCAGCCCCACATACAACTGGACTCTCTGTGTTCGCTCTTTCTGAACAACCCTAAATATATCCCTACCCGGAATCTGAGAGGAATTGAAAATAGGACCCTGGAAAACGTGTACAGAGCCCCTTTCACCCATCAAAAATTGCCCCCAAAGGAAGCCTTTGGGTACAACTGAACTCCCGAGGGGATCCTTTACGCAGCCCCACATGCAACTGGACTCTCTGTGTTCGCTCTTTCTGAACAACCCTAAATACATCCATAACCGGAATCTGAGAGGAATTGTAAATAGGACCCCAGAAAACGCATACAAAGCCCCTTTCACCCATCAAAAATTGTCCTGAATTTAAGCCTTTGGGTACATCTGAACTCCCCCAGGGATCCTCTGCGCAGCCCCACATGCAACTGGACTCTCTGTGTTCGCTCTTTCTGAACAAGCCTAAATACATCCCTAACGGGAATCTGAGAGGAATTGTAAATATGACCCCAGAAATCACGTACAGAGCCGCTTTCACCCTTCAAAAATTTCCGTCAAAGGAAGCCTTTGGGTACAACTGAACTCCCCAGGGGAGCCTTTACGCAGCCCCACATGCAACTGGACTCTCTGTGTTCGCTCTTTCTGAACAACCCTAAATACATCCCTAACCGGAATCTGAGAGGAATTGAAAATATGATCCCAGAAATCACGTACAGAGCCCCTTTCACCCATCAAAAATTGCCCCGAAAGGAAACCTTTGGGAACAACTGAACTCCCCAGGGGAGCCTTTACGCAGCCCCACATGCAACTGGACTCTCTGTGTTCGCTCTTTCTGAACAACCCTAAATATATCCCTACCCGGAATCTGAGAGGAATTGAAAATAGGACCCTGGAAAACGTGTACAGAGCCCCTTTCACCCATCAAAAATTGCCCCCAAAGGAAGCCTTTGGGAACAACTGAACTCCCCAGGGGAGCCTTTACGCAGCCCCACATGCAACTGGAGTCTCTGTGTTCGCTCTTTCTGAACAACCCTAAATATATCCCTACCCGTAATCTGAGAGGAATTGAAAATAGGACCCTGGAAAACGTGTACAGAGCCCCTTTCACCCATCAAAAATTGCCCTGAAAGGAAGCCTTTGGGTACAACTGAACTCCCCAGGGGAGCCTTTACGCAGCCCCACATGCAACTGGACTCTCTGTGTTCGCTCTTTCTGAACAACCCTAAATACATCCCTTCTCGGAATGTGAGAGGAATTTAAAATAGGACCCCTGAAAAAGCATACAAAGCCCCTTTCACCCATCAAAAATTGCCCCCAAAGGAAGCCTTTGGGAACAACTGAACTCCCCAGGGGAGCCTTTACGCAGCCCCACATGCAACTGGACTCTCTGTGTTTGCTCTTTCTGAACAACCCTAAATACATCCCTAACGGGAATCTGAGAGGAATTGTAAATATGACCCCAGAAATCACGTACAGAGCCGCTTTCACCCATCAAAAATTTCCGTCAAAGGAAGCCTTTGGGTACAACTGAACTCCCCAGGGGAGCCTTTACGCAGCCCCACATGCAACTGGACTCTCTGTGTTCGCTCTTTCTGAACAACCCTAAATACATCCCTTCCCGGAATGTGAGAGGAATTGAAAATATGATCCCCCAAATCACGTTCAGAGCCCCTTTCACCCATCAAAAATTACCCTGAAAGGAAGCCTTTGGGTACAACTGAACTCCCCAGGGGAGCCTTTACGCAGCCCCACATGCAACTGGACTCTCTGTGTTCGCTCTTTCTGAACAACCCTAAATACATCCCTTCCCGGAATGTGAGTGGAATTGAAAATATGACCATAGAAATCACGTAGAGAGCCCCTTTCACCCATCAAAAATTTCCCTGAAAGGAAGCCTTTATGTACAACTGAACTCCCCAGGGGAGCCTTTACGCAGCCCCACATGCAACTGGACTCTCTGTGTTCGCTCTTTCTGAACAACCCTAAATACATCCCTAACCGGAATGTGAGAGGAATTTAAAATAGGACCCCAGAAAACGCATACAAAGCCCCTTTCACCCATCAAAAATTGCCCCCAAAGGAAGCCTTTGGGTACAACTGAACTCCCTCGGGGAGCCTTTATGCAGCCCCACATGCAACTGGACTCTCTGTGTTCGCTCTTTCTGAACAACCCTAAATACATCCCTAACCGGAATCTGAGAGGAATTGAAAATATGATCCCAGAAATCACGTACAGAGCCCCTTTCACCCATCAAAAATTGCCCCCAAAGGAAGCCTTTGGGAACAACTGAACTCCCCAGGGGAGCCTTTACGCAGCCCCACATGCAACTGGACTCTCTGTGTTCGCTCTTTTTGAACAAGCCTAAATACATCCCTACCCGGAATCTGAGAGAAATTGAAAATAGGACCCTGGAAAACGTGTACAGAGCCCCTTTCACCCATCAAAAATTGCACCCAAAGGAAGCCTTTGGGTACAACTGAACTCCCCAGGGGAGCCTTTACGCAGCACCACATGTAACTGGACTCTCTGTGTTCGCTCTTTCAGAACAAGCCTAAATACATCCCTAACCGGAATCTGAGAAGAATTGAAAATATGATCCCAAAAATCACGTACAGAGCCCCTTTCACCCATCAAAAATCGCCCCCAGAGGAAGCCTTTTGGAACAACTGAACTCCCCAGGGGAGCCCTTACGCAGCCCCACATGCAACTGGAATCTCTGTGTTCGCTCTTTCTGAACAATCCTAAATATCTCCCTAACCGGAATCTGAGAGGGATTTAAAATAAGACCCCAGAAAACGCGTACAGAGCCCCTTTCAACCATCAAAAATTGCCCCCAAAGGAAGTCTTTGGGAACAACTGAACTCCCCAGGGGAGCCTTCACGCAGCCCCACATGCAGCTGGACTCTCTGTGTTCGCTCTTTCTGAACAAACCCTAAATATCTCCCTACCCGGAATCTGAGAGGAATTGAAAATAGGACCCGAGAAATCGCGTACAGAGCCCCTTCCGCACATCAAAAATTGCCCCCAAAGGAAGCCTTTGGGTACAACTGAACTCCCCAGGGGAGCCTTTACCCAGCCCGACATGCAACTGGACTGTGTTCACTCTTTCTTAAAAACCCTAAATACATCCCCACCCGGAATCAGAGAGGAAATGAAAATAGGACCCCAGAGAAGGTGTACAGAGCCCTTTTCAACCATCAAAAATTGCCACCAAAGGAAGTCTTTGGGTACAACTGAACTCCCCAGGGGAACCTTTACACAGCCCCACATGCAACTGGACTCTCTGTGTTCGCTCTTCCTGAACAGCCCTAAATACAGCCCTACCTGGAATCTGAGAGGAATTGAAAATAGGTCCCCGGAAATCATGTATAGAGCCCCTTTCGCTTATCAAAAAATGCCCCGAAAGGAAGCCTTTGGGTACAACTGAACTCCCCAGGGGTGCCTTTACGCAGCCCCACATGCAGCTGGACTCTCTGTGTTCGCTCTTTCTGAACAACCCTAAATATCTCCCCAACCATTTACGCCCAGGGGCGTAAATGCTCCCCTGGGGAGTTCAGTTGTACCCAAAGGCTTCCTTTGGGGGCAATTTTTGATGGGTGAAAGGGGCTCTGTACGCGTTTTCTGGGGTCCAATTTTCAATTCCTCTCAGATTCCGGGTAGGGAGATATTTGGGGTTGTTCAGAAAGTTCGAACACAGAGAGTCCAGTTGCATGTCGGGCTGCGTAAAGGCTGCTCTGGGTAGTTCAGCTGTACCCAAAGGCTTCCTTTGGGGATATTTTTGATGTGCAAAATGGGCCTTGTACACATTTTCTGCGGTCCTATTTTCAATTCCTTTAAGATTCCAGGTAGAGCTGTATTTAGCTTTGTTCAGAAAGAGCGAACAGAGAGAGTCCAGTTGCATGTGGGGCTGCGTAAAGGCTCCCCTGGGGAGTTCAGTTGTACCCAAAGGCTTCCTTTGGCGGCAATTTTTGATAGGCAAAATGGGCCTTGTACACATTTTCTGGGGTCCTATTTTCAGTTCCTCTCAGATTCCGGGTAGGGATGTCTTCAGGGTTCTTCAGAAAGAGCGAACACAGAGAGTCCAGTTGCATGTGGGGCTGCGTAAAGGCTCCCCTGGGGAGTTCAGTTGTACCCAAAGGCTTCCTTTGGGGGCAATTTTTAATGGGCAAAATGGGCCTTGTACGCATTTTCTGGGGTCCTATTTTCAATTCCTCTCAGATTCCGGGTAGGGATGTATTTAGGGTTGTTCATAAAGTGTGAAAACAGAGAGTCCAGTTGCATGTGGGGCTGCGTAAAGGCTCCCCTGGGGAGTTCAGTTGTACCCAAAGGCTTCCTTTGGGGGCATTTTTGATGGCTGAAAGGGGCTCTGTACGCGTTTTCTGGGGTCCTATTTTCATTTCCTCTCTGATTCCGGGTAGGGATGTATTTAGGGTTTTTAAGAAAGAGTGAACACAGTCAAGTTGCATGTCGGGCTTGGTAGAGGCTCCTCTGGGGAGTTCTGTTGTACCCAAAGGCTTCTTTTCGGGGCAATTTTTGATATGCGGAAGGGGCTCTGTACGCGATTTCTGGGGTCCTATTTTCAAGTCCTCTCCTATTTTCAACTCCTCGGTTGGGGAGATATTTAGGGTTGTTCAGAAAGTGCGAACACAGAGAGTCCAGTTGCATGTGGTGCTGAGTCAAGGCTCCCTTGGGGAGTTCAGTTGTACCCAAAGGCTTCCTTTCAGGGTAATATTTGATGGGCGAAAGGGGCTCAGAACACGATTTCTGAGGACCTATTTTCAATTCCCTGAGATTCCAGGTAGGGCTGTATTTAGGGCTGTTCAGAAAGAGCGAACACAGAGAGTCCAGTTGCATGTGGGGCTGCGTAAAGGCTCCCCTGGGGAGTTCAGTTGTTCCCAAAGGCTTCCTTTGGGGGCAATTTTTGATGGGCGAAAGGGACTCTGTTGGCGTTTTATAGGGTCCTATTTTCAATTCCTCTCAGATTCCGGGTAGGGAGATATTTAGGGCTGTTCAGAAAGTGCGAACACAGAGAGTCCAGTTGCATGTGGGGCTGCGTAAAGGCTCCCCTGGGGAGTTCAGTTGTACCCAAAGGCTTCCTTTTGGGGTAATTTTTGATGGTTGAAAGGGGCTGTGTACGCGATTACTGGGGTCCTATTTGCAATTCCTCTCAGATTCCGGTTAGGGATGTATTTAGGGTTCTTCAGAAAGAGTGAACACAGACAGTCCAGTTGCATGTGGGGCTGCGTAAAGGCTCCCCTGGGGAGTTCAGTTGTACCCAAAGGCTTCCTTGAGGGGCAATTTTTGACGGGTGAAAGGGGCTCTGTACGCGATTTCTGGGGTCCTATTTTCAATTCCTCTCAGATTCCGGGTAGGGATGTATTTAGGGTTGTTCAGAAAGAGCGAACACAGAGAGTCCAGTTGCATGTGGGGCTGCGTAAAGGCTCCCCTGGGGAGTTCAGTTGTACCCAAAGGCTTCCTTTGGCGGCAATTTTTGATAGGCAAAATGGGCCTTGTACACATTTTCTGGGGTCCTATTTTCAGTTCCTCTCAGATTCCGGGTAGGGATGTCTTCAGGGTTCTTCAGAAAGAGCGAACACAGAGAGTCCAGTTGCATGTGGGGCTGCGTAAAGGCTCCCCTGGGGAGTTCAGTTGTACCCAAAGGCTTCCTTTGGGGGCAATTTTTAATGGGCAAAATGGGCCTTGTACGCATTTTCTGGGGTCCTATTTTCAATTCCTCTCAGATTCCGGGTAGGGATGTATTTAGGGTTGTTCATAAAGTGTGAAAACAGAGAGTCCAGTTGCATGTGGGGCTGCGTAAAGGCTCCCCTGGGGAGTTCAGTTGTACCCAAAGGCTTCCTTTGGGGGCATTTTTGATGGCTGAAAGGGGCTCTGTACGCGTTTTCTGGGGTCCTATTTTCATTTCCTCTCTGATTCCGGGTAGGGATGTATTTAGGGTTTTTAAGAAAGAGTGAACACAGTCAAGTTGCATGTCGGGCTTGGTAGAGGCTCCTCTGGGGAGTTCTGTTGTACCCAAAGGCTTCTTTTCGGGGCAATTTTTGATATGCGGAAGGGGCTCTGTACGCGATTTCTGGGGTCCTATTTTCAAGTCCTCTCCTATTTTCAACTCCTCGGTTGGGGAGATATTTAGGGTTGTTCAGAAAGTGCGAACACAGAGAGTCCAGTTGCATGTGGTGCTGAGTCAAGGCTCCCTTGGGGAGTTCAGTTGTACCCAAAGGCTTCCTTTCGGGGTAATATTTGATGGGCGAAAGGGGCTCAGAACACGATTTCTGAGGACCTATTTTCAATTCCCTGAGATTCCAGGTAGGGCTGTATTTAGGGCTGTTCAGAAAGAGCGAACACAGAGAGTCCAGTTGCATGTGGGGCTGCGTAAAGGCTCCCCTGGGGAGTTCAGTTGTTCCCAAAGGCTTCCTTTGGGGGCAATTTTTGATGGGCGAAAGGGACTCTGTTGGCGTTTTATAGGGTCCTATTTTCAATTCCTCTCAGATTCCGGGTAGGGAGATATTTAGGGCTGTTCAGAAAGTGCGAACACAGAGAGTCCAGTTGCATGTGGGGCTGCGTAAAGGCTCCCCTGGGGAGTTCAGTTGTACCCAAAGGCTTCCTTTTGGGGTAATTTTTGATGGTTGAAAGGGGCTGTGTACGCGATTACTGGGGTCCTATTTGCAATTCCTCTCAGATTCCGGTTAGGGATGTATTTAGGGTTCTTCAGAAAGAGTGAACACAGACAGTCCAGTTGCATGTGGGGCTGCGTAAAGGCTCCCCTGGGGAGTTCAGTTGTACCCAAAGGCTTCCTTGAGGGGCAATTTTTGACGGGTGAAAGGGGCTCTGTACGCGATTTCTGGGGTCCTATTTTCAATTCCTCTCAGATTCCGGGTAGGGATGTATTTAGGGTTGTTCAGAAAGAGCGAACACAGAGAGTCCAGTTGCATGTGGGGCTGCGTAAAGGCTCCCCTGGGGAGTTCAGTTGTACCCAAAGGCTTCCTTTGGCGGCAATTTTTGATAGGCAAAATGGGCCTTGTACACATTTTCTGGGGTCCTATTTTCAGTTCCTCTCAGATTCCGGGTAGGGATGTCTTCAGGGTTCTTCAGAAAGAGCGAACACAGAGAGTCCAGTTGCATGTGGGGCTGCGTAAAGGCTCCCCTGGGGAGTTCAGTTGTACCCAAAGGCTTCCTTTGGGGGCAATTTTTAATGGGCAAAATGGGCCTTGTACGCATTTTCTGGGGTCCTATTTTCAATTCCTCTCAGATTCCGGGTAGGGATGTATTTAGGGTTGTTCATAAAGTGTGAAAACAGAGAGTCCAGTTGCATGTGGGGCTGCGTAAAGGCTCCCCTGGGGAGTTCAGTTGTACCCAAAGGCTTCCTTTGGGGGCATTTTTGATGGCTGAAAGGGGCTCTGTACGCGTTTTCTGGGGTCCTATTTTCATTTCCTCTCTGATTCCGGGTAGGGATGTATTTAGGGTTTTTAAGAAAGAGTGAACACAGTCAAGTTGCATGTCGGGCTTGGTAGAGGCTCCTCTGGGGAGTTCTGTTGTACCCAAAGGCTTCTTTTCGGGGCAATTTTTGATATGCGGAAGGGGCTCTGTACGCGATTTCTGGGGTCCTATTTTCAAGTCCTCTCCTATTTTCAACTCCTTGGTTGGGGAGATATTTAGGGTTGTTCAGAAAGTGCGAACACAGAGAGTCCAGTTGCATGTGGTGCTGAGTCAAGGCTCCCTTGGGGAGTTCAGTTGTACCCAAAGGCTTCCTTTCGGGGTAATATTTGATGGGCGAAAGGGGCTCAGAACACGATTTCTGAGGACCTATTTTCAATTCCTCTGAGATTCCAGGTAGGGCTGTATTTAGGGCTGTTCAGAAAGAGCGAACACAGAGAGTCCAGTTGCATGTGGGGCTGCGTAAAGGCTCCCCTGGGGAGTTCAGTTGTTCCCAAAGGCTTCCTTTGGGGGCAATTTTTGATGGGCGAAAGGGACTCTGTTGGCGTTTTATAGGGTCCTATTTTCAATTCCTCTCAGATTCCGGGTAGGGAGATATTTAGGGCTGTTCAGAAAGTGCGAACACAGAGAGTCCAGTTGCATGTGGGGCTGCGTAAAGGCTCCCCTGGGGAGTTCAGTTGTACCCAAAGGCTTCCTTTTGGGGTAATTTTTGATGGTTGAAAGGGGCTGTGTACGCGATTACTGGGGTCCTATTTGCAATTCCTCTCAGATTCCGGTTAGGGATGTATTTAGGGTTCTTCAGAAAGAGCGAACACAGAGAGTCCAGTTGCATGTGGGGCTGCGTAAAGGCTCCCCTGGGGAGTTCAGTTGTACCCAAAGGCTTCCTTGAGGGGCAATTTTTGACGGGTGAAAGGGGCTCTGTACGCGATTTCTGGGGTCCTATTTTCAATTCCTCTCAGATTCCGGGTAGGGATGTATTTAGGGTTGTTCAGAAAGAGCGAACACAGAGAGTCCAGTTGCATGTGGGGCTGCGTAAAGGCTCCCCTGGGGAGTTCAGTTGTACCCAAAGGCTTCCTTTGGCGGCAATTTTTGATAGGCAAAATGGGCCTTGTACACATTTTCTGGGGTCCTATTTTCAATTCCTCTTAGATTCCGGGTAGGGAGATATTTAGCGTTGTTCAGAAAGAGCAAACACAGAGAGTCCAGTTGCATGTGGGGCTGCGTAAAGGCTCCCCTGGGGAGTTCAGTTGTACCGAAAGGCTTCCTTTGGGGGCAATTTTTAATGGGCAAAATGGGCCTTGTACGCATTTTCTGGGGTCCTATTTTCAATTGCTCTCAGATTCCGGGTAGGGATGTATTTAGGGTTGTTCAGAAAGAGGGAACACAGAGAGTCCAGTTGCATGTGGGGCTGCGTAAAGGTTCCCCTGGGGAGTTCTTTTGTACCCAAAAGCTTCCTTTCGGGGCAATTTTTGATGTGCGTAAAGGGCTCTGTACGTGATTTCTGCGGTCCTATTTTCAATTTCTCTCAGATTCCGGGTAGGAAGATATATAGGGTTGTTCAGAAAGAGCGAACGCAAGGAGTCCAGCTGCATGTGGGGCTAAGTGAAGGCTCCCCTGGGGAGTTCAGTTGTACCCAAAGGCTTCCTTTGGGGGCATTTTTGATGGTTGAAAGGGGCTCTGTACGCGTTTTCTGGGGTCCTATTTTCATTTCCTCTCTGATTCCGGGTAGGGATGTATTTAGGGTTTTTAAGAAAGAGTGAACACAGTCCAGTTGCATGTCGGGCTTGGTAAAGGCTCCTCTGGGGAGTTCTGTTGTACCGAAAGGCTTCTTTTCGGGGCAATTTTTGATGTGCGGAAGGGGCTCTGTACGCGATTTCTGGGGTCCTATTTTCAAGTCCTCTCCTATTTTCAACTCCTCGGTTGGGGAGATATTTAGGGTTGTTCAGAAAGAGCGAACACAGAGAGTCCAGCTGCATGTGGGGCTGCCTAAAGGCTCCCCTGGGGAGTTCAGTTGTACCCAAAAGCTTTCTTTTGGGGCAATTTTTGATATGCGTAAGGGGCTATGTACGTGATTTCTGGGGTCCTATTTTCAATTTCTCTCAGATTCCGGGTAGTGGGATATATAGGGTTGTTCAGAAAAAGCGAACACAGAGAGTCCAGTTGCATGTGGGGCTGCGTAAGGGCTCCCCTGGGGAGTTCAGTTGTACCCAAAGGCTTCCTTTGGGGGCAATTTTTGATGGGTGAAAGGGGCTCTGTATGCGATTTCTGGGGTCCTATTTTCAATTTCCTCTCAGATTCCGGGTAGGGATGTCTTTAGGGTTGTTCAGAAAGAGCGAACACAGAGAGTCCAGCTGCATGTGGGGCTGCGTAAAGACTCCCCTGGGGAGTTCAGTTGTACCCAAAGGCTTCCTTTGGGGGCAATTTTTGATGGGTGAAAGGGGCTTTGTATGCGTTTTCTGGGTCCTATTTTAAATTCCTCTCACATTCCGGGAAGGTATGTATTTAGGGTTGTTCAGAAAGAGCGAACACAGAGAGTCCAGCTGCATGTGGGGCTGCGTAAAGACTCCCCTGGGGAGTTAAGTTGTACCCAAAGGCTTCCTTTGGGGGCAATTTTTGATGGGCGAAAGGGGCTCTGTACGCGTATTCTGGGGTCCTATTTTCAATTCCTCTCAGATTCCAGGTAGGGAGATATATAGGGTTGTTCAGAAAGAGCGAACACAGAGAGTCCAGTTGCATGTGGGGCTGCGTAAAGGCTCCCCTGGGGAGTTCAGTTGTACCCAAAGGCTTCCTTTGGGGGCAATTTTTGATAGGCAAAATGGGCCTTGTACACGTTTTCTGGGGTCCTATTTTCAATTCCTCTTAGATTCCGGGTAGGGAGATATTTAGCGCTGTTCAGAAAGAGCGAACACAGAGAGTCCAGTTGCATGTGGGGCTGCGTAAAGGCTCCCCTGGGGAGTTCAGTTGTTCCCAAAGGCTTCCTTTGGGGGCAATTTTTGATGGGCAAATGGGCCTTGTACACGTTTTCTGGGGTCCTATTTTCAATTCCTCTCAGATTCAGGATACGGAGATATTTGGGGTTCTTCAGAAAGAGCGAACACAGAGAGTCCAGTTGCATGTGGGGCTGCGTAAAGGCTCCCCTGGGGAGTTCAGTTGTACCCAAAGGCTTCCTTTGGGGGCAATTTTTGATGGGTGAAAGGGGCTCTGTAAGTGATTTCTGGGGTCCTATTTTCATTTTCTCTCAGAATCCGGGTAGGTATATATTTAGGGTTTTTAAGAAAGAGCGAACACAGAGAGTCCAGTTGCATGTGGGGCTGCGTAAAGGCTCCCCTGGGGAGTTCAGTTGTTCCCAAAAGCTTCCTTTGGGGGCAATTTTTGATGGGTGAAAGGGGCTCTGTACGTGATTTCTGGGATCATATTTTCAATTCCTCTCAGATTCCGGTTAGGGATGTATTTAGGGTTGTTCAGAAAGAGCGAACACAGAGAGTCCGGTTGCATGTGGGGCTGCGTAAAGGCTCCCCTGGGGAGTTCAGTTGTTCCCAACGGCTTCCTTTGAGGGCGATATTTGATGGGTGAAAAGGTCTTTGTATGCGTTTTCTGGTGTCCTATTTTAATTCCTCTCACATTCCGGGAAGGTATGTATTTAGGGCTGTTCAGAAAGAGCGAACACAGAGAGTCCAGTTGCATGTGGGGCTGCGTAAAGGATCCCCTGGGGAGTTCAGTTGTACCCAAAGGCTTCCTTTCAGGGTAATTTTTGATGGGTGAAAGGGGCTCTGTACGTGATTTCTGGGATCATATTTTCAATTCCTCTCAGATTCCGGTTATGGATGTATTTAGGGTTGTTCAGAAAGAGCGAACACAGAGAGTCCAGTTGCATGTGGGGCTGCGTAAAGGCTCCCCTGGGGAGTTCAGTTGTACCCAAAGGCTTCCTTTCAGGGCAATTTTTGATGGGTGAAAGGGGCTCTGTACGTGATTTCTGGGATCATATTTTGAATTCCTGTCACATTCCGGGAAGGGATGTATGTAGGCTTGTTCAGAAAGAGCGAACACAGAGAGTCCAGTTGCATGTGGGGCTGCGTAAAGGCTCCCCTGGGGAGTTCAGTTGTACCCAAAGGCTTCCTTTGGGGGCAATTTTTGATGGGTGAAAGGGGCTTTGTATGCGTTTTCTGGGATCCTATTTTAAATTCCTCTCACATTCCGAGAAGGGATGTATTTAGGGTTGTTCAGAAAGAGCGAACACAGAGAGTCCAGTCGCATGTGGGGCTGCATAAAGGCTCCCCTGGGGAGTTCAGTTGTACCCAAAGGCTTCCTTTGGGGGCAATTTTTGATGGGTGAAAGGGGCCTTGTACACGTTTTCTGGGGTCCTATTTTCAATTCCTCTCAGATTACAGGTAGGGCTGTATTTAGGGTTGTTCAGAAAGAGCGAACGCAAGGAGTCCAGCTGCATGTGGGGCTAAGTGAAGGCTCCCCTGGGGAGTTCAGTTGTATCCAAAGGCTTCCTTTGGGGGCAATTTTTGATGGGCAAAATGGGCCTTGTACACGTTTTCTGGGGTGGTATTTTCAATTCCTCTTAGATTCCAGGTAGGGAGATATTTAGCGCTGTTCAGAAAGAGCGAACACAGAGAGTCCAGTTGCATGTGGGGCTGCGTAAATGCTCCCCTGGGGAGTTCAGTTGTACCCAAAGGCTTCCTTTCAGGGCAATTTTTGATGGGTGAAAGGGGCTCTGTACGTGATTTCTGGGATCATATTTTGAATTCCTCTCACATTCCGGGAAGGGATGTATGTAGGCTTGTTCAGAAAGAGCGAACACAGAGAGTCCAGTTGCATGTGGGGCTGCGTAAAGGCTCCCCTGGGGAGTTCAGTTGTACCCAAAGGCTTCCTTTGGGGGCGATTTTTGATGGGTGAAAGGGGCTTTGTATGCGTTTTCTGGGGTCCTATTTTAAATTCCTCTCACATTCCGAGAAGGGATGTATTTAGGGTTGTTCATAAAGAGCGAACACAGAGAGTCCAGTTGCATGTGGGGCTGCGTAAAGGCTCCCCTGGGGAGTTCAGTTGTACCCAAAGGCTTCCTTTGGGGGCAATTTTTGATGGGTGAAAGGGGCTTTGTATGCGTTTTCTGGGGTCCTATTTTAAATTCCTCTCACATTCCGAGAAGGGATGTATTTAGGGTTGTTCATAAAGAGCGAACACAGAGAGTCCAGTTGCATGTGGGGCTGCGTAAAGGCTCCCCTGGGGAGTTCAGTTGTACCCAAAGGCTTCCTTTGGGGGCAATTTTTGATGGGTGAAAGGGGCTTTGTATGCGTTTTCTGGGATCCTATTTTAAATTCCTCTCACATTCCGAGAAGGGATGTATTTAGGGTTGTTCAGAAAGAGCGAACACAGAGAGTCCAGTTGCATGTGGGGCTGCATAAAGGCTCCCCTGGGGAGTTCAGTTGTACCCAAAGGCTTCCTTTGGGGGCAATTTTTGATGGGTGAAAGGGGCCTTGTACACGTTTTCTGGGGTCCTATTTTCAATTCCTCTCAGATTACAGGTAGGGCTGTATTTAGGGTTGTTCAGAAAGAGCGAACGCAAGGAGTCCAGCTGCATGTGGGGCTAAGTGAAGGCTCCCCTGGGGAGTTCAGTTGTATCCAAAGGCTTCCTTTGGGGGCAATTTTTGATGGGCAAAATGGGCCTTGTACACGTTTTCTGGGGTGGTATTTTCAATTCCTCTTAGATTCCAGGTAGAGAGATATTTGGCGCTGTTCAGAAAGAGCGAACATAGAGAGTCCAGTTGCATGTGGGGCTGCGTAAATGCTCCCCTGGGGAGTTCAGTTGTACCCAAAGGCTTCCTTTGGGGGCAATTTTTGATGGGTGAAAGGGGCTCTGTACGCGATTTCTGGGGTCCTATTTTCAATTCCTCTCAGATTCCGGGTACGGATGTCTTTAGGGTTCTTCAGAAAGAGCGAACACAGAGAGTCCAGTTGCATGTGGGGCTGTGTAAAGGCTCCCCTGGGGAGTTCAGTTGTACCCAAAGGCTTCCTTTCAGGGCAATTTTTGATGGGTGAAAGGGGCTCTGTACGCGATTTCTGGGGTCCTATTTTCAATTCCTCTCAGATTCCGGGTACGGATGTCTTTAGGGTTCTTCAGAAAGAGCGAACACAGAGAGTCCAGTTGCATGTGGGGCTGCGTAAAGGCTCCCCTGGGGAGTTCAGTTGTACCCAAAGGCTTCCTTTGGGGGCAATTTTTGATGGGCAAAAGGGGCTCTGTACGCGTTTTCTGGGGTCCTATTTTCAATTCCTCTCACATTCTGGGAAGGGACGTATTTAGGGTTGTTCAGAAAGAGCGAACACAGAGAGTCCAGTTGCATGTGGGGCTGCGTAAAGGCTCCCCTGGGGAGTTCAGTTGTACCCAAAGGCTTCCTTTGGGGGCAATTTTTGATGGGCAAAATGGGCCTCGTACATGTTTTCTGGGGTCCTATTTTCAATTCCTATCAGATTCCAGGTAGGGACGTATTTAGGGTTGTTCAGAAAGAGTGAACACAGAGAGTCCAGTTGCATGGGGGGCTGTGTAAAGGCTCCCCTGGGGAGTTCAGTTGTACCCAAAGGCTTCCTTTGGGGGCAATTTTTGATGGGTAAAATGGGCCTCGTACATGATTTCTGGGGTCCTATTTTCAATTCCTCTCAGATTACAGGTAGGGCTGTATTTAGGGCTGTTCAGAAAAAGCGAACACAGAGAGTCCAGTTGCATGTGGGGCTGCGTAAAGGCTCCCCTGGGGAGTTCAGTTGTACCCAAAGGCTTCCTTTGGGGGCAATTTTTGATGTGTGAAAGGGGCTCTGTATGCATTTTCTGGGGTCCTATTTTCATTTTCTCTCATATTCCGGGTAGGTATGTATTTAGGGTTTTTAAGAAAGAGTGAACACAGAGAGTCCAGTTGCATGTTGGGCTGCGTAAAGGCTCCCCTGGGGAGTTCAGTTGTACCCAAAGGCTTCCTTTGGGGGCAATTTTTGATGTGTGAATGGGGCTCTGTATGCATTTTCTCGGGTCCTATTTTCATTTTCTCTCAGATTCCGGGTAGGTATGTATTCAGGGTTTTTAAGAAAGAGTGAACACAGAGAGTCCAGTTGCATGTGGGGCTGCGTAAAGGCTCCCCTGGGGAGTTAAGTTGTACCCAAAAGCTTTCTTTCGGGGCAATTTTTGATGTGCGTAAGGGGCTCTGTACGCGATTTCTGGGGTCCTATTTTCAATTTCTCTCAGATTCCGGGTAGGGAGATATATAGGATTGTTCAGAAAGAGCGAACGCAAGGAGTCCAGCTGCATGTGGGGCTAAGTGAAGGCTCCCCTGGGGAGTTCAGTTGTACCCAAAGACTTCCTTTGGGGGCAATTTTTGATGGGCAAAATAGGCCTTGTACACGTTTTCTGGGGTCCTATTTTCAATTCCTCTCAGATTCCGGATAGGGAGATATGTGGGGTTCTTCAGAAAGAGCGAACACAGAGAGTCCAGTTGCATGTGGGGCTGCGTAAAGGCTCCCCTGGGGAGTTCAGTTGTACCCAAAGGCTTCCTTTGGGGGCAATTTTTGATAGGCAAAATGGGTCTTGTACACGTTTTCTGGGGTCCTATTTTCAATTCCTCTCAGATTCCGGATAGGGAGATATTTAGCGCTGTTCAGAAAGAGCGAACACAGAGAGTCCAGTTGCATGTGGGGCTGCGTAAAGGCTCCCCTGGGGAGTTCAGTTGTACCCAAAAGCTTCCTTTTGGGGCAATTTTTGATGTGCGTAAGGGGCTATGTACGTGATTTCTGGGGTCCTATTTTCAATTTCTCTCAGATTCCGGGTAGTGGGATATATAGGGTTGTTCAGAAAAAGCGAACACAGAGAGTCCAGTTGCATGTGGGGCTGCGTAAAGGCTCCCCTGGGGAGTTCAGTTGTACCCAAAGGCTTCCTTTGGGGGCAATTTTTGATGGGTGAAAGGGGCTCTGTATGCGATTTCTAGGGTCCTATTTTCAATTTCCTCTCAGATTCCGGGTAGGGATGTCTTTAGGGTTGTTCAGAAAGAGCGAACACAGAGAGTCCAGCTGCATGTGGGGCTGCGTAAAGACTCCCCTGGGGAGTTCAGTTGTACCCAAAGGCTTCCTTTGGGGGCAATTTTTGATGGGCAAAATGGGCCTTGTACACGTTTTCTGGGTCCTATTTTCAGTTCCTCTCTGATTCCAGGTAGGGCTGTATTTAGGGTTGTTCAGAAAAAGCGAACACAGAGAGTCCAGTTGCATGTGGGGCTGCGTAATGGCTCCCCTGGGGAGTTAAGTTGTACCCAAAGGCTTCCTTTGGGGGCAATTTTTGATGGGCGAAAGGGGCACTGTACGCGTATTCTGGGGTCCTATTTTCAATTCCTCTCAGATTCCAGGTAGGGAGATATATAGGGTTGTTCAGAAAGAGCGAACACAGAGAGTCCAGTTGCATGTGGGGCTGTGTAAAGGCTCCCCTGGGGAGTTCAGTTGTACCCAAAGGCTTCCTTTGGGGGCAATTTTTGATGGGAAAAATGGGCCTTGTACACGTTTTCTGGGGTCCTATTTTCAATTCCTCTTAGATTCCGGGTAGGGAGATATTTAGCGCTGTTCAGAAAGAGCGAACACAGAGAGTCCAGTTGCATGTGGGGCTGCGTAAAGGCTCCCCTGGGGAGTTCAGTTGTACCCAAAGGCTTCCTTTGGGGGCAATTTTTGATGGGCAAAATGGTCCTTGTACACGTTTTCTGGGGTCCTATTTTCAATTCCTCTTAGATTCCGGGTAGGGAGATATTTAGCGCTGTTCAGAAAGAGCGAACACAGAGAGTCCAGTTGCATGTGGGGCTGCGTAAAGGCTCCCCTGGGGAGTTCAGTTGTACCCAAAGGCTTCCTTTGGGGGCAATTTTTGATGGGAAAAATGGGCCTTGTACACGTTTTCTGGGGTCCTATTTTCAATTCCTCTTAGATTCCGGGTAGGGAGATATTTAGCGCTGTTCAGAAAGAGCGAACACAGAGAGTCCAGTTGCATGTGGGGCTGCGTAAAGGCTCCCCTGGGGAGTTCAGTTGTACCCAAAGGCTTCCTTTGGGGGCAATTTTTGATGGGCAAAATGGGCCTTGTACACGTTTTCTGGGGTCCTATTTCCAATTCCTCTCAGATTCCAGGTAGGGCTGTATTTAGGGCTGTTCAGAAAGAGCGAACACAGAGAGTCCAGTTGCATGTGGGGCTGCGTAAAGGCTCCCCTGGGGAGTTCAGTTGTACCCAAAGGCTTCCTTTGGGGGCAATTTTTGATGGGCGAAAGGGGCTCTGTACGCGTTTTCTGGGGTCCTATTTTCAATTCCTCTTAGATTCCAGGTAGGGAGATATTTAGCGCTGTTCAGAAAGAGCGAACACAGAGAGTCCAGTTGCATGTGGGGCTGCGTAAAGGCTCCCCTGGGGAGTTCAGTTGTACCCAAAGGCTTCCTTTGGGGGCAATTTTTGCTTGGCAAAATGGGCATTGTACACGTTTTCTGGGGTCCTATTTTCAATTCCTCTCGATTCCATGTAGAGTTGTATGTAGGGCTGTTCAGAAAAAGCGAACACACAGAGTCCAGTTGCATGTGGGGCTGCGTAAAGGCTCCCCTGGGGAGTTCAGTTGTACCCAAAGGCTTCCTTTGGGGGCAATTTTTGATGTGTGAAAGGGGCTCTGTATGCATTTTCTGGGGTCCTATTTTCATTTTCTCTCATATTCCGGGTAGGTATGTATTTAGGGTTTTTAAGAAAGAGTGAACACAGAGAGTCCAGTTGCATGTTGGGCTGCGTAAAGGCTCCCCTGGGGAGTTCAGTTGTACCCAAAGGCTTCCTTTGGGGGCAATTTTTGATGTGTGAATGGGGCTCTGTATGCATTTTCTCGGGTCCTATTTTCATTTTCTCTCAGATTCCGGGTAGGTATGTATTCAGGGTTTTTAAGAAAGAGTGAACACAGAGAGTCCAGTTGCATGTGGGGCTGCGTAAAGGCTCCCCTGGGGAGTTAAGTTTTACCCAAAAGGTTTCTTTCGGGGCAATTTTTGATGTGCGTAAGGGGCTCTGTACGCGATTTCTGGGGTCCTATTTTCAATTTCTCTCAGATTCCGGGTAGGGAGATATATAGGATTGTTCAGAAAGAGCGAACGCAAGGAGTCCAGCTGCATGTGGGGCTAAGTGAAGGCTCCCCTGGGGAGTTCAGTTGTACCCAAAGACTTCCTTTGGGGGCAATTTTTGATGGGCAAAATAGGCCTTGTACACGTTTTCTGGGCTCCTATTTTCAATTCCTCTCAGATTCCGGATAGGGAGATATTTGGGGTTCTTCAGAAAGAGCGAACACAGAGAGTCCAGTTGCATGTGGGGCTGCGTAAAGGCTCCCCTGGGGAGTTCAGTTGTACCCAAAGGCTTCCTTTGGGGGCAATTTTTGATAGGCAAAATGGGTCTTGTACACGTTTTCTGGGGTCCTATTTTCAATTCCTCTCAGATTCCGGATAGGGAGATATTTAGCGCTGTTCAGAAAGAGCGAACACAGAGAGTCCAGTTGCATGGGGGGCTGCGTAAAGGCTCCCCTGGGGAGTTCAGTTGTACCCAAAGGCTTCCTTTGGGGGCAATTATTGATGGGCAAAATGGGCGTTGTACGCATTTTCTGGGGTCCTATTTTCAATTATTCTCAGATTCAGGATAGGGATGTATTTAGGGTTGTTCAGAAAGAGCGAACACAGAGAGTCCAGCTGCATGTGGGGCTGCCTAAAGGCTCCCCTGGGGAGTTCAGTTGTACCCAAAAGCTTCCTTTTGGGGCAATTTTTGATGTGCGTAAGGGGCTATGTACGTGATTTCTGGGGTCCTATTTTCAATTTCTCTCAGATTCCGGGTAGTGGGATATATAGGGTTGTTCAGAAAAAGCGAACACAGAGAGTCCAGTAGCATGTGGGGCTGCGTAAAGGCTCCCCTGGGGAGTTCAGTTGTACCCAAAGGCTTCCTTTGGGGGCAATTTTTGATGGGTGAAAGGGGCTCTGTATGCGATTTCTAGGGTCCTATTTTCAATTTCCTCTCAGATTCCGGGTAGGGATGTCTTTAGGGTTGTTCAGAAAGAGCGAACACAGAGAGTCCAGCTGCATGTGGGGCTGCGTAAAGACTCCCCTGGGGAGTTCAGTTGTACCCAAAGGCTTCCTTTGGGGGCAATTTTTGATGGGCAAAATGGGCCTTGTACATGTTTTCTGGGTCCTATTTTCAGTTCCTCTCTGATTCCAGGTAGGGCTGTATTTAGGGTTGTTCAGAAAAAGCGAACACAGAGAGTCCAGTTGCATGTGGGGCTGCGTAAAGGCTCCCCTGGGGAGTTAAGTTGTACCCAAAGGCTTCCTTTGGGGGCAATTTTTGATGGGCGAAAGGGGCTCTGTACGCGTATTCTGGGGTCCTATTTTCAATTCCTCTCAGATTCCAGGTAGGGAGATATATAGGGTTGTTCAGAAAGAGCGAACACAGAGAGTCCAGTTGCATGTGGGGCTGTGTAAAGGCTCCCCTGGGGAGTTCAGTTGTACCCAAAGGCTTCCTTTGGGGGCAATTTTTGATGGGAAAAATGGGCCTTGTACACGTTTTCTGGGGTCCTATTTTCAATTCCTCTTAGATTCCGGGTAGGGAGATATTTAGCGCTGTTCAGAAAGAGCGAACACAGAGAGTCCAGTTGCATGTGGGGCTGCGTAAAGGCTCCCCTGGGGAGTTCAGTTGTACCCAAAGGCTTCCTTTGGGGGCAATTTTTGATGGGCAAAATGGGCCTTGTACACGTTTTCTGGGGTCCTATTTTCAATTCCTCTTAGATTCCGGGTAGGGAGATATTTAGCGCTGTTCAGAAAGAGCGAACACAGAGAGTCCAGTTGCATGTGGGGCTGCGTAAAGGCTCCCCTGGGGAGTTCAGTTGTACCCAAAGGCTTCCTTTGGGGGCAATTTTTGATGGGAAAAATGGGCCTTGTACACGTTTTCTGGGGTCCTATTTCCAATTCCTCTCAGATTCCAGGTAGGGCTATATTTAGGGCTGTTCAGAAAGAGCGAACACAGAGAGTCCAGTTGCATGTGGGGCTGCGTAAAGGCTCCCCTGGGGAGTTCAGTTGTACCCAAAGGCTTCCTTTGGGGGCAATTTTTGATGGGCGAAAGGGGCTCTGTACGCGTTTTCTGGGGTCCTATTTTCAATTCCTCTTAGATTCCAGGTAGGGAGATATTTGGCGCTGTTCAGAAAGAGCGAACACAGAGAGTCCAGTTGCATGTGGGGCTGCGTAAAGGCTCCCCTGGGGAGTTCAGTTGTACCCAAAGGCTTCCTTTGGGGGCAATTTTTGATTGGCAAAATGGGCATTGTACACGTTTTCTGGGGTCCTATTTTCAATTCCTCTCGATTCCATGTAGAGTTGTATGTAGGGCTGTTCAGAAAAAGCGAACACACAGAGTCCAGTTGCATGTGGGGCTGCGTAAAGGCTCCCCTGGAGAGTTCAGTTGTACCCAAAGGCTTCCTTTGGGGGCAATTTTTGATTGGCAAAATGCAACTTGTACACGTTTTCTGGGGTCCTATTTTCAATTCCTCTCAGATTGCAGGTAGGCCTGTATTTAGGGCTGTTCAGAAAAAGCGAACACAGAGAGTCCAGTTGCATGTGGGGCTGCGTATAGGCTCCCCTGGGGAGTTAAGTTGTACCCAAAAGCTTCCTTTCGGGGCAATTTTTGATGTGCGTAAGGGGCTCTGTACGCGATTTCTGGGGTCCTATTTTCAATTTCTCCCAGATTACGGGTAAAGAGATATATAGGGTTGTTCAGAAAGAGCGAACGCAAGGATTCCAGCTGCATGTGGTCTAAGTGAAGGCTCCCCTGGGAATTCAGTTGTACCCAAAGACTTCCTTTGGGGGCAAATTTTGATAGGCAAAATGGGCCTTGTACACATTTTCTGGGGTCCTATTTTCAATTCCTCTTAGATTCCGGGTAGGGAGATATTTGGCGCTGTTCAGAAAGAGCGAACACAGAGAGTCCAGTTGCATGTGGGGCTGCGTAAAGGCTCCCCTGGGGAGTTCAGTTGTACCCAAAGGCTTCCTTTGGGGGCAATTTTTGACGGGTGAAAGGGGCTCTGTACGCGATTTCTGGGGTCCTATTTTCAATTCCTCTCAGATACCGGATAGGGAGATATTTAGGGTTTTTAAGAAAGAGTGAATACAGACAGTCCAGTTGCATGTGGGGCTGCGTAAAGGCTCCCCTGGGGAGTTAAGTTGTACCCAAAAGCTTCCTTTCGGGGCAATTTTTGATGTGCGTAAGGGGCTCTGTACGCGATTTCTGGGGTCCTATTTTCAATTTCTCTCAGATTCCGGGTAGGGAGATATATAGGGTTGTTCAGAAAGTGCGAACACAGAGAGTCCAGTTGCATGTGGAGCTAAGTGAAGGCTCCCCTGGGGAGTTCATTTGTACCCAAAGGCTTCCTTTGGGGGCTATTTTTGATGGGAAAAAGGGGCCTTGTACACGTTTTCTGGGGTCCAATTTTCAATTCCTCTCAGATTCCAGATAGGGATGTATTTAGGGCTGTTCAGAAAGAGCGAACACAGAAAGTCCAGTTGCATGTGGGGCTGCGTAAAGGCTCCCCTGGGGAGTTCAGTTGTACCCAAAGGCTTCCTTTGGGGGCAATTTTTGATGGGCAAAATGGGCCTTGTACACGTTTTCTAGGTCCTATTTTCAGTTCCTCTCAGATTCCAGAAAGGGCTGTATTTAGGGCTGTTCAGAAAAACCGAACACAGAGAGTCCAGTTGCATGTGGGGCTGCGTAAAGGCTCCCCTGGGGAGTTCAGTTGTACCCAAAGGCTTCCTTTGGGGGCAATTTTTGATGGGCAAAAGGGGCTCTGTACGCGTTTTCTGGGGTCCTATTTTCAATTCCTCTCAGATTCCGGATAGGGAGATATTTGCGGTTCTTCAGAAACAGCGAACACAGAGAGTCCAGTTGCATGTGGGGCTGCGTAAAGGCTCCCCTGGGGAGTTCAGTTGTACCCAAAGGCTTCCTTTGGGGGCAATTTTTGATGGGCAAAATGGGCCTTGTACACGTTTTCTGGGTCCTATTTTCAGTTCCTCTCAGATTCCAGGTAGGGCTGTATTTAGGGCTGTTCAGAAAAAGCGAACACAGAGAGTCCAGTTGCATGTGGGGCTGCGTAAAGGCTCCCCTGGGGAGTTCAGTTGTACCCAAAGGCTTCCTTTGGGGGCAATTTTTGATGGGCGAAAGGGGCTCTGTATGCGTTTTCTGGGGTCCTATTTTCAATTCCTCTCAGATTCCGGGTAGGGAAATATTTGGCGTTGTTCAGAAAGAGCGAACACAGAGAGTCCAGTTGCATGTGGGGCTGCGTAAAGGCTCCCCTGGGGAGTTCAGTTGTACCCAAAGGCTTCCTTTGGGGGCAATTTTTGATAGGCAAAATGGGCCTTGTACACGTTTTCTGGGGTCCTATTTTCAATTCCTCTTAGATTCCGGGTAGGGAGATATTTAGCGCTGTTCAGAAAGAGCGAACACAGAGAGTCCAGTTGCATGGGGGGCTGCGTAAAGGCTCCCCTGGGGAGTTCAGTTGTACCCAAAGGCTTCCTTTGGGGGCAATTTTTGATGTGCGTAAGGGGCTCTGTACGCGATTTCTGGGGTCCTATTTTCAATTTCTCTCAGATTCCGGGTAGGGAGATATATAGGGTTGTTCAGAAAGAGCGAACGCAAGGAGTCCAGTTGCATGTGGGGCTAAGTGAAGGCTCCCCTGGGGAGTTCATTTGTACCCAAAGGCTTCCTTTGGGGGCAATGTTTGATGGGCAAAAGGGGCTCTGTACGCGTTTTCTGGGGTCCTATTTTCAATTCCTCTCAGATTCCCGATAGGGAGATATTTGGGGTTCTTCAGAAACAGCGAACACAGAGAGTCCAGTTGCATGGGGGGCTGCGTAAAGGCTCCCCTGGGGAGTTCAGTTGTACCCAAAGGCTTCCTTTGGGGGAAATTTTTGATGGGCAAAATGGGCCTTGTACACTTTTTCTGGGTCCTATTTTCAGTTCCTCAAAGATTCCAGGTAGGGCTGTATTTAGGGCTGTTCAGAAAAAGCGAACACAGAGAGTCCAGTTGCATGTGGGGCTGCGTAAAGGCTCCCCTGGGGAGTTCAGTTGTACCCAAAGGCTTCCTTTGGGGGCAATTTTTGATGGGCGAAAGGGGCTCTGTACGCGATTTCTGGGGTCCTATTTTCAATTCCTCTCAGATTCCGGGTAGGGAGATATTTGGCGTTGTTCAGAAAGAGCGAACACAGAGAGTCCAGTTGCATGTGGGGCTGCGTAAAGGCTCCCTGGGGGAGTTCAGTTGTACCCAAAAGGTTCTTTGGGGGCTAGTTTTGATGGGCGAAAGGGGCTGTGTAAGCGTTTTCTGGGGTCTTATTTTAAATTCCATCACATTCCGGTTTGGGAGATATTTAGCATTGTTCAGAAAGAGCGAACACAGAGTCCAGTTTCATGTGGGGCTGTGTAAATGCACCCTTGGGGAGTTTAGTTGTACCCAAAGGCTTCCTTTGGGGGCAATTTTTGATTGGTGAAAGGGGTCTGTACGCGGTTTCTGTGGTCTTATTTTAAATTCCTCTCAGATTCCAGTTAGGGATTTATTTAGCGTTGTTCAGAAAGAGCGAACACAGAGAGTCCAGTTGCATGTGGTGCTGCTTCAAGGCTCCCCTGGGGAGTTCAGTTGTACCCAAAGGCTTCCTTTCGGGGCAATTTTTGATGTGCGTAATGGGCTCTGTACCCATTTTCTGGGGTCCTATTTTCAATTCCTCTCAGATTCCGGGTAGGGAGATATTTAGGGTTGTTCAGAAAGAGCGAACACAGAGAGTCCAGTTGCATGTGGGGCTGCATAAAGGTTCCCCTGGGGAGTTCAGTTGTACCCAAAGGCTTCCTTTGGGGGCAATTTTTAATGGGTAAAATGGGCCTTGTATGCGTTTTCTGGGGTCCTATTTTCAATTACTCTCAGAATCCGGTAAGGGAGATATTAGCGTTGTTCAGAAAGAGCTAACACAGAGAGTCCAGTTGCATGTCGTGCTGCGTGAAGGCTCCCCTGGGGACTTCAGTTGTACCCAAAGGCTTCCTTTTGGGGACAATTTTTGATGGTTGAAAAGGGCTCTGTACGCATTTTCTGGGGTCCTATTTTCATTTCCTCTCTGATTCCGGGTAGGGATGTATTTAGGGTTTTTAAGAAAGAGTGAACACAGTCCAGTTGCATGACGGGCTGGGTAAAGGCTCCTCTGGGGAGTTCAGTTGTACCCAAAGACTTCCTTTGGGGGCAATTTTTGATGGGAAAAATGGGCCTTGTACACGTTTTCTGGGGTCGTATTTTCAATTCGTCTTAGATTCCGGGTAGGGAGATATTTAGTACTGTTCAGAAAGAGCGAACACAGAGAGTCCAGTTGCATGTGGGGCTGCGTAAAGGCTCCCCTGGGGAGTTCAGTTGTACCCAAAGGCTTCCTTTGGGGGCAATTTTTGATGGGTGAAAGGGGCTCTGTACGCGATTTCTGGGGTCCTATTTTCAATTCCTCTCAGATTCCAGGTAGGGATGTCTTTAGGGTTGTTCAGAAAGAGCGAACACAGAGAGTCCAGTTGCATGTGGGGCTGCGTAAAGGCTCCCCTGGGGAGTTCAGTTGTACCCAAAGGCTTCCTTTGGGGGCAATTTTTGATGGACAAAATGGGCCTTGTACATGTTTTCTGGGGTCCTATTTTCAATTCCTCTCAGATTCCAGGTAGGGCTGTATTTAGGGCTGTTCAGAAAAAGCGAACACTGAGAGTCCAGTTGCATGTGGGGCTGCGTAAAGGCTCCCCTGGAGAGTTCAGTTGTACCCAAAGGCTTCCTTTGGGGGCAATTTTTGATGGGCAAAATGGGCCTTGTACACGTTTTCTGGGGTCCTATTTTCAATTCCTCTCAGATTCCGGGTAGGTATGTATTTAGGTTTTTTAAGAAAGAGCGAACACAGAGAGTCCAGTTGCATGTGGGGCTGCGTAAAGGCTCACCTGGGGAGTTCAGTTGTACCCAAAGGCTTCCTTTGCGGGCAATTTTTGATGTGTGAAAGGGGCTCTGTATGCATTTTCTGGGGTCCTATTTTCATTTTCTCTCAGATTCCGGGTAGGTATGTATTTAGGGTTTTCAAGAAAGACTGAACACAGAGAGTCCAGTTGCATGTGGGGCTGCGTAAAGGCTCCCCTGGGGAGTTATTTGTACCCAAAAGCTTCCTTTCGGAGAAATTTTTGATGTGAGTAAGGGGCTCTGTACGCGATTTCTGGGGTCCTATTTTCAATTTCTCCCAGATTCCGGGTAGGGACATATATAGGGTGGTTCAGAAAGAGCGAACGCAAGGAGTCCAGCTGCATGTGGGTCTAAGTGAAGGCTCCCCTGCGGAGTTCAGTTATACCCAACGACTTCCTTTGGGGGCAATTTTTGATGGGAAAAATGGGCCTTGTACACGTTTTCTGGGGTCCAATTTTCAATTCCTCTCAGATTCCAGGTAGGGATGTTTTTAAGGGCTGTTCAGAAAGAGCAAACACAGAGAGTCCAGTTGCATGTGGGGCTGCGTAAAGGCTCCCCTGGGGAGTTCAGTTGTACCCAAAGGCTTCCTTTCGGGGCAATTTTTGATGGGAAAAATGGGCCTTATACACGTTTTATGGTGTCCTATTTTCAACTCCTCTCAGATACCGGATAGGGAGATATTTAGGGTTTTTATGAACAACCCTAAATATATCCCTAACCGGAATCTGAGAGGAATTGTAAATATGATCCCAGAAATCACGTACAGATCCGCTTTCACCCATCAAAAATTACCCTGAAAGGAAGCCTTTGGGTACAACTGAACTCCCCAGGGGAGCCTTTACGCAGCCCCACATGCAACTGGACTCTCTGTGTTCGCTCTTTCTGAACAACCCTAAATATATCCCTACCCGGAATCTGAGAGGAATTGAAAATTGGACCCTGGAAAACGTGTAAAGAGCCCCTTTCACCCATCAAAAATTACCCCCAAAGGAAGCCTTTGGGTACAACTGAACTCCCCAGGGGAGCCTTTACGCAGCCCCACATGCAACTGGACTCTCTGTGTTCGCTCTTTCTGAACAACCCTAAATATATCCCTAACCGGAATCTGAGAGGAATTGTAAATATGACCCCAGAAATCACGTACAGAGCCGCTTTCACCCATCAAAAATTGCCCTGAAAGGAAGCCTTTGGGTACAACTGAACTCCCCAGGGGAGCCTTTACGCAGCCCCACATGCAACTGGACTCGCTGTGTTCGCTCTTTCTGAACAACCCTAAATACATCCCTTCCCGGAATGTGAGAGGAATTTAAAATAGGACCCCAGAAAACGCATAGAAAGCCCCTTTCACCCATCAAAAATCGCCCCCAAAGGAAGCCTTTGGGTACAACTGAACTCCCCCGGGGAGCCTTTACGCAGCCCCACATGCAACTGGACTCTCTGTGTTCGCTCTTTCTGAACAACCCTAAATACATCCCTAACCGGAATCTGAGAGGAATTGTAAATATGATCCCAGAAATCACGTACAGATCCGCTTTCACCCATCAAAAATTACCCTGAAAGGAAGCCTTTGGGTACAACTGAACTCCCCAGGGGAGCCTTTACGCAGCCCCACATGCAACTGGACTCTGTGTTCGCTCTTTATGAACAACCCTAAATACATCCCTTCTCGGAATGTGAGAGGAATTTAAAATAGGACCCCAGAAAACGCATACAAAGCCCCTTTCACCCATCAAAAATCGCCCCCAAAGGAAGCCTTTGGGAACAACTGAACTCCCCAGGGGAGCCCTTACGCAGCCCCACATGCAACTGGACTCTCTGTGTTCGCTCTTTCTGAACAACCCTAAATATTCTCCTACCCGGAATCTGAGAGGAATTGAAAATAGGACCCTGGAAAACGTGTACAGAGCCCCTTTCACCCATCAAAAATTACCCTGAAAGGAAGCCTTTGGGTACAACTGAACTCCCCAGGGGAGCCTTTACGCAGCCCCACATGCAACTGGACTCTCTGTGTTCGCTCTTTCTGAAGAACCCTAAATATATCCCTACCCGGAATCTGAGAGGAATTGAAAATAGGACCCTGGAAAACGTGTACAGAGCCCCTTTCACCCATCAAAAATTGCCCCCAAAGGAAGCCTTTGGGTACAACTGAACTCCGCAGGGGAGCCTTTACGCAGCCCCACATGCAACTGGACTCTCTGTGTTCGCTCTTTCTGAACAATCCTAAATACATGCTGTGGTGGTTTTAGCATGCTGGGCAGCTAAACCCCACAACTGCTCTCTCACTCCCCCTCTTCTTAGATGAGGAGGGGGAGAAGTAAAGCAAAGAACGACTCACGGGTTGAGATAAGGATAATTTAATTAAAGCGAAATAATAATAATAATTAAATAAAGATTAGTATGATCTAAACAATTTAAATAATTAATGATTATTATGATCTAAACAATTTAACTAAAGGGAAATAAGAAGGGAAAGGGGAAAAGGGAGGGGGAAAGGGAAAATAAAAAGAGGGGAGGAAAACAAACAAAATAAATGAAAACTATCTGGAAGTACAGAGGAAAGAAATTACTCTCTACTTCCCACAAATGAGCGACGATTGACCACGTCCTTGAAGCAGGGCCTCAACGCACGTAGCTGGTGTTCGGGAGGAGGACCGACGTTTTCACAACGAGAGCCCACCCCTCCCCTCTTCTTCCTGTTTCCACCTTTTATTGCTGAGTGTGACATCACATGGTATGGAATATCCCGTTGGTTGGTTTAGGTCAGCTGCCCTAGTGATGTTTCTCTTCTCACTTTTTGGCCAACCCCCAGGAGGGTTAGAGAGAGGTCCGATGCTGTGCGACTGCTGCTCAGCAGTAGACACAACACTGGTGTGATAACACTGCTGTTCCAGCTACAAGTACAGAGTACAGCACTGTATGGGCTGCTGCAGGGAAAGTTAACATTCCAGCCAGACCCAGTACACATGCCTAACCGGAATCTGAGAGGAATTGAAAATATGACCCCAGAAATCACGTACAGAGCCCCTTTCACCCATCAAAAATTGCCCCCAAAGGAAGCCTTTGGGTACAACTGAACTCCCCCGGGGAGCCTTTACGCAGCCCCACATGCAACTGGACTCTCTGTGTTCGCTCTTTCTGAACAACCCTAAATACATCCCTAACCGGAATCTGAGAGCAATTGAAAATATGATCCCAGAAATCACGTACAGAGCCCCTTTCACCCATCAAAAATTACCCTGAAAGGAAGCCTTTGGGTACAACTGAACTCCCCAGGGGAGCCTTTACGCAGCCCCACATGCAACTGGACTCTCTGTGTTCGCTCTTTCTGAACAACCCTAAATAAATCCCTTCTCGGAATGTGAGAGGAATTTAAAATAGGACCCCAGAAAACGCATACAAAGCCCCTTTCACCCATCAAAAATTGCCCCCAAAGGAAGCCTTTGGGTACAACTGAACTCCCCAGGGGAGCCTTTACGCAGCCCCACATGCAACTGGACTCTCTGTGTTCGCTCTTTCTGAACAACCCTAAATACATACCTTCCCGGAATGTGAGAGGAATTTAAAATAGGACCCCAGAAAACGCATACAAAGCCCCTTTCACCCATCAAAACTTGCCCCCAAAGGAAGCCGTTGGGTACAACTGAACTCCCCAGGGGAGCCTTTATGCAGCCCCACATGCAATTGGACTCTCTGTGTTCGCTCTTTCTGAACAAGCCTAAATACATCCCTAACCGGAATCTGAGAGGAATTGTAAATATGATCCCAGAAATCACGTACAGAGCCCCTTTCACCCATCAAAAATTACCCTGAAAGGAAGCCTTTGGGTACAAGTGAACTCCCCAGGGGAGCCTTTACGCAGCCCCACATGCAACTGGACTCTCTGTGTTCGCTCTTTCTGAACAACCCTAAATACATCCCTAACCGGAATGTGAGAAGAATTTAAAATAGGACCCCAGAAAACGCATACAAAGCCCCTTTCACCCATCAAAACTTGCCCCCAAAGGAAGCCTTTGGGTACAACTGAACTCCCCAGGGGAGCCTTTACGCAGCCCCACATGCAACTGGACTCTCTGTGTTCGCTCTTTCTGACCAACCCTAAATACATCCCTAACCGGAATCTGAGAGGAATTGTAAATAGGACCCCAGAAATCACGTACAGAGCCACTTTCACCCATCAAAAATTGCCCCCAAAGGAAGCCTTTGGGAACTACTGAACTCCCCAGGGGAGTCTTTACGCAGCCCCACATGCAACTGGACTCTCTGTGTTCGCTCTTTCTGAACAACCCTAAAGACATCCCTAACCGGAATGTGAGAGGAATTTAAAATAGGACACCAGAAAACGCATACAAAGCCCCTTTCACCCATCAAAAATCGCCCCCAAAGGAAGCCTTTGGGTACAACTGAACTCCCCAGGGGAGCCTTTACGCAGCCCCACATGCAACTGGACTCTCTGTGTTCGCTCTTTCTGAACAACCCTAAATACATCCCTAACCGGAATCTGAGAGGAATTGAAAATATGATCCCAGAAATCACGTATAGAGCCCCTTTCACCCATCAAAAATTTCCCCGAAAGGAAGCCTTTGGGTACAACTGAACTCCCCAGGGGAGCCTTTACGCAGCCCCACATGCAACTGGAATCTCTGTGTTCGCTCTTTCTGAACAACCCTAAATACATCCCTAACCGGAATCTGAGAGGAATTGTAAATATGATCCCAGAAATCATGTACAGAGCCCCTTACGCACATCAAAAATTGCCCCCAAAGGAAGCCTTTGGGTACAACTGAACTCCCCAGGGGAGCCTTTACGCAGCCCCACATGCAACTGGACTCTCTCTGTTCGCTCTTTCTGAACAACCCTAAATACATCCCTTCTCGGAATGTGAGAGGAATTTAAAATAGGACCCCAGAAAACGCATACAAAGCCCCTTTCACCCATCAAAAATTGCCCCCAAAGGAAGCCTTTGGGTACAACTGAACTCCCCAGGGGAGCCTTTACGCAGCCCCACATGCAACTGGACTCTCTGTGTTCGCTCTTTCTGAACAACCCTAAATACATACCTTCCCGGAATGTGAGAGGAATTTAAAATAGGACCCCAGAAAACGAATACAAAGCCCCTTTCACCCATCAAAACTTGCCCCCAAAGGAAGCCTTTGGGTACAACTGAACTCCCCAGGGGAGCCTTTACGCAGCCCCACATGCAACTGGACTCTCTGTGTTCGCTCTTTCTGAACAAGCCTAAATACATCCCTAACCGGAATCTGAGAGGAATTGAAAATATGATCCCAGAAATCACATACAAAGCCCCTTTCACCCATCAAAAATTGCCCCCAAAGGAAGCCTTTGGGTACAACTGAACTCCCCAGGGGAGCCTTTACGCAGCCCCACATGCAACTGGACTCTATGTGTTCGCTCTTTCTGAACAACCCTAAATACATCCCTTCCCG
The DNA here is from genome assembly GCA_036873955.1 of Mergus octosetaceus. Classification (NCBI taxonomy): domain Eukaryota; kingdom Metazoa; phylum Chordata; class Aves; order Anseriformes; family Anatidae; genus Mergus; species Mergus octosetaceus. Next base: position 71,669,195 of record CM072284.1, on the reverse strand, counting down.
GAATGTGAGAGGAATTTAAAATAGGACCCCAGAAAACGCATACAAAGCCCCTTTCACCCATCAAAAATTGCCCCCAAAGGAAGCCTTTGGGTACAACTGAACTCCCCAGGGGAGCCTTTACGCATCCCCACATGCAACTGGACTCTCTGTGTTCGCTCTTTCTGAACAACCCTCAATACATCCCTAAACGGAATATGAGAGGATTTGAAAATAGGACACCAGAAAACGCATACAAAGCCCCTTTCACCCATCAAAAATCGCCCCCAAAGGAAGCCTTTGGGTACAACTGAACTCCCCAGGGGAGCCTTTACGCAGCCCCACATGCAACTGGAATCTCTGTGTTCGCTCTTTCTGAACAACCCTAAATACATCCCTACCTGGAATGTCAGAGGAATTGAAAATTGGACCCTGGAAAACGTGTACAGAGCCCCTTTCACCCATCAAAAATTACCCTGAAAGGAAGCCTTTGGGTACAACTGAACTCCCCAGGGGAGCCTTTACGCAGCCCCACATGCAACTGGACTCTCTGTGTTCGCTCTTTCTGAACAACCCTAAATACATCCCTAACCGGAATCTGAGAGGAATTGTAAATATGATCCCAGAAATCACGTACAGAGCCCCTTTCACCCATCAAAAATTGCCCCCAAAGGAAGCCTTTGGGTACAACTGAACTCCCCAGGGGAGCCTTCACTTAGCCCCACATGCAGCTGGACTCTCTGTGTTCTCTTTTTCTGAATAGCCCTAAATACAGCCCTACCTGGAATCTGAGAGGAATTGAAAATAGGACCCCAGAAAACATGTAAAAGGCCCATTTTGCCCATCAAAAATTGCCCCCAAAGGAAGCCTTTGGGTACAACTGAACTCCCCAGGGGAGCCTTTACGCAGCCCCACATGCAACTGGACTCTCTGTGTTCGCGCTTTCTGAACAGCCCTAAATACAGCCCTACCTGGAATATGAGAGGAATTGAAAATAGGACCCCAGAAAACGTGTACAAGGCCCATTTTGCCCATCAAAAATTGCCCCCAAAGGAAGCCTTTGGGTACAACTGAACTCGCCAGGGGAGTCTTTACGCAGCCCCACATGCAGCTGGACTCTCTGTGTTCGCGTTTTCTGAACAGCCCTAAATACAGCCCTACCTGGAATCGAGAGGAATTGAAAATAGGACCCCAGAAAACGTGTACAAGTCCCATATTGCCCATCAAAAATTGCCCCCAAAGGAAGCCTTTGGGTACAACTGAACTCCCCAGGGGAGACTTTACGCAGCCCCACATGCAACTGGACTCTCTGTGTTCGCTCTTTCTGAACAACCCTATATATCTCCCTACCCGGAATCTGAGAGAAATTGAAAATAGGACCCCAGGAAATGTGTACAAGGCCCATTTTGCCCATCAAAAATTGCCCCCAAAGGAAGCCTTTGGGTACAACTGAACTCCCCAGGGGAGCCTTTACGCAGCCCCACATGCAACTGGACTCTCTGTGTTCGCTTTTTCTGAACAGCCCTAAATACAGCCCTACCTGTAATCTGAGAGGAATTGAAAATAGGACCCCAGAAAACGTGTACAAGGCCCATTTTGCCCATCAAAAATTGCCCCCAAAGGAAGCCTTTGGGTACAACTGAACTCCCCAGGGGAGCCTTTACGCAGCCCCACATGCAACTGGACTCTCTGTGTTCGCTGTTTCTGAACAACCCTAAATACATCCCTACCCGGAATCTGAGAGGAATTGAAAATAGGACCCCAGAAAACGTGTACAGAGCCCCTTTCACCCACCAAAAATTGCCCCGAAAGGAAGCCTTTGGGTACAACTGAACTCCCCAAGGGAGATTTTATGCAGCCCCACATGCAACTGGACTCTCTGTGTTCGCTCTTTCTGAACAACCCTAAATACATCCCTACCTGGAATCTCAGAGGAATTGAAAATTGGACCCTGGAAAACGTGTACAGAGCCCCTTTCACCCATCAAAAATTTCCCTGAAAGGAAGCCTAGGGGAAAACTGAACTCCCCAGGGGAGCCTTTACGCATCCCCACATGCAACTGGACTCTCTGTGTTCGCTCTTTCTGAACAGCGCTAAATAACTCCCTACCCGGAATCTAAGAGGAATTGAAAATAGGACCCCAGAAAACGTGTACAAGGCCCATTTTTCCCATCAAAAATTGCCCCCAAAGGAAGCCTTTGGGTACAACTGAACTCCCCAGGGGAGCCTTTACGCAGCCCCACATGCAACTGGACTCTCTGTGTTCGCTTTTTCTGAACAGCCCTAAATACAGCCCTACCTGGAATCTGAGAGGAACTGAAAATAGGACCCAGAAAACGTGTACAAGGCCCATTTTGCCCATCAAAAATTGCCCCCAAAGGAAGCCTTTGGGTACAACTGAACTCCCCAGGGGAGCCTTTACGCAGCCCCCCATGCAACTGGACTCTCTGTGTTCGCTGTTTCTGAACAACCCTATATATCTCCCTACCCGGAATCTTAGAGAAATTGAAAATAGGACCCCAGAAATCGCGTACAGAGCCCCTTCCGCACATCAAAAATTGCCCCGAAAGGAAGCTTTTGGGTACAACTGAACTCCCCAGGGGAGCCTTTACGCAGCCCCACATGCAACTGGACTCTCAGTGTTAACTCTTTCTTAAAAACCCTAAGTACATCCCTACCCGGAATCTGAGAGAAATGAAAATAGGACCCCAGAAAACGCGTACTGAGCCCCTTTCACCCATCAAAAATTGCCCCCAAAGTTAGCCTTCGGGTACAACTGTACTCCCCAGGGGAGCCTTTACGCAGCCCCACATGCAACTGGACTCTCTGTGTTCGCTCTTTCTGAACAACCCTAAATACGTCCTTTCCCGGAATGTGAGAGGAATTGAAAATAGGACCGCAGAAAACGCGTACAGAGACACTTTCGCACATAAAAAATTGCCCCCAAAGGAAATCTTTGGGTACGGCTGAACTCCCCATGGGAGCCTTTACGCAGCCCCACATGCAACTGGACTCTCTGTGTTCGCTCTTACTGAACAACACTAAATTACTTCCTATCCGGAATGTGAGAGGAATTGAAAATAGGACCCCAGAAACGGCGTACAGGGCCCCTTTCAACCATCAAAAATTGCCCCCAAAGGAAGCCTTTGGGTACAACTGAACTCGCCAGGGGAGCCTGTACGCAGCCCCCCATACAACTGGACTCTCTGTGTTCGCTCTTTCTGAAGAACCCCAAATATCTCCCTATCCGGAATCTGAGAGGAATTGAAAATAGGACCCCAGAAAACGCGTACAGAGCCCCTTTTGCCCATCAAAAATTGCCCCCAAAGGAAGCATTTGGGTACAACTGAACTCCCCAGGGGAGCCTTCACTTAGCCCCACATGCAGCTGGACTCCTTGCGTTCGCTCTTTCTGAACAACCCTATATATCTCCCTACCCGGAATCTGAGAGAAATAGAAAATAAGACCCTAGAAATCGCGTACAGAGCCCCTTTCACACATCAAAATTTGCCCCCAAAGGAAGCCTTTGGGTACAACTCAACTCCCCAGGGGAGCATTTACGCAGCCCCACATGCAACTGGACTCTCTGTGTTCACTCTTTCTTAAAAACCCTAAATACATAACTACCCGGAATCTGAGAGAAAATGAAAATAGGACCCCAGAAAATGCATACAGAGCCCCTTTCACACATCATAAATTGCCCGCAAAGGAAGCCTTTGGGTACAACTGAACTCCCCAGGGGAGCCTTCACTTAGCCCCACATGCAGCTGGACTCTCTGTGTTCTCTTTTTCTGAATAGCCCTAAATACAGCCCTACCTGGAATCTGAGAGGAATTGAAAATAGGACCCCAGAAAACATGTAAAAGGCCCATTTTGCCCATCAAAAATTGCCCCCAAAGGAAGCCTTTGGGTACAACTGAACTCCCCAGGGGAGCCTTTACGCAGCCCCACATGCAACTGGACTCTCTGTGTTCGCGCTTTCTGAACAGCCCTAAATACAGCCCTACCTGGAATCTGAGAGGAATTGAAAATAGGACCCCAGAAAACGTGTACAAGGTCCATTTTGCCCATCAAAAATTGCCCCCAAAGGAAGCCTTTGGGTACAACTGAACTCGCCAGGGGAGTCTTTACGCAGCCCCACATGCAGCTGGACTCTCTGTGTTCGCGTTTTCTGAACAGCCCTAAATACAGCCCTACCTGGAATCGAGAGGAATTGAAAATAGGACCCCAGAAAACGTGTACAAGTCCCATATTGCCCATCAAAAATTGCCCCCAAAGGAAGCCTTTGGGTACAACTGAACTCCCCAGGGGAGACTTTACGCAGCCCCACATGCAACTGGACTCTCTGTGTTCGCTCTTTCTGAACAACCCTATATATCTCCCTACCCGGAATCTGAGAGAAATTGAAAATAGGACCCCAGGAAATGTGTACAAGGCCCATTTTGCCCATCAAAAATTGCCCCCAAAGGAAGCCTTTGGGTACAACTGAACTCCCCAGGGGAGCCTTTACGCAGCCCCACATGCAACTGGACTCTCTGTGTTCGCTTTTTCTGAACAGCCCTAAATACAGCCCTACCTGGAATCTGAGAGGAATTGAAAATAGGACCCCAGAAAACGTGTACAAGGCCCATTTTGCCCATCAAAAATTGCCCCCAAAGGAAGCCTTTGGGTACAACTGAACTCCCCAAGGGAGCCTTTACGCAGCCCCACATGCAACTGGACTCTCTGTGTTCGCTCTTTCTGAACAGCGCTAAATAACTCCCTACCCGGAATCTAAGAGGAATTGAAAATAGGACCCCAGAAAACGTGTACAAGGCCCATTTTTCCCATCAAAAATTGCCCCCAAAGGAAGCCTTTGGGTACAACTGAACTCCCCAGGGGAGCCTTTACGCAGCCCCACATGCAACTGGACTCTCTGTGTTCGCTTTTTCTGAACAGCCCTAAATACAGCCCTACCTGGAATCTGAGAGGAACTGAAAATAGGACCCAGAAAACGTGTACAAGGCCCATTTTGCCCATCAAAAATTGCCCCCAAAGGAAGCCTTTGGGTACAACTGAACTCCCCAGGGGAGCCTTTACGCAGCCCCCCATGCAACTGGACTCTCTGTGTTCGCTGTTTCTGAAGAACCCCAAATATCTCCCTATCCGGAATCTGAGAGGAATTGAAAATAGGACCCCAGAAAAGGCGTACAGAGCCCCTTTTGCCCATCAAAAATTGCCCGCAAAGGAAGCCTTTGGGTACAAATGAACTCCCCAGGGGAGCCTTCACTTAGCCCCACATGCAACTGGACTCTCTGTGTTCGCTCTTTCTGAACAACCCTATATATCTCCCTACCCGGAATCTGAGAGAAATTGAAAATAGGACCCCAGAAATCGCGTACAGAGCCCCTTCCGCACATCAAAAATTGCCCCGAAAGGAAGCTTTTGGGTACAACTGAACTCCCCAGGGGAGCCTTTACGCAGCCCCACATGCAACTGGACTCTCAGTGTTAACTCTTTCTTAAAAACCCTAAGTACATCCCTACCCGGAATCTGAGAGAAATGAAAATAGGACCCCAGAAAACGCGTACTGAGCCCCTTTCACCCATCAAAAATTGCCCCCAAAGTTAGCCTTCGGGTACAACTGTACTCCCCAGGGGAGCCTTTACGCAGCCCCACATGCAACTGGACTCTCTGTGTTCGCTCTTTCTGAACAACCCTAAATACGTCCTTTCCCGGAATGTGAGAGGAATTGAAAATAGGACCGCAGAAAACGCGTACAGAGACACTTTCGCACATAAAAAATTGCCCCCAAAGGAAATCTTTGGGTACGGCTGAACTCCCCATGGGAGCCTTTACGCAGCCCCACATGCAACTGGACTCTCTGTGTTCGCTCTTACTGAACAACACTAAATTACTTCCTATCCGGAATGTGAGAGGAATTGAAAATAGGACCCCAGAAACGGCGTACAGGGCCCCTTTCAACCATCAAAAATTGCCCCCAAAGGAAGCCTTTGGGTACAACTGAACTCGCCAGGGGAGCCTGTACGCAGCCCCCCATACAACTGGACTCTCTGTGTTCGCTCTTTCTGAAGAACCCCAAATATCTCCCTATCCGGAATCTGAGAGGATTTGAAAATAGGACCCCAGAAAACGCGTACAAAGCTCCTTTTGCCCATCAAAAATTGCCCCCAAAGGAAGCCTTTGGGTACAACTGAACTCCCCAGGGGAGCCTTCACTTAGCCCCACATGCAGCTGGACTCCTTGCGTTCGCTCTTTCTGAACAACCCTATATATCTCCCTACCCGGAATCTGAGAGAAATAGAAAATAAGACCCTAGAAATCGCGTACAGAGCCCCTTACGCACATCAAAAATTGCCCCGAAAGGAAGCTTTTGGATACAACTTAACTCCCCAGGGGAGCCTTTACGCAGCCCGACATGCAACTGGACTATCTGTGTTCGCTGTTTCTGAACAACCCTAAATACATACCTACCCGGAATCTGAGAGAAAATGAAAATTGGACCCCAGAAAATGCATACAGAGCCCCTTTCACACATCAAAAATTGCCCCCAAAGGAAGCCTTTGGGTACAACTGAACTCCCCAGGGGAGCATTTACGCAGCCCCACATGCAACTGGACTCTCTGTGTTCACTCTTTCTGAAAAACCCTAAATACATACCTACCCGGAATCTGAGAGAAAATGAAAATAGGACCCCAGAAAATGCATACAGAGCCCCTTTCACACATCATAAATTGCCCCCAAAGGAAGCCTTTGGGTACAACTGAACTCCCCAGGGGAGCCTTCACTTAGCCCCACATGCAGCTGGACTCTCTGTGTTCTCTTTTTCTGAATAGCCCTAAATACAGCCCTACCTGGAATCTGAGAGGAATTGAAAATAGGACCCCAGAAAACATGTAAAAGGCCCATTTTGCCCATCAAATTTGCCCCCAAAGGAAGCCTTTGGGTACAACTGAACTCCCCAGGGGAGCCTTTACGCAGCCCCACATGCAACTGGACTCTCTGTGTTCGCGCTTTCTGAACAGCCCTAAATACAGCCCTACCTGGAATCTGAGAGGAATTGAAAATAGGACCCCAGAAAACGTGTACAAGGCCCATTTTGCCCATCAAAAATTGCCCCCAAAGGAAGCCTTTGGGTACAACTGAACTCGCCAGGGGAGTCTTTACGCAGCCCCAGATGCAGCTGGACTCTCTGTGTTCGCTCTTTCTGAACAGCCCTAAATACAGCCCTACCTGGAATCGAGAGGAATTGAAAATAGGACCCCAGAAAACGTGTACAAGTCCCATATTGCCCATCAAAAATTGCCCCCAAAGGAAGCCTTTGGGTACAACTGAACTCCCCAGGGGAGACTTTACGCAGCCCCACATGCAACTGGACTCTCTGTGTTCGCTTTTTCTGAACAGCCCTAAATACAGCCCTACCTGTAATCTGAGAGGAATTGAAAATAGGACCCCAGAAAACGTGTACAAGGCCCATTTTGCCCATCAAAAATTGCCCCCAAAGGAAGCCTTTGGGTACAACTGAACTCCCCAGGGGAGCCTTTACGCAGCCCCACATGCAACTGGACTCTCTGTGTTCTCTGTTTCTGAACAACCCTAAATACATCCCTACCCGGAATCTGAGAGGAATTGAAAATAGGACCCCAGAAAACGTGTACAGAGCCCCTTTCACCCACCAAAAATTGCCCCGAAAGGAAGCCTTTGGGTACAACTGAACTCCCCAAGGGAGATTTTATGCAGCCCCACATGCAACTGGACTCTCTCTGTTCGCTCTTTCTGAACAACCCTAAATACATCCCTATCCTGAATCTGAGAATAATTGAAAATAGGACCCCAGAAAACGCATACAAAGCCCATTTTGTCCATCAAAAATTGACCCAGAAGGAAGCCTTTGGGTAGAACTGCACTCCCCAGGGGAGTCTTTACGCAGCCCCACACGCAACTGGACTCTCAGTGTTAAATCTTTCTTAAAAACCCTAAGTACATCCCTACCGGGAAACTGAGAGGAAATGAAAATAGGACCCCAGAAAACGCGTACAGAGACCCTTTCACCCATCAAAAATTGCCTCCAAAGGAAGCCTTAGGGTACAACTGAACTCCAAAGGGGATCCGTCACGCAGCCCCACATGCAGATGGACTCTCTGTGTTCGCTCTTTCTGAACAATGCTAAATATCTCCCTACGCGGAATCTGTAGGAATTTAAAAGAAGACCCCAGAAAATGCGTACAGAGCCCCTTTCAACCATCAAAAATTGCCCACAAAGGAAGCCTTTGGGTAAAACTGAACTCCCCAGGGGAGCCTCCACTTAGCCCCACATGCAGCTGGACTCCTTGCGTTCGCTCTTTCTGAACAACCCTAAAGGCATCCCTACCCGGAATCTGAGAGGAATTGAAAATAGGACCCCAGAAATCGCGTACAGAGCCCCTTTCACCCATCAAAAATTGCCCCCAAAGGAAGCCTTTGGGTACAACTGAACTCCCCAGGGGAGCCTTTACGCAGCCCCACATGCAACTGGACTCTCTGTGTTCGCTTTTTCTGAACAACCCTATATATCCCCCTACCCGGAATCTGAGAGGAATTGAAAATAGGACCCCAGAAAACGTGTACAAGGTCCATTTTGCCCATCAAAAATTGCCCCCAAAGGAAGCCTTTGGGTACAACTGAACTCCCCAGGGGAGCCTTTAGGCAGCCCCACATGCAGCTGGACTCTCTGTGTTCGCTCGTTCTGAACAACGCTAAAGACATCCCTAGCCGGAATCTGAGAGGAATTGAAAATAGGACCCCAGAAATCGCGTACAGAGCCACTTTCACCCATCAAAAATTGCCCCCAAAGGAAGCCTTTGGGTACAACTGAACTCCCCAGGGGAGCCTTTATGCAGCCCCACATGCAACTGGACTCTCTGTGTTCGCTTTTTCTGAACAACCCTATATATCCCCCTACCCGGAATCTGAGAGAAATTGAAAATAGGACCCCATAAATCACGTACATAGCCCCTTACGCACATCAAAAATTGCCCCAAAAGGAAGCTTTTAGGTACAACTGAACTCCCCAGGGGAGCCTTTACGCAGCCCCCCATGCAACTGGACTCTCTGTGTTCGCTCCTTCTAAAGAACCCCAAATACCATCAAAAATTGCCCCCAAAGGAAGTCTTTGGGTACAACTGAACTCCCCAGGGGAGCCTTCACTTAGCCCCACATGCAGCTGGACTCCTTGCGTTCGCTCTTTCTGAACAACCCTATATATCTCCCTACCCGGAATCTGAGAGAAATTGAAAATAGGACCCCAGAAATCGCGTACAGAGCCCCTTACGCACATCAAAAATTGCCCCGAAAGGAAGCTTTTGGGTATAACTGAACTCCCCAGGGGAGCCTTTACACAGCCCCACATGAAACTGGACTCTCTGTGTTCACTCTTTCTTAAAAACCCTGATTACATACCTACCCGGAATCTGAGAGAAAATGAAAATTGGACCCCAGAAAATGCATACAGAGCCCCTTTCACACATCAAAAATTGCCCCCAAAGGAAGCCTTTGGGTACAACTGAACTCCCCAGGGGAGCCTTTACGCAGCCCCACATGCAACTGGACTCTCTGTGTTCACTCTTTCTTAAAAACCCTAAATACATACCTACCCGGAATCTGAGAGAAAATTGAAAATAGGACCCCAGAAATCGCGTACAGAGCCCCTTTCACACATCAAAAATTGCACCCAAAGGAACCCTTTGGGGACAACTGAACTCCCCAGGGGAGCCTTTACGCAGCCCCACATGCAACTGGACTCTCTGTGTTCGCTTTTTCTGAACAGCCCTAAATACAGCCCTACCTGGAATCTGAGAGGAATTGAAAATAGGACCCCAGAAAACGTGTACAAGGCCCATTTTGCCCATCAAAAATTGCCCCCAAAGGAAGCCTTTGGGTACAACTGAACTCCCCAGGGGAGCCTTTACGCAGCCCCCCATGCAACTGGACTCTCTGTGTTCGCACCTCCTGAAGAACCCCAAATACCATCAAAAATTGCCCCCAAAGGAAGTCTTTGGGTACAACTGAACTCCCCAGGGGAGCCTTTAGGCAGCCCCACATGCAACTGGACTCTCTGTGTTCACTCTTTCTTAAAAACCCTAAATACATACCTACCCGGAATCTGAGAGAAAATGAAAATTGGACCCCAGAAAATGCATACAGAGCCCCTTTCACCCATCAAAAATTGCCCCCAAAGGAAGCCTTTGGGTACAACTGAACTCCCCAGGGGAGCCTTTACGCAGCCCCACATGCAACTGGACTCTCTGTGTTCACTCTTTCTTAAAAACCCTAAATACATACCTACCCGTAATCTGAGAAAAAATGAAAATAGGACCCCAGAAAAAGCGTACAGAGCCCCTTTTGCCCATCAAAAATTGCCCCCAAAGGAAGCCTTTGGGGACAACTGAACTCCCCAGGGGAGCCTTTACGCAGCCCCACATGCAACTGGACTCTCTGTATTCGCTTTTTCTGAACAGCCCTAAATACAGCCCTACCCGGAATCTGAGAGGAATTGAAAATACCACCCCAGAAAACATGTACAAGGCCCATTTTGCGCATCAAAAATAGCCCCCAAAGGAAGTCTTTGGGTACAACTGAACTCCCCAGGGGAGCCTTCACTTAGCCCCACATGCAGCTGGACTCCTTGCGTTCGCTCTTTCTGAACAACCCTATATATCTCCCTACCCGGAATCTGAGAGAAATTGAAAATAGGACCCCAGAAATCGCGTACATAGCCCCTTACGCACATCAAAAATTGCCCCGAAAGGAAGCTTTTTGGTACAACTGAACTCCCCAGGGGAGCCTTTACGCAGCCCCACATGCAACTGGACTCTCTGTGTTCGCTCCTTCTGAAGAACCCCAAATATCTCCCTATCCGGAATCTGAGAGGAATTGAAAATAGGACCCCAGAAATCGCGTACAGAGCCCCTTTCACCCATCAAAAATTGTCCCCAAAGGAAGCCTTTGGGTACAACTGAACTCCCCAGGGGAGCCTCCACTTAGCCCCACATGCAGCTGGACTCCTTGCGTTCGCTCTTTCTGAACAACCCTGTATATCTCCCTACCCGGAATCTGAGAGGAATTAAAAATAGGACCCCAGAAAAAATGTACAAGGCCCATTTTTCCCATCAAAAATTGCCCCCAAAGGAAGCCTTTGGGTACAACTGAACTCCCCAGGGGAGCCTTTACGCAGCCCTCCATGCAACTGGACTCTCTGTGTTCGCTCTTTCTGAAGAACCCCAAATATCTCCCTATACGGAATCTGAGAGGAATTGAAAATAGGACCCCAGAAAACGCGTACAGAGCCCCTTTTGCCCATCAAAAATTGCCCCCAAAGGAAGCCTTTGGGTACAACTGAACTCCCCAGGGGAGCATTTACGCAGCCCCACATGCAACTGGACTCTCTGTGTTCGCTCTTTCTGAACAGCGCCAAATATCTCCCTACCCGGAATCTAAGAGGAATTGAAAATACCACCCCAAAAACGTGTACAAGGCCCATTTTGCCCATCAAAAATTGCCCCCAAAGGAAGTCTTTGGGTACAACTGAACTCCTCAGGGGAGCCTTCACTTAGCCCCACATGCAGCTGGACTCCTTGCGTTCGCTCTTTCTGAACAACCCTATATATCTCACTACCTGGAATCTGAGAGAAATTGAAAATAGGACCCCAGAAATCGCGTACAGAGCCCCTTACGCACATCAAAAATTGCCCCGAAAGGAAGCTTTTGGGTACAACTGAACTCCCCAGGGGAGCCTTTACACAGCCCCACATGCAACTGGACTCTCTGTGTTCACTCTTTCTTAAAAACCCTGATTACATACCTACCCGGAATCTGAGAGAAATTGAAAATAGGACCCCAGAAATCGCGTATAGAGCCCCTTTCACACATCAAAAATTGCCCGCAAAGGAAGCCTTTGGGTACAACTGAACTCCCCAGGGGAGCCTTTACGCAGCCCCACATGCAACTGGACTCTCTGTGTTCGCTCTTTCTGAACAGCCCTAAATACAGCCCTACCTGGAATCTGAGAGGAATTGAAAATAGGACCCCAGAAAACGTGTACAAGGCCCATTTTGCCCATCAAAAATTGCCCTGAAAGGAAGCCTGTGTGTAAAAATGAACTCCCCAGGGGAGCCTTTACGCAGCCCCACATGCAACTGGAATCTGTGTGTTCGCTTTTTCTGAACAGCCCTAAATACGACCCTACATGGAATAGAGAGGAATTGAAAATAGGACCCCAGAAAACGTGTACAAGGCCCATTTTGCCCATCAAAAATTGCCCCCAAAGGAAGCCTTTGGGTACAACTGAACTCCCCAGGGGAGCCTTTACGCAGCCCCACATGCAACTGGACTCTCTGTGTTCGCTCTTTCTGAACAACGCCAAATATCTCCCTACCCGGAATCTGAGAGGAATTGAAAATAGGACCCCAGAAAACGCGTACAGAGCCCCTTTCGCCCATCAAAAATTGCCCCCAAAGGAAGCCTTTGGGTACAACTGAACTCCCCAGGGGAGCCTTTACGCAGCCCCACATGCAACTGGACTCTCTGTGTTCGCTTTTTCTGAACAGCCCTAAATACAGCCCTACCTGGAATCTGAGAGGAACTGAAAATAGGACCCCAGAAATCGCGTACAGAGCCCCTTTCACCCATCAAATATTGCCCCCAAAGGAAGCCTTTGGGTACAACTGAACTCCCCAGGGGAGCCTTTACGCAGCCCCACATACAACTGGTCTCTCTGTGTTCGCTCTTTCTGAACAGCCCTAAATACAGCCCTACCTGGAATCTGAGAGGAATTGAAAATAGGACCCCAGAAAACGTGTACAGAGCCCCTTTCACCCGTCAAAAATTTCCCCCAAAGGAAGCCTTTGGGTACAACTGAACTCCCCAGGGGAGCCTTTACGCAGCCCCACATGCAACTGGACTCTCTGTGTTCGCTCTTTCTGAACAGTCCTAATTACAGCCCTACCTGGAATCTGAGAGGAATTGAAAATAGGACCCCAGAAAACGTGTACAAGGCCCATTTTGCCTATCAAAATTTGTCCCCAAAGGAAGCCTTTGGGTACAACTAAACTCCCCAGGGGAGTCTTTACGCAGCCCCACATGCAGCTGGACTCTCTGTGTTCGCTTTTTCTAAACAGCCCTAAATACAGCCCTACCTGGAATCGAGAGGAATTGAAAATAGGACCCCAGAAATCGCCTACAGAGCCACTTTCACCCATCAAAAATTGCCCCCAAAGGAAGCCTTTGGGTACAACTGAACTCCCCAGGGGAGCCTTTACGCAGCCCCACATGCAACTGGACTCTCTGTGTTCGCTCTTTCTTAAGAACCCCAAATATCTCCCTATACGGAATCTGAGAGGAATTGAAAATAGGACCCCAGAAAACGCGTACAGAGCCCCTTTTGCCCATCAAAAATTGCCCCCAAAGGAAGCCTTTGGGTACAACTGAACTCCCCAGGGGAGCCTTTACGCAGCCCCACATGCAACTGGACTCTCTGTATTCGCTTTTTCTGAACAGCCCTAAATACAGCCCTACCCGGAATCTGAGAGGAATTGAAAATACCACCCCAGAAAACATGTACAAGGCCCATTTTGCGCATCAAAAATAGCCCCCAAAGGAAGTCTTTGGGTAAAACTGAACTCCCCAGGGGAGCCTTCACTTAGCCCCACATGCAGCTGGACTCCTTGCGTTCGCTCTTTCTGAACAACCCTATATATCTCCCTACCCGGAATCTGAGAGAAATTGAAAATAGGACCCCAGAAATCGCGTACATAGCCCCTTACGCACATCAAAAATTGCCCCGAAAGGAAGCTTTTTGGTACAACTGAACTCCCCAGGGGAGCCTTTACGCAGCCCCACATGCAACTGGACTCTCTGTGTTCGCTCCTTCTGAAGAACCCCAAATATCTCCCTATCCGGAATCTGAGAGGAATTGAAAATAGGACCCCAGAAATCGCGTACAGAGCCCCTTTCACCCATCAAAAATTGCCCCCAAAGGAAGCCTTTGGGTACAACTGAACTCCCCAGGGGAGCCTCCACTTAGCCCCACATGCAGCTGGACTCCTTGCGTTCGCTCTTTCTGAACAACCCTATATAGCTCCCTACCCGGAATCTGAGAGGAATTAAAAATAGGACCCCAGAAAAAATGTACAAGGCCCATTTTGCCCATCAAAAATTGCCCCCAAAGGAAGCCTTTGGGTACAACTGAACTCCCCAGGGGAGCCTTTACGCAGCCCCCCATGCAACTGGACTCTCTGTGTTCGCTCTTTCTGAAGAACCCCAAATATCTCCCTATCCGGAATCTGAGAGGAATTGAAAATAGGACCCCAGAAAACGCGTACAGAGCCCCTTTTGCCATCAAAAATTGCCCCCAAAGGAAGCCTTTGGGTACAACTGAACTCCCCAGGGGAGCATTTACGCAGCCCCACATGCAACTGGACTCTCTGTGTTCGCTCTTTCTGAACAGCGCCAAATATCTCCCTACCCGGAATCTAAGAGGAATTGAAAATACCACCCCAGAAAACGTGTACAAGGCCCATTTTGCCCATCAAAAATTGCCCCCAAAGGAAGTCTTTGGGTACAACTGAACTCCTCAGGGGAGCCTTCACTTAGCCCCACATGCAGCTGGACTCCTTGCGTTCGCTCTTTCTGAACAACCCTATATATCTCACTACCTGGAATCTGAGAGAAATTGAAAATAGGACCCCAGAAATCGCGTACAGAGCCCCTTACGCACATCAAAAATTGCCCCGAAAGGAAGCTTTTGGGTACAACTGAACTCCCCAGGGGAGCCTTTACACAGCCCCACATGCAACTGGACTCTCTGTGTTCACTCTTTCTTAAAAACCCTGATTACATACCTACCCGGAATCTGAGAGAAATTGAAAATAGGACCCCAGAAATCGCGTACAGGGCCCCTTTCACACATCAAAAATTGCCCGCAAAGGAAGCCTTTGGGTACAACTGAACTCCCCAGGGGAGCCTTTACGCAGCCCCACATGCAACTGGACTCTCTGTGTTCGCTCTTTCTGAACAGCCCTAAATACAGCCCTACCTGGAATCTGAGAGGAATTGAAAATAGGACCCCAGAAAACGTGTACAAGGCCCATTTTGCCCATCAAAAATTGCCCTGAAAGGAAGCCTGTGTGTAAAAATGAACTCCCCAGGGTAGCCTTTACGCAGCCCCACATGCAACTGGAATCTGTGTGTTCGCTTTTTCTGAACAGCCCTAAATACGACCCTACATGGAATAGAGAGGAATTGAAAATAGGACCCCAGAAAACGTGTACAAGGCCCATTTTGCCCATCAAAAATTGCCCCCAAAGGAAGCCTTTGGGTACAACTGAACTCCCCAGGGGAGCCTTTACGCAGCCCCACATGCAACTGGACTCTCTGTGTTCGCTCTTTCTGAACAACGCCAAATATCTCCCTACCCGGAATCTGAGAGGAATTGAAAATAGGACCCCAGAAAACGCGTACAGAGCCCCTTTCGCCCATCAAAAATTGCCCCCAAAGGAAGCCTTTGGGTACAACTGAACTCCCCAGGGGAGCCTTTACGCAGCCCCACATGCAACTGGACTCTCTGTGTTCGCTTTTTCTGAACAGCCCTAAATACAGCCCTACCTGGAATCTGAGAGGAACTGAAAATAGGACCCCAGAAATCGCGTACAGAGCCCCTTTCACCCATCAAAAATTGCCCCCAAAGGAAGCCTTTGGGAACAACTGAACTCCCCAGGGGAGCCTTTACGCAGCCCCACATACAACTGGTCTCTCTGTGTTCGCTCTTTCTGAACAGCCCTAAATACAGCCCTACCTGGAATCTGAGAGGAATTGAAAATAGGACCCCAGAAAACGTGTACAGAGCCCCTTTCACCTGTCAAAAATTTCCCCCAAAGGAAGCCTTTGGGTACAACTGAACTCCCCAGGGGAGCCTTTACGCAGCCCCACATGCAACTGGACTCTCTGTGTTCGCTCTTTCTGAACAGTCCTAATTACAGCCCTACCTGGAATCTGAGAGGAATTGAAAATAGGACCCCAGAAAACGTGTACAAGGCCCATTTTGCCTATCAAAATTTGTCCCCAAAGGAAGCCTTTGGGTACAACTAAACTCCCCAGGGGAGTCTTTACGCAGCCCCACATGCAGCTGGACTCTCTGTGTTCGCTTTTTCTAAACAGCCCTAAATACAGCCCTACCTGGAATCGAGAGGAATTGAAAATAGGACCCCAGAAATCGCCTACAGAGCCCCTTTCACCCATCAAAAATTGCCCCCAAAGGAAGCCTTTGGGTACAACTGAACTCCCCAGGGGAGCCTTTACGCAGCCCCACATGCAACTGGACTCTCTGTGTTCGCTCTTTCTGAAGAACCCCAAATATCTCCCTACCCGGAATCTGAGAGGAATTGAAAATAGGACCCCAGAAAACGTGTACAAGGCCCAGTTTGCCCATCAAAAATTGCCCCCAAAGGAAGCCTTTGGGTACAACTGAACTCCCCAGGGGAGCCTTTACGCAGCCCCACATGCAACTGGACTCTCTGTGTTCGCTTTTTCTGAACAGCCCTAAATACAGCCCTACCTGGAATCTGAGAGGAACTGAAAATAGGACCCCAGAAAACGTGTACAAGGCCCAGTTTGCCCATCAAAAATTGCCCCCAAAGGAAGCCTTTGGGTACAACTGAACTCCCCAGGGGAGCCTTTACGCAGCCCCACATGCAACTGGACTCTCTGTGTTCGCTCCTTCTGAAGAAACCTAAGGACATCCCTACCCGGAATCTGAGAGGAATTGAAAATAGGACCCCAGAAAACGTGTACAAGGCCCATTTTTCCCATCAAAAATTGCCCCCAATGGAAGTCTTTGGGTATAACTGAACTCCCCAGGGGAGCCTTTACGCAGCCCCACATGCAACTGGACTCTCTGTGTTCGCTCTTTCTGAACAGCCCTAAATACAGCCCTACCTGGAATCTGAGAGGAATTGAAAATAGGACCCCAGAAAACGTGTACGTGTCCCATTTTGCCCATCAAAAATAGCCCCCAAAGGAAGCCTTTGGGTACAACTGAACTCCCCAGGGGAGCCTTTACGCAGCCCCACATGCAACTGGACTCTCTGTGTTCGCTCTTTCTGAACAGCGCTAAATATCTCCCTACCCGGAATCTAAGAGGAATTGAAAATAGGACCCCAGAAAACGTGTACAAGGCCCCTTTCAACCATCAAAAATTGCCCCCAAAGGAAGCCTTTGGGTACAACTGAACTCCCCAGGGGAGCCTTCACTTAGACCCACATGCAGCTGGACTCCTTGCGTTCACTCTTTCTGAACAACCCTATATATCTCCCTAACCGGAATCTGGGAGAAATTGAAAATAGGACCCCAGAAATCGCGTACAGAGCCCCTTACTCACATCAAAAATTTCCCCCATAGGAAGCTTTTGGGTACAACTTAACTCCCCAGGGGAGCCTTTACGCAGCCCCACATGCAACTGGACTCTCTGTGTTCACTCTTTCTTAAAAACCCTAAATACATACCTACCTGGAATCTGAGAGAAAATGAAAATAGGACCCCAGAAAATGCATACAGAGCCCCTTTCACACATCAAAAATTGCCCGCAAAGGAAGCCTTTGGGTACAACTGAACTCCCCAGGGGAGCCTTTACGCAGCCCCACATGCAACTGGACTCTCTGTGTTCGCTTTTTCTGAACAACCCTATATATCCCCCTACCTGGAATCTGAGATGAATTGAAAATAGGACCCCAGAAAACGTGTACAAGGCCCATTTTGCCCATCAAAAATTGCCCTGAAAGGAAGCCTGTGTGTAAAAATGAACTCCCCAGGGTAGCCTTTACGCAGCCCCACATGCAACTGGAATCTGTGTGTTCGCTTTTTCTGAACAGCCCTAAATACGACCCTACATGGAATAGAGAGGAATTGAAAATAGGACCCCAGAAAACGTGTACAAGGCCCATTTTGCCCATCAAAAATTGCCCCCAAAGGAAGCCTTTGGGTACAACTGAACTCCCCAGGGGAGCCTTTACGCAGCCCCACATGCAACTGGACTCTCTGTGTTCGCTCTTTCTGAACAACGCCAAATATCTCCCTACCCGGAATCTGAGAGGAATTGAAAATAGGACCCCAGAAAACGCGTACAGAGCCCCTTTCGCCCATCAAAAATTGCCCCCAAAGGAAGCCTTTGGGTACAACTGAACTCCCCAGGGGAGCCTTTACGCAGCCCCACATGCAACTGGACTCTCTGTGTTCGCTTTTTCTGAACAGCCCTAAATACAGCCCTACCTGGAATCTGAGAGGAACTGAAAATAGGACCCCAGAAATCGCGTACAGAGCCCCTTTCACCCATCAAAAATTGCCCCCAAAGGAAGCCTTTGGGAACAACTGAACTCCCCAGGGGAGCCTTTACGCAGCCCCACATACAACTGGTCTCTCTGTGTTCGCTCTTTCTGAACAGCCCTAAATACAGCCCTACCTGGAATCTGAGAGGAATTGAAAATAGGACCCCAGAAAACGTGTACAGAGCCCCTTTCACCTGTCAAAAATTTCCCCCAAAGGAAGCCTTTGGGTACAACTGAACTCCCCAGGGGAGCCTTTACGCAGCCCCACATGCAACTGGACTCTCTGTGTTCGCTCTTTCTGAACAGTCCTAATTACAGCCCTACCTGGAATCTGAGAGGAATTGAAAATAGGACCCCAGAAAACGTGTACAAGGCCCATTTTGCCTATCAAAATTTGTCCCCAAAGGAAGCCTTTGGGTACAACTAAACTCCCCAGGGGAGTCTTTACGCAGCCCCACATGCAGCTGGACTCTCTGTGTTCGCTTTTTCTAAACAGCCCTAAATACAGCCCTACCTGGAATCGAGAGGAATTGAAAATAGGACCCCAGAAATCGCCTACAGAGCCCCTTTCACCCATCAAAAATTGCCCCCAAAGGAAGCCTTTGGGTACAACTGAACTCCCCAGGGGAGCCTTTACGCAGCCCCACATGCAACTGGACTCTCTGTGTTCGCTCTTTCTGAAGAACCCCAAATATCTCCCTACCCGGAATCTGAGAGGAATTGAAAATAGGACCCCAGAAAACGTGTACAAGGCCCAGTTTGCCCATCAAAAATTGCCCCCAAAGGAAGCCTTTGGGTACAACTGAACTCCCCAGGGGAGCCTTTACGCAGCCCCACATGCAACTGGACTCTCTGTGTTCGCTTTTTCTGAACAGCCCTAAATACAGCCCTACCTGGAATCTGAGAGGAACTGAAAATAGGACCCCAGAAAACGTGTACAAGGCCCAGTTTGCCCATCAAAAATTGCCCCCAAAGGAAGCCTTTGGGTACAACTGAACTCCCCAGGGGAGCCTTTACGCAGCCCCACATGCAACTGGACTCTCTGTGTTCGCTCCTTCTGAAGAAACCTAAGGACATCCCTACCCGGAATCTGAGAGGAATTGAAAATAGGACCCCAGAAAACGTGTACAAGGCCCATTTTTCCCATCAAAAATTGCCCCCAATGGAAGTCTTTGGGTATAACTGAACTCCCCAGGGGAGCCTTTACGCAGCCCCACATGCAACTGGACTCTCTGTGTTCGCTCTTTCTGAACAGCCCTAAATACAGCCCTACCTGGAATCTGAGAGGAATTGAAAATAGGACCCCAGAAAACGTGTACGTGTCCCATTTTGCCCATCAAAAATAGCCCCCAAAGGAAGCCTTTGGGTACAACTGAACTCCCCAGGGGAGCCTTTACGCAGCCCCACATGCAACTGGACTCTCTGTGTTCGCTCTTTCTGAACAGCGCTAAATATCTCCCTACCCGGAATCTAAGAGGAATTGAAAATAGGACCCCAGAAAACGTGTACAAGGCCCCTTTCAACCATCAAAAATTGCCCCCAAAGGAAGCCTTTGGGTACAACTGAACTCCCCAGGGGAGCCTTCACTTAGACCCACATGCAGCTGGACTCCTTGCGTTCACTCTTTCTGAACAACCCTATATATCTCCCTAACCGGAATCTGGGAGAAATTGAAAATAGGACCCCAGAAATCGCGTACAGAGCCCCTTACTCACATCAAAAATTTCCCCCATAGGAAGCTTTTGGGTAAAACTTAACTCCCCAGGGGAGCCTTTACGCAGCCCCACATGCAACTGGACTCTCTGTGTTCACTCTTTCTTAAAAACCCTAAATACATACCTACCTGGAATCTGAGAGAAAATGAAAATAGGACCCCAGAAAATGCATACAGAGCCCCTTTCACACATCAAAAATTGCCCGCAAAGGAAGCCTTTGGGTACAACTGAACTCCCCAGGGGAGCCTTTACGCAGCCCCACATGCAACTGGACTCTCTGTGTTCGCGCTTTCTGAACAGCGCTAAATATCTCTCTACCCGGAATCTAAGAGGAATTGAAAATAGGACCCCAGAAAACATATACAAGACCCATTTTGCCTATCAAAAATTGCCCCCAAAGGAAGCCTTTGGGTACAACTGAACTCCCCAGGGGAGCCTTTACGCAGCCCCACATGCAACTGGACTCTCTGTGTTCGCTCTTTCTGAAGAACCCCAAATATCTCCCTATCCGGAATCTGAGAGGAATTGAAAATAGGACCCCAGAAAACGCCTACAGAGCCCCTTTTGCCCATCAAAAATTGCCCCCAAAGGAAGCCTTTGGGTACAACTGAACTCCCCAGGGGAGCCTTTACGCAGCCCCACATGCAACTGGACTCTCTGTGTTCGCTCTTTCTGAACAGCCCTAAAGACATCCCTACCTGGAATCTGAGAGGAATTGAAAAGGGGACCCCAGAAATCGCGTACAAGGCCCATTTTGCCCATCAAAAATTGCCCCCAAAGGAAGCCTTTGGGTACAACTGAACTCCCCAGGGGAGCCTTTACGCAGCCCCACATGCAACTGGACTCTCTGTGTTCACTCTTTCTGAAAAGCGCTAAATATCTCCCTACCCGGAATCTAAGAGGAATTGAAAATAGGACCCCAGAAAACGTGTACAAGGCCCATTTTTCCAATCAAAAATTGCCCCCAAAGGAAGTCTTTGGGTACAACTGAACTCCCCAGGGGAGCCTTCACTTAGACCCACATGCAGCTGGACTCCTTGCGTTCGCTCTTTCTGAACAACCCTATATATCTCCCTACCCGTAATCTGGGAGAAATTGAAAATGGGTCCCCAGAAATCGCGTACAGAGCCCCTTACTCACATCAAAAATTGCCCCCAAAGGAAGCCTTTGGGTACAACTGAACTCCCCAGGGGAGCCTTTACGCAGCCCCACATGCAACTGGACTCTCTGTGTTCGCTCTTTCTGAAGAACCCCAAATATCTCCCAATCCGGAATCTGAGAGGAATTGAAAATAGGACCCCAGAAAACGTGTACAAGGCCCATTTTGCCCATCAAAAATTGCCCCCAAAGGAAGTCTTTGGGTACAACTGAACTCCCCAGGGGAGCCTTCACTTAGACCCACATGCAGCTGGACTCCTTGCTTTCGCTCTTTCTGAACAACCCTATATATCTCCCTACCCGGAATCTGGGAGAAATTGAAAATAGGTCCCCAGAAATCGCGTACAGAGCCCCTTACTCACATCAAAAATTTCCCCGAAAGGACGCTTTTGGGTAAAACTTAACTCCCCAGGGGACCCTTTACGCAGCCCCACATGCAACTGGACTCTCTATGTTCACTCTTTCTTAAAAACCCTAAATACATACCTACCCGGAATCTGAGAGAAAATGAAAATAGGACCCCAGAAAATGCATACAGAGCCCCTTTCACACATCAAAAATTGCCCGCAAAGGAAGCCTTTGGGTACAACTGAACTCCCCAGGGGAGCCTTTACGCAGCCCCACATGCAACTGGACTCTCTGTGTTCGCTCTTTCTGAACAGCCCTAAATACAGCCCTACCTGGAATCTGAGAGGAATTGAAAATAGGACCCCAGAAAACGTGTACGTGTCCCATTTTGCCCATCAAAAATAGCCCCCAAAGGAAGCCTTTGGGTACAACTGAACTCCCCAGGGGAGCCTTTACGCAGCCCCACATGCAACTGGACTCTCTGTGTTCGCTCTTTCTGAACAGCGCTAAATATCTCCCTACCCGGAATCTAAGAGGAATTGAAAATAGGACCCCAGAAAACGTGTACAAGGCCCCTTTCAACCATCAAAAATTGCCCCCAAAGGAAGCCTTTGGGTACAACTGAACTCCCCAGGGGAGCCTTCACTTAGACCCACATGCAGCTGGACTCCTTGCGTTCACTCTTTCTGAACAACCCTATATATCTCCCTAACCGGAATCTGGGAGAAATTGAAAATAGGACCCCAGAAATCGCGTACAGAGCTCCTTACTCACATCAAAAATTTCCCCCATAGGAAGCTTTTGGGTACAACTTAACTCCCCAGGGGAGCCTTTACGCAGCCCCACATGCAACTGGACTCTCTGTGTTCACTCTTTCTTAAAAACCCTAAATACATACCTACCTGGAATCTGAGAGAAAATGAAAATAGGACCCCAGAAAATGCATACAGAGCCCCTTTCACACATCAAAAATTGCCCGCAAAGGAAGCCTTTGGGTACAACTGAACTCCCCAGGGGAGCCTTTACGCAGCCCCACATGCAACTGGACTCTCTGTGTTCGCGCTTTCTGAACAGCGCTAAATATCTCTCTACCCGGAATCTAAGAGGAAT